>OU342734.1:42624807-42948307 GCA_910589765.1 Avena atlantica | reverse complement strand
TAGATCTGTTTGCACGAGTAGAACACAATGGTCATTGTGGGCGTTGATGCTTTTATTGTCGATTGCTTTCTTGTGTACTTTGCATCTTGCGGTATGTTGGGATGAAGCGGGCCCGGGCTAACCTTACATGACATCGTTCATGAGACTTGCTCCACGCTTGACATGCAACTTGATTGCATAAGTGGCTTTGCGGTGCCTGTTTCTCCTAGCATAGTTAAGATCCAATTTACAACGGGTGATTAACAATACTAGTATCAATGTTGTGGTTCTTGTTCGTAAGTTAGAACGACACTTATTGAAAAGCCCCAAACCACGTAAAATATGCAAAGAAAGTAGAGGCGTCTAACTTTGTTTGCAGGGGTGTGCAGTGATGTGATATGGCCATGATTGTGATTATATATGATGTATGCAATGTTCCTTATTGTAGTCGGAGCCATATGGTTGTCTTTAATTTCTGTTAAGACCCGCGTGTCTATTCAAAGTAGTTGTAATAGTTTGAAGCTGGTGGACCTCAACCATGGGCAGCATCATTGTCCTTGATGCAATGCCGGTGATGAGGGAGATCATGTGTCGTGCTTGAAGATGGAGATCGGAAGCACAAGAAGAAAGGCCATATCATATCACATATTATGAATTGCATGTGATGTTAATCCTTTTATGCATCTTGTATTGCTTAGTAGACGACGGTAGCATTATAAGATGATCCCTCATGCACATGAATTTCAAGTCATAAAGTGTTCACCCTTAGTTAGCACACCGTTGCTAAAGCTTGTTGTTTCGAAGCACCACGTGATGATCGGTGGTGTTAGATTCCGCAAGTGTATACAACGTGGGCAAGCCAATTTGCTCATGCGGAAGCTTAGGTTTGATCTTGACGAGCCTAGCATGTACATACATGGTCTCAGGAACACGGATCACCGAAGGTAAAGCATGAGTCATATAGTAGATATGATGAACATGTTGATTGTTCGCCATTGAAGCTATATCAAACTCTCGTGATGATCGGTTTTGATATGGTGGATTTGGTTCGTGTGATCACTAAAACAATGTGAGGGATATTGTTTTGAGTGGGAGTTTAAACAACACTATGATTAAAAGTTGAACACTATTTATCATAAATTAACTCAAAGTGAATTGCATAATTGTTGTAGTCATTGGCATCCGTTTACCACCTTGCGCTTTAGTATAATTGAGATGATAGAACTATAGAATTCCGGTTATTTACTTTACGAAACTGGTATCATATTGTTTTGAAGTGTTAATCAAAGTTTAAAAGTCCTATTGCAAACTTTCAGTAAATTCTGGTACTCATGAAGTTTAATAATTGGTATTAAATCAAGAGTGACAATTCCAAGTGTTAGTGTAGAGTATCATGTTTGTCTCCATGATTCTTGATATTCAAAGGGATTATCTTAATATCAAGGTTATATAGGATATGAAAGAGTTGTTTCAGAAACCACGATGAGTGGAAGATATTGTGATATATGAATGAAGTTTGGTTACACCATGATAGAGTATAATATGGCAAAGTTCATGTTCTCATATTTTGATAGAATTTGCAAAGGGTTGGAGACACTTGTTGTCCTAATCCTCCAAAAGGTTTTGGATAGCAACATTATACTCGTAATTCATCGGTTATAAGCTAAAAGTAGTTTGATCATGGACGATTCCATGATAGGGTGAATATTTGATGTAGGTAATGTTTACTACACCAAGAGATTACTAAAGAAAGGAATTTGAAAGAACAACACCAAACATTGATGATGGTGATCTACTTCAAAAGTGCAAGTCCAAGACAGTGGTATTTAACTATACACGCTTTGGACTATTGGTATATCTGTATGACTCCACTATTGATGTGATAGATCTTTCAAATAGAAAAGAGAAATACTGAAAGAGAATCTCAAAGTATATGGCAGAAAGAAAAGACTAGAATTGTTCAGCTTAAGTTATATAATGATATACATGTGATGGCTATATTATTTGCTTATTAAAACAAAGCGGTTCTTAAGTATTTGATACTGGATTGTTGTGTGAATCGTCATACGAAACAACAAAATTCATGAACTACAGTGGCCTAAGTAACTAGCAAAAGAATATGTGATGATGTTCATCGAGAACAAATAAGGGTTATTGTGTTGCTCGTTGAACATCAAAAAGCTTGCCTTCAAAGATTTGTTTTATCAAGTATTATGAGACCAAAGGGTTGTTTCAAATAATTGCCGTAATCCATAAAAGATGGATTCGCAAATCTCGTTGGAAATCGCATCCATAAAACTAGTGCTAAAGATGTCGAAAGGACAAATGATTGAAAGATCACTTAGGAAGTGACATCGCCGTTTAAATTATATTGAAAGAAAACAATGAAGAAAACTCCATGTGGATGGAATTTTAGAGTCTTTTGATTTGATCAAATGACGCTTTGAAACTTTCCTAGAAATAATTAAAACTTCGTTCATGGGGCCAAAGGGAACGAATGACTAGCTTATTGGAACTTGTACATATTGTTGTACGAAGTCCATTATGTGTAGTCAAGAGCGATGGATTTCAACTTCTATGCTTTCTCCAAAAATTTGAGTGAATATATGAATATTTACTTATAAGGTTGAAGTATGAAACATTTGAAAGTTAAAGACTCCCAAGATGAAGTGGCAAAATCATTGTACAAGAATAAAACAGTTTATGATAAAGATCATAAAGGAAGATATTTGAGTTACAAAGTTTAGATAATACCTAAGATTTAAGGAATCGTTCCGTGGATTTGCATTTCCCGAAACACATAAGAGTATGGAGGCATTCGAGATAATGTAATTAAACCTTGTTTGACATGGTAAGATCAAAGGTATAATTCATAAAACTGCCATTATATTTTAAAGATTAAAAGCTTTAGAGACTACCGTTTTTCCACTGAAAAGAGCTTCATCATAATCCGTTGAAATGACACCATATAAAGTTATGGTTTGGGATAAAACCCAAGTAATCCTTTCTTAAAACATTGGTATGCTATGCATAAGAAAGATGTGTGCAACCAAAGTCGGATCAACCTGTCTTTGTATAACTGTTAAGTATTCCTCCATAAACACCAGAGACAAAAGTGTTTGTTGCTTAGAATGTCAAGTTCCTTTGAGAAGGAATTTTTTTGTGAAAAGTTAAGTGGGAGGGACAATAGAACTTATAAGGTTAAAAGAACCTTAGCTATATGTGCAAAGTTGCGCAGCGCCGAAAAGTGTTCCGGAGGTAGCAATAATGCTCATGGCTCACGTACCTCAAAGGTTGTGGTCACAGAGATCCAAGTTTCTATTGAAAAAGTAGGTCGGATGAACAATCGAATACCAAGTTTTTGAGGTTAATCATTATTTTTGACAATAATGATCCGACTACATGCAAAGAAGCGATGATGACCCTGACTCCGTCAAATGGCTTTAAAGGCCATAAAATCCGTGATAGTTCCATACACGAGAAATCAGTTTTGAACTTGAAGGGCCCTCGAGAAAGGTGTAAGACCTTACAGTCTTGTTTGGATCTATAAGAATAGACATGGATGTTTTACATCTATGAAATAGTCGACATGTTGGAAAAAGTTCCAACAATGTTCAAAGATTGACTATGATAAGATTTGATCTTTCATAGTGATATTAGTCTAGACGATTAGTGTAAGCAACCACTACATATAATTTTTGTTTTATGGTAGTTGAATAAACAAACAAGTTCTTCCAATAGAATTGTTACCTAGGATGTGGAATAACATGGTCCATAGGGGTTTTGTTAATTCAAAGGATGCTAAAAAGCATATGCAAACTTCAATGGTTGAAGTAAGCATCGCGGAGTTGGAATCTTCACTATGATGAAATGTTAAAGAGTTTAAATTCATCAGAGATGATGAAGATGCTTGCATTGCAAAGAAATTAAGTGGGAGCGCTAAGACATGTTTCTAATACATTATGTGGAAAGACATATTGTTGATTGGAAATAATGTATTCTTTTATTAACACAGGATAATAATTTCATCTCGATGAAAGGACTTAGGCAAACCCAATATATGGGCATGAATAGACGCTAAATGGTTGTGCCAGAAGTACATAGGCGAGATATTGAATGATTTCAATATAGAAACTAAAGAAAGTTTTCTTGTCGCACAGAAAAGTATTAATGAGTTCAATATTGATGATATATTCAAATGTATTGACATTTGGTAAGTGAAACAAGATTCAAGTATAGATTGATACTTGATCGCAAAGAGTATTTATATCAATCATACTGTGATATGTACAATCCAGATAGTCCTATGCTCTAAAATGTTGTGAGCATATACCAGAATGATTCATAAGATGATCATTGGACAATAGTAAAATTTTATGATCTTTTGGAAGAACTAAGAGTATATTATTTTGTAGAAGTGAAAAATAGATGGTTAGTTTCAATTGTAAAAGTACTACATTGAGACTAGTTTTGTCACAAAGTACACAAAGTTTTATCTCAATCTAAACCAAGGTGGCACACTATAATGGAAAGTGAGTTCCATAATGGATTTGGATGAGTTCCAAAGTTAAAGACATTGTGACAGATACTACAACAAAAGGCTAAGTGTAATGACTGCTATTTTAGCAGCAAAAGAGGGCATTTGTGTTAAGTAGTTTGTTATCAAACTAGGTGTAGTTCACAGTGGGATAATACTATAAGATATATTGTACGACAATATTACAACATGTTTTAACCCCAAAGAACTAAAGGTCCACCCAAAGGACCAAATTTGTACAAAGCATCTCATTAGAGAATGAGTGATACGTAGAGACGCAAAGACATGCAATTACAAACAGACCTGGAAGTGTCAGATCCGGAGATCAGTTGACCACTAGCAATCGTGAACATACAACACCGGAAAGCCATAGGTGTTGAATACACAAAGGTTTGAACTAGATTATTGACTCTACAAAGTGGGAGACTGTTGGAGATACCCAAGAGGCAATAATAAAGTGGTTATTATCATATCTTCATACTTATGATAAATGTTTACATACCATGCTATAATTGTATTAACCGGAAACATTAATACTTGTATGATTTGTAAACATAAAAGAGTCCCTAGTAAAGCCTCTTGTTAAACTAGCTTGTTGGTTAATATATGATCATGGTTTCCTGATCATGAAAATAGAAGATGTTATTAACAACAGGGTCATATCATTAGGATAATGATGTGATGGACATACTCCTATAGTTTAAGCGTAGCATAAGATCAAGTCATTTAATATAGTTCATTTGCTATAAGCTTTCTGAGACATAGTAACCTAATTCCTTCGACCATGAGATCATGCTAATCACCATCACCGGAAGGATGCTTTGATGACATCAAACACCACACCGTAATTGGGTGGCTATAAAGGTGGCATTGAGTGTTCAGAAAGTATGTGTTGAGGCACATGGTGTTGGAGATATGCCCAAGATGCAATAATAAAGTGGGTTATTATCATATCTTCATACTTATGATAAATTTTTACATACCATGCTATAATTGTATTAACAGGAAACATTAATACTTGTGTGATTTGTAAATATAAAAGAGTCCCTAGTAAAGCCTCTTGTTAAACTAGCTTGTTGGTTAATATATGATCATGGTTTCCTGATCATGAACATAGAGATGTTAATTGACAACAGGGTCATATCATTAGGAGAATGATGTGATGGACATACTCCGATAGTTAAGCGTAGCATAAAGATCAAGTCATTTAAAATAGTTCATTTGCTATAGCTTTCTATACATAGTAACCTAATTCCTTCGACCATGAGATCATGCTAATCACCATCACCGGAAGGATGCTTTGATGACATCAAAACACCACACCGTAACTGGGTGGCTATAAAGGTGGCATTGATGTTCGGAAAGTATGTGTTGAGGCACATGGATCAAGAGTGGGATTTGTCCATCCATATGACGGATAGATATACTCTGGGCCCTCTCGGTGGAATGTCATCCAATTAGCTTGCAAGCATGTGACTGGCTCACAAGGGATCACATACCACAGGAACGAGAAAAGAGTACTTATCGGTAACGAGGTTGAACTAGGTATGCAGAGATACCGACGATCAAAACCTCGGATAAGTAAACTATCGTGAGACAAAGGGAAATTGGTATCGTATGTAAGTGGTTCATTCGATCGCAAAGTAATCGTAGAAATATGTGGGAAGCCATATGAATTTCCAGATTCCTATATTGGTTATTGTTCGGAGAAGTGTCTCGATCATGTCCGCGTAATTCACGAACCGTAGGGAGACACACTTAAGGATTCGACGTTGTTTGAGTAGTTATGGAATGATGAGAAAGAGACTGAATGTTGTTCGGAGTCTCGGATGGGATCTGGGATATCACGAGGAGATCCGGAATGGTCCGAAGAATAAGATTCATATAAGGAAAGTCCTGTTTCGGAGTTGGAGAATGGTTCCGGTGTTTTCATCGGGAATGTTCTAGAAGTTCAGGAATGTCCGGCACTCCGGAGGGAAGGGTACATGAATGTGTTATATCAAGTTGATATGATTGCATCATGTACTAGGTGTCATCGCTGTACCAAAATAGAGGGTTTATTCCAAATCCTAGTTTGAAAAGTCAAACGGCTATTTGAAAGTCAAACGGCTAGTTTGGGAAAGAGGAGAAGGAGGTTTTGAAACCGACTTGGGGGAGGAGTTCCTCCTCCCACCGCCGCCCACACTTGGGTCCGAGTTGGGGAGGGACTCCCCTCCCCAGGCGCGCCTCCCTCCACCTATAAGAGGAGGGGCAAGGCTCCCCTCCTAGACACACAAGTTGCCTCCCTCTAAACCTAAACCCTAGCCACAGCCTAGCGATTTCTCCCAAGCCGCCGAGTTAGAGCTTCTAATTGCCCTAGCCGCCGGTTTAGCCCCTTATATTGGTGTGTCTAAACCCTAGATCACCAAGGCTCTCTCTTAGTCCACCATAGCTCCCTGCTTAAGGCGAAGCCCCCTGCGAGATCTCCCCTCTACTTCTGGTACCACGCCGTTGTACTGCCGGAATCGCGAGGAGATGCTACAACCTTCGCTGCCTGCTGGAACAAGGGAGAGGAAAGGTCTTCATCGAGTATCGAACGTGTGACCGACTGCGGAAGCGCTTGCCGGAACGCAGCGCCGGAAGGATCGTCTGCGTGATCTTGAGATCGGGAGTGTACGACTACATCATCCACGAGAATCTGCTCTCGTTAACCGCTTGGATCTTCGAGGGTTAGTACTCTATGACTCGTTGCTACAATCTAGTAGATAGATCTTGGCTTGATCATAGATTAGATTCTTGAGTGTGTGTTCATGCGTAGAAATTTTTTGTTTCCATGCTACGAACCCCTACAGTGGTCAGAGTTGTGTCTATATGTAGATCTGTTGCACGAGTAGAACACAATGGTCATTGTGGCGTTGATGCTTTATTGTCGATTGCTTCTTGTGTACTTTGCATCTTGCGTATGTTGGGATGAAGCGGCCCGGGCTAACCTTACATGACATCGTTCAGGAGACGTGCTCCACGCTTGACATGCAACTTGTATTGCATAAGTGGCTTTGTGGGTGCCTGTTTCTCCTAGCATAGTTAAGATCCAATTTACAACGGGTGATTAACAATACTAGTATCAATGTTGTGGTTCTTGTTCGTAAGTTAGAACGACACTTATTGAATGCCCCAAACCACGTAAAATATGCAAAGAAAGTAGAGGCGTCTAACTTTGTTTTGCAGGGGTGTGTAGTGATGTGATATGGCCATGATTGTGATTATATATGATGTATGCAATGTTCCTTATTGTAAGTCGGAGCCATATGGTTGTCTTTAATTTCTGTTAAGACCCGCGTGTCTATTCAAAGTAGTTGTAATAGTTGAAGCTGGTGGACCTGAACCATGGAGCAGCATCATTGACCTTGATGCAATGCCGGTGATGATGGAGATCATGTTCGTGCTTGAAGATGGAGATCAGAAGCACAAGAAGAAAGGCCATATCATATCACATATTATGAATTGCATGTGATGTTAATCCTTTTATGCATCTTGTATTGCTTAGTAGACGACGGTAGCATTATAAGATGATCCCTCATGCACATGAATTTCAAGTCATAAAGTGTTCACCCTTAGTTAGCACCGTTGCTAAAGCTTGTTGTTTCGAAGCACCACGTGATGATCGGGTGTGTTAGATTCCGCAAGTGTATACAACGTGGGCAAGCCAGATTTGCTCATGCGGAAGCTTAGGTTTGATCTTGACGAGCCTAGCATGTACAGACATGGTCTCAGGAACACGGATCACCGAAAGGTAAAGCATGAGTCATATAGTAGATATGATGAACATGTTGATTGTTCGCCATTGAAGCTATATCAACTCTCGTGATGATCGGTTTTGATATGGTGGATTTGGTTCGTGTGATCACTTAAACAATGTGAGGGATATTGTTTTGAGTGGGAGTTTAACAGCAATATGATTAAAAGTTGAACACTATTGATCATAAATTAACTCAAAGTGAATTTGCATAATTGTTGTAGTCATTGGCATCCGTTTACCACCTTGCGCTTAGTTATAATTGAGATGATAGAACTATAGAATTCTGGTTAGTTACTTTACGAACTGGTATCGTATTGTTTTGAAGTATTAATCTAAAGTTTAAAAGTCCTATTGCAAACTTTCAGTAAATTCCGGTTACTCCATGAAGTTTAATAATTGGTATTAAATCAAGAGTGACAATTACAGGTGTTAGTGTAAGAGTATCATGTTTGTCTCCATGATTCTTGATATTCAAAGGATTATCTTAATATCAAGGTTATCTAGGATCTGAAAGAGTTGTTTCAGAAACCATGATGTGTGGAAGATATTGTGATATCTGAAACGAAGTTTTGGTTACACCATGATAGAGTATAATATGGCAAAGTTCATGTTCTCATATTTTGATGAGAATTTGCAAAGGGTTGGAGACACTTGTTGTCCTAATCCTCCAAAAGGTTTTGGATAGCAACATTATACTCGTAATTCATCGTTATAAGCTAAAAGTAGCTTGATCATGGACGATTCCATGTAAGGGTGAATATTTGATGTAGGTAAAATGTTTACTACACCAAGAGATTACTAAAGAAAGGAATTTGAAAGAACACCAAACATTTGATGATGGTGATCTACTTCAAAGTGCAAGTCCAAAGACATTGGTATTTAACTATACACGCTTTGGACTATGTGTCATATGTATGACTCCACTATTGATCTTGATAGATTCTTTCAAACAGAAAAGGAAATACTGAAAGAGAATCTCATAAGTATATGGCAGAAAAGAAAAGACTAGAATTGTTCAGCTTAAGTATATAGATGATATACATGTTATGGCTATATTCTTTGCTTATTAAACAAAGCGGTTCTTAAGTATTTGATACTGAATTTGTTGGTGTGAATCTTCATACGAAACAACAGAATTCATGAACTACAGTGGCCTAAGTAACTAGCAAAATAATATGTGATGATGTTCATCGAGAACAAATAAAGGGTTATTGTGTTGCTCGTTAAACATCAAAGCTTCCCTTCAAAGATTTGTTTTATCAGGTATTATGAGAATAAAAGGGTTGTTCAAATAATTGCCGTAATCCATATAGATGGATTTGCAAATCTCGTTGGAGAAATCACATCCATAAAACTAGTGCTAAAAATGTCGAAAGACAAATTGATTGAAAGATCACTTATGAAGTGACATCGCCGTTTAAATTATATTGGAAAGAAAACATGAAGAAACTCCATGAGGATGGAATTTTGGAGTCTTTTGATTTTTGATCACATGACGCTTGTGAAAATTTCCTAAGAGATGATTAAAACTTCGTTCATAGGTCAAAAGGGAACGAATGACTATCTTATTGGAACTTGTACATATTGTTGTACGAAGTCCATTATGTGTAGTCAAGAGCGATGGATTTCAACTTCATATGCTTTCTCCGAAAATTTGAGTGAATATATGAATATTTACTTAATAAGGATGAAGTATGAAACATTTGAAAAGTTCAAAGACTTTCAAGATGAAGTGCAAAATCATTGTAACAAGAATATAAACAGTTTATGATAAAGATCATAAAGGAAGATATTTGAGTTACAAAGTTTAGCATAATACCTAAGATTTATGGAATCGTTCCGTGGATTTGCATTTCCCGAAACACCATAAGAGTATGGAGCATTCGAGATATGTAATTAAACCTTGTTTGACATGGTGAGATCAAAGGTGTAATTCATAAAATGCCATTATATTTTAAAGATTAAAAGCTTGAGAGACTACCCTTTTCCACTGAAAAGAGCTGCATCATAATCCGTTGAAATGACACCATATAAAGTTATGATTTGGGATAAAACCCAAGTTGTCCTTTCTTAAAACATTGGTATGCTTTGCATAAGAAAGATGTTTGCAACCAAAGTCGGATGAACCTGTCTTTGTATGTTATTTTGAATAACTGTTAAGTATTCCTCCATAACACCAGAGACAAAAGTGTTTGTCGCTTAGAATGTCAAGTTTCCTTGAGAAGGAATTTTTCGTGAAAAGTAAAGTGGGAGGACAATAGAACTTTGATAAGGTTAAAAGAACCTTAGCTATATGTGCAGAGTTGCGCAGCGCCGAAAAGTGTTCCGGAGGCAGCAACAATGCTCATGGCTCACGTGCCTCAAAGGTTGTGGTCACGGAGATCTAAGTTCCTATTGAAACAAGTAGGTCGGGTAAACAATCAAATACCAAGATTTGAGGGTTGAATCATTATTTGAGAATAATGAACCGACTACATGCAAAGAAGCGATGATGGGCCCTGACTCCGTCAAATGGCTTGAAGCCATAAAATCCGTGATAGTTCCATACATGAGAAATCAAGTTTTGAACTTGAAGGACCCTCGAGAAAGGTGTAAGACCTTACAGTTGTGTTTGGATCTATAAAGAAATAGACATGAATATGGTCGACATGTTGGGAAAGAGTTCACAACAATGTTCAAGGGTTGACTATGACAAGATTTGATCTTTCATAGGAATATTTAGTCTAGACGGATTAATGTAGCAACCACGACATATAATTTTGTTATGTGTTGGATAAACAAAACAAATTCTTCTAATAGAAGGGTTACCTAGGATGTGTGCATGACACGGTCCAAAGGGTTTTTGTTAGTTCAAAGGATGTTAAATGCATATGCAAACTTCAATGGTTGAAGTAAGCATTACGGAGTTGGAATCTTCACTATGATGAAACTGTTAAAGGAGTTTAAATTCGTCGGAGATAATGAAGATGCTTGCATTTGCAAGAAATTAAGTGGGAGCGCTAAGACATGTTTCTAATACATTATGTGGAAGACATATTGTTGATTGGAAATAATGTATCTCTTATTAACAAAGGATAAGAATTTCATCTCGATGAAAGACTTAGGCAAAACCCAAATATTTGGCATGAATAGACGCTAATATGGTTGTGCCAGAAGTACATAGACGAGATATTGAATGAGTTCAATATAGAAACTACAAGAAAGTTTCTTGTCGCACAGAAAGGATTGAATGAGTTCAATATTGATGATATATTCAAATGTATTGACATTTGGTAAGTGAAACAAGATTCAAGTATAGATTGATACTTGATCACAAAGAGTATTTATATCAATCATACTGTGATATGTACAAATCCAGATATGTCCTATGCTCTAAATGTTGTGAGCATATACCAGAATGATTCATAAGATGATCATTGGACAATAGTAAGAATATTCTTATGATCTTTTGGAAGAACTAAGAGTATATTATTTTTAGAAGTGACAAATAGATGGTTAGTTCATTGTAAAAGTACTACATTGATACTAGTTTTGTCATAAAGTACAAATTAAGTTTATCTCAATCTAAACCAAGGGAGGCACAATATAATGGAAAGTGGGTTCCATAATGGATTTGGATGAGTTCCAAAGTTAAAGACATTGTGACAGATACTACAACAAAAGGCTAAGTGTATGACTGCTATTTTAGCAGCAAAAGAGGGCATTTGTGTCAAGTAGTTTGTTATCAAACTAGGTGTAGTTCACAGTGGGATAATACTATGAAGATATATTGTACGACAATATTATCAACATGTTTTTAACCCCAAAGAACTAAAGGTCACACCAAAGGACCAAATTTGTACGAAGCCATCTCATTAGAGAATGAGTGATGCGTAGAGACGCAAAGACATGCAATTACACACGGACCTGGAAGTGTCAGATCCGGAGATCAGTTGACCACTAGCAATCGTGTACATACAACACCGGAAAGCCATAGGTGTTGAATACACAAAGGTTTGAAACTAGATTATTGACTCTAGTGCAAGTGGGAGACTGTTGGAGATATGCCCAAGAGGCAATAATAAAGTGGGTTATTATCATATCTTCATACTTATGATAAATGTTTACATACCATGCTATAATTGTATTAACAGGAAACATTAATACTTGTGTGATTTGTAAACATAAAAGAGTCTCTAGTAAAGCCTCTTGTTAAACTAGCTTGTTGGTTAATATATGATCATGGTTTCCTGATCATGAACATAGAGATGTTATTGACAACGGGGTCATATCATTAGGAGAATGATGTGATGGACATACTCCTATAGTTAAGCGTAGCATAAAGATCAAGTCATTTAATATAGTTCCTTTGCTATAAGCTTTCTGATACATAGTAACCTAATTCCTTCGACCATGAGATCATGCTAATCACCATCACCGGAAGGATGCTTTGATGACATCAAACACCACACCGTAACTGGGTGGCTATAAAGGTGTCATTGAGTGTTCGGAAAGTATGTGTTGAGGCACATGGATCAAGAGTGGGATTTGTCCATCCATATGACGGATAGATATACTCTGGGCCCTCTCGGTGGAATGTCATCCAATTAGCTTGCAAGCATGTGACTGGCTCACAAGGGATCACATACCACAGGAACAAGAAAAGAGTACTTATCGGTAACGAGGTTGAACTAGGTATGCAGAGATACCGACGATCAAAACCTCGGATAAGTAAACTATTGTGAGACAAAGGGAAATTGGTATCGTATGTAAGTGGTTCATTCGATCGCAAAGTAATCGTAGAAATATGTGGGAGCCATATGAATTTCCAGATTCCTCTATTGGTTATTGTTTGGAGAAGTGTCTCGATCATGTCCGCGTAATTCACGAACCGTAGGGAGACACACTTAAGGATTCGACGTTGTTTGAGTAGTTATGGAATGATGAGAAAGAGATCGAATGTTGTTCAGATTCTCGGATGGGATCTGGGATATCACGAGGAGATCCGGAATGGTCCGGAGAATAAGATTCATATAAGGAAAGTCCTGTTTCGGAGTTGGAGAATGGTTCCGGTGTTTTCATCGGGAATGTTCTAGAAGGTTCCGGAATGTCCGGCACTCCGGAGGGGAAAGGGTACATGAATGTGTTATATCAAGTTGATATGATTGCATCATGTACTAGGTTTCATCGCTGTACCAAAATAGAGGGTTTATTCAAATCCTAGTTTGAAAAGTCAAACGGCTAGTTTGAAAGTCAAACGGCTAGTTTTGGGAAAGAGGAGAAGGAGGTTTTGAAACCGACTTGGGGGAGGAGTTCCTCCTCCCACCGCCGGCCCACCTTGGGTCCGAGTTGGGGAGGGACTCCCCTCCCCAGGCGCGCCTCCCTCCACCTATAAGAGGAGGGGCAAGGCTCCCCTCCTAGACACACCAGTTGCCTCCCTCTAAACCTAAACCCTAGCCACAGCCTAGGGATTTCTCCCAAGCCGCCGAGTTAGAGCTTCTAATTGCCCTAGCCGCCGGTTTAGCCCCTTCTAATTGGTGTGTCTAAACCCTAGATCACCAAGGCTCTCTCATAGTCCACCATACTCGCTCCGGCTTAAGGCGAAGCCCTGCGAGATCTCCCCTCTACTTCCGGTACCACGCCGTTGTACTGCCGGAATCGCAAGGAGAGTGCTACAACCTCCGCTGCCTGCTGGAACAAGGGAGAGGAAGGTCTTCATCGAGTACCGAACGTGTGACCGACTGCGGAAGCGCTGCCGGAACGCAGCGCCGGAAGGATCGTCTGCGTGATCTTGAGATCGGGAGTGTACGACTACATCATCCACGAGAATCTGCTCTCGTTAACCGCTTTGGATCTTCGAGGGCTAGTACTCTATTGACTCGTTGCTACAATCTAGTAGATAGATCTTGGCTTGATCATAGATTAGATCTTGATTGTGTGTTAATGCGGTAGAAATTTTTTGTTTTCCATGCTACGAACCCCAACACATGGATCAAGAGTGGGATTTGTCCATCCATATGACGGATAGATATACTCTGGGCCCTCTCGGTGGAATTTCATCCAATTAGCTTGCAAGCATGTGACTGGCTCACAAGGGATCACATACCACGGGAACGAGAAAAGAGTACTTATCGGTAACGAGGTTGAACTAGGTATGCAGAGATATCGACGATCAAAACCTCGGATAAGTAAACTATCATGAGACAAAGGGAAATTGGTATCGTATGTAAGTGGTTCATTCGATCGCAAAGTAATCATAGAAATATGTGGGAGCCATATGAATTTCTAGATTCCTCTATTGGTTATTGATCGGAGAAGAGTTTCGATCATGTCCGCATAATTCACGAACCGTAGGGAGACACACTTAAGGATTCGATGTTGTTGAGTAGTTATGGAATGATGAGTAAGAGACCGAATGGTGTTCGGAGTCTCGGATGGGATCCGGGATATCACAAGGAGATCCGGAATGGTCCGGAGAATAAGATTCATATAAGGAAAGTCCCGTTTCAAAGTTGGAGAATGGTTCCGGTGTTTTCATCGAGAATGTTCTGGAAGGTTTCGGAATGTCCGGCACTCCGGAGGGGAAAGGGTACATGAATGTGTTATATCAAGTTGATATGATTGCATCATGTACTAGGTGTCATCGCTGTACCAAAATAGAGGGTTTATTCAAATCCTAGTTTGAAAAAGTCAAACGGCTAGTTTGAAAGTCAAACGGCTAGTTTTGGGAAAGAGGAGAAGGAGGTTTGAAACCGACTTGGGGGAGGAGTTCCTCCTCCCACTGCCGGCCCACCTTGGGTCCGAGTTGGGGAGGGACTCCCCTCCCCAGGCGCGCCTCCCTCCACCTATAAGAGGAGGGGCAGGGCTCCCCTCCTAGACACACAAGTTCCTACCTCTAAACCCTAGCTTGGCGCCACCACCTCCTGCAGCTGCCGCCGCCTCCTAGGGTTCTCCTTTCCGCCGACTTGGGCACCACCAAACCCTAGCCGCCGGCTCTAGAACCTCTTCCTCGGCGTGTATAAACCCTAGATCGTCCAGGGCTCTCTCATAGTCCACCATACTCGCTCCAGCTTAAGGCGAAGCCCTGCGAGATCTCCCCTCTCCTTCCGGTACCACGCCGTTGTGCTGCCGGAATCGCGAGGAGAGTGCTACAACCTCCGCTGCCTGCTGGAACAAGGGAGAGGAAGGTCTTCGTCGAGTACCGAACGTGTGACCGACTGCGGGAGCGCTGCCGGAACGCAGCGCCGGAAGGATCGTCTACGCGATCTTGAGATCGGCAAGTGTACGACTACATCACCCACGAGAATCTGCTCTCGTTAACCGCTTTGGAATCTTCGTGGGTAAGTTCCTCTATCGACCCGTTGCTACAATCTAGTAGATAGATCTTGGCTTGTTTGTGTGCATGCGGTAGAAATTTTTTGTTTTCCATGCTACGAACCCCAACAGTTAACACTATCCCTGCCCCCAAGCCATTCCTCAGCTTGGAACCGTCGAAGTGCATTGTCCAATAATTCGGATCTGGTAATGGTGGCTCATATTGTACCTCGGCCCAATCCACAAAGAAGTCGGCCACAGCCTGAGATTTGATTGTATCTCGCCTATCGAATTGCGGAGCATAAGGTGACAATTCAATTGCCCATTTTGCTATTCGGCCGCTTGCATATTTGTTGCTCAATATGTCGGCTATGGGCGCTTCACAGATCACTTTGATTGGGTGCTCTTCGAACTAATGTTTATGTTTCTTTGCCGACATGTATACTCCATATGCCATCTTCTGATAATGTGGGTAATTTTGTTTTGAGGCTGATAGTACCTCGCTTAGGTAATATACCGGCCTTTGTACTGATTTATCATCTTCAATTCGTTCCACAACGATCACCGCACTTACCACTCTATTTGTGGCGGCTATGTAAAGTAACATAGACTCTTTTGACAATGGAGAGGCCAGGATTGGTGCCGTGACCAACATCTTCTTCAGTTCATGAAATGCGTTATCTGCTTGTGGTGTCCAAATGAACTTATCGGATTTTTTCATCAGTTGATATAGTGGTAGTGCCTTTTCTCCCAGCCGACATACAAATCGTCTAAGCGAGGCCAGGCAACCCGTGAACTTCTGTACGTCATTTAGACATCTCGGCAATTCCATCCTTTCTACCGCTCTTATCTTAGTTGGGTTTGCCTCTATACCTCGGCTAGACACGAGAAAACCGAGTAGTTTTCCGGCTGGTACACCGAAGGTGCATTTTTCCGGGTTAAGCTTCATTCGGAACCTTCTCAAATTCACGAATGTCTGTCGAATATCATTCAGTAGCGTTTTGCTCTCTTTGGTTTTGATAACCACATCATCTACATATACTTGTACGTTTTTTCCTATCTGGTCATGTAGACATTTTTGCATACATCTCTGGTACGTTGCCCCTGCGTTACGCAGGCCGAATGGAATGGTGTGATAGCAATAAGCCCCGTACGGGGTAATAAACGCCGTCTTTATTTGATCAGCCGGATTTAACGATATCTGGTGAAAACTAAAGTACGCGTCTACAAATGATAACATCTCACAACCAGCGGTCGAATCAATGACTTGATCTATTCTAGGTAAAGGAAAAGGATCTTTGGGACATGCCTTGTTCAGGTTCGTGTAATCAATACACATTCACCATACGACGGCTACATTTGGATCATCCTTTTTCTTTTCTACTAACACCGGGTTTGATAGCCAATCTGGATAAAGCACTTCCATGATGAACCCGGCCGCAAGGAGCCGAGCTATCTCATCCCCTATTATTTTTCTCCTGTCTTCGGCGAAGTGGCGGAGAGGTTGCTTCACCGGCCTTGCTCCTGGCCTTACATGCAGAGAGTGCTCAGCCAACTCCCACGGCACACCTTGCAGGTCTTGAGTTGACCATGCAAAGATGTCCCGATTCTCATGGAGGAAGTTGGTGAGCTCGCCTTCCTATTTGGCATCTAGGCCGGCACCAATGGTGATGGTGCGTTCTGGGAACTGCTAATCTATCTGGACCTTTTTTGTTTCTTTAGTCGGCTGGAAAGAAACGCTTTCATGTGGGTTGGCCAATGCCGTCATATTCAGTTGCGCCGACTGAGCGAGAGCCGCTACCTCTTGAATCCTTCTTTTTTCTCTTGCAATCACCAATGACTCGGCCAGGTTTGATCCGGCCGAGGCACATTCCATCGACTTCCTGTAATATCCTGCTACTGTTATCACCCCTTGAGGTCCGGGTAGCTTCATTTTCAAGTAAGTTATGTGGCAGCTGCTCATCAATTTGGCCAATGCTGGCCGACCGAGTAAAGCATGATAGCAACTTTCTAGGTCCACCACCTCAAACTCCAAATTTTCCGCTCTACAGTTATCCCTTGTGCCGAATAAAACATCTACTCGAACCTTCCCAATGGGTTCGCATGATAGTCTAGGCACTATTCCATGGAATGTGGTTCTTGTGGATTGCAGCATATTCTGCGATATCCCGAGTTTATGCATTGTATCTTTGTACATGATATTGATACTTCTCCCATTGTCAATGAGTACTTTTGAAAATTTAACATTAATACTGGGTCCGACGAATGTCGGATCTAATACGAGTGCGTATGACCCCGGATTCGGCATTATTTTGGGATGATCCTTTATGCTCCAAGTTACTTCTTGATCTGACTAAGGCACATATCTTGGTACTACCGGCATAACTGCATTCACCTTCCATATGCCGGCGCTGTACACTTTTCCTGTCTTGATGTTCTGTTGTGAACATGCAATATGATTGATGATGTTCCCTGTAATCATTGCGTCCATTATTTCCGGGGTTTGTCCTTCCATCCTGACCCTGATTTATCACCTGATGCACTGCATCTCTCCGGTCCGAGTTATCATACCTCGGGGGAGGAGGGGGTAACATTAGTTGTTGTGTATTTGCCCCAGTCAACTGCGGCTGCTGCTGCTGATGTGCCTGATGGGAAGGTGCTTGCATGCCCGCCGGGTTCCCCATTGCATTTTTCATCTAGGCGCATTGCCGAGTTGGATGATTGGCCGGCTTGGCCGGGTTTGGAGTGTGAAACTTACACGGTTGATCCAACATGTACTCAAACGTGTACTTCGGCCTTTCCTGCCATTGCTTCTTCTGTTCTGGTGTCCACTGTCTCTTCCCTTCATTCCTTGGTGTCCATTGCTGAGGACCATTCTTCTGCCGCTGACTGTTTCCGTGACTCGGCTGATCTTGCACTACCGCTGCCACCTGATTGGAGGCATATCTGTAATCCGGTCTTTCCTCTCTTCTTCTACCTCTGAACTCAATGTTCCTCGATGATCCGACCGCATCTCTTGCATATTGATCTTGATGCTCCCGATGGTCTGCCGACATCAGCTCTGGTTGCGTCAGATCTCCCAATGCATACGAATCCGCTATCCTGATGGTTTATGCCAAGGTGGTTGGCATATCTCTTTGCAGTCGCTGCCACAAGACACTGGCATAACAGCATCCTTGAGCGAACCAAGCTATCGCTTGTGATTCTATAACTCCCTCGCATGAATTCCTGAGGTTACACCACCGAGTCAAGAATTCTCTGTCTGTATCATTCAGCCTTTGCTTGCAGATTGCAAGCTGCTGCGGCCTATTTAGTCTCTTGCAAGTGCTGGTAAAGTTGCTGACAAACATCTCTTCAAAATCTAGCCAGCAGTTGATACTGCCCGCTGGCAGATTATTCAACCACACTCTGGCCGGTCCTTCCAGCATTTGCGGGACATATCTTACTGCCCATCGCAAGTTTCCGCTAGCTATTTTTACTGCAGTGGCATAGTCAATTAACCAGTCTTGTGGTTTGGTGCTCCCATTGTATGTTTTCGTGCCCCTCGCCAGCTGAAAATTCGGCACAGGTGGCTCGCCCATGATTCGGGGTCCGAAACATGCCGGACCCGGCAGACCTTGCTCCTCTAACAACTCGGACCGGTACAACCTGTCCAGTTTTGATCTTGCGTCATTCAACGGCAAGTTTCTGTAAATGATTCTTTCCTGTATTCCATAATTGTTATTCCCACCCTGCCCTGCATACTCCATATCTGAGTAACCATCATTGTACCTCTCATTTGCCTGATTATGGTTAGCCGGTCTCGCTTCTCGTTCTTGCCGAGGTTCATTCCTCGGCTGAGGATTAGGCGGTAGGTCTCTCCTCCTTTCCGTCGGGTCATTGTTCTCATGATTTCCTCTTTCGGGGTCTCCATTACCTCGGCTTCCATTGCCTTTGTTGGCACGGCCGGGATTTCTTTTGCCACTGTTACCTCGGCTCCCATTACCTCTTTTTTCATTTGCTTTTCCGGCTATTGATGGATTATACTGAACAATTTGCTTATTTCTTTTTCCCGAAGTTACTGCTCTGTCTTTTCATGCATTGTTTCCGGGTGAAGATGCAGCTGCCACTGAAAGGGCAGGTGCTGCTCCAGCCGAATGAACCATACGTGAGGCACCAGGTCTTGCCGGGTCTACCTTAAGCATTTCCTCATTCTGATGGTTCGCATGCGCACCAGCTCATTCACTCTTTCTTGTTGTTTTTGCAAGGCTTCACCGGTCAGCCCTTCCAATTCTAGTGTCACGGCATTCGCAGCCCTTAGGTTTTTCGCCGGGGTGTTATACCTCGGCAAACCTAGATCGACTGAATCTCCCTCACGAGCTTCATGCTCTTTGTTGATGTAATTCATGAGGTTTTTTCCTCTCAACCTTAACTCATCAACCCGCTCAGGGGCAACATCTAGCTTATTTGCCTTAGCATATTCTCGCAGGGTCATGTTTAGGGACTCCCGCAATGCCGACACCTTTTTTGCCTCTACAAGCATGCCTAGTCTCTTCCAACTCTGCCTGAGCTTTAGCCGGGTCAAGTATCGACGCTACAGGCGTAGTCAGATTATCTATAGTTGCCTGGAGAATATTTTCTGGTCTTTCCAGAGGTGGCCATCTTACCCTTGGTGCCTTCGGGGTTGTCTCCTGCACCTCGGCTGGGTTGGCTGCCGAAGGATCTACCTCGGTGGGCGGTGGAGCTGCTTGATTTGTGGTCACCTGTCCTCCTGTCGTCGGGTCCTTGTTTGATCCGGCACCCCTCGCTGCTACCTGCACTCCTGCTGTGACCATTACCTCGATGTTGCTGGCAGCGCGTTCTCCACGCGAACGGTTCGCAGAGCTGAGGGGGGATCTCCTGCAACAATGACTCGGTGAGGGTAAACGCAGGAGGTGTCGACACCGACGTAGATCTGATGCATGCCCAAGGTTGACGAAGACGCCGTTGCACGGAGGAGCCTTTCCCCTGAAGCTGCCTGCGTTGTCGCTGACATAGTCACAGAGATTAAATCTCTGAACTAAGCCAGAGACAATGCGCTCGCCAGTGTTGATGAAGTTTCCCGTCCGGTTCTTGACTCCAGCTAGCACCGCTGCTGGCCCCACGGTGGGCGCCAACTGTCGTGGTGGTGGCACGACAGATGCCATGGGTAGGCTAAAGTATGGGGCCAATAGATGCTAGTGGGATCTGGGGAGGGAAGATGTAGTTATTTCTACACGCGAATGACTAACATCCAGATCTTTATTTCTCCTCTCTTGGACTACAAGTGCTCCTTGAGCTGTATGCAGGAAGAGAAGATGAACTTTACAAGCCTAACGGTGTAGAATGAGCCGATCCCTTTCTCAGTATCCAAGCCTCTCCTTATAAAGGGGTGACTTGGCTCCTCTAGGGCTGAAGTGGCAAGCATATTCGAAGAATATGCTTGTCCCAATATAGTAACTCGGCGGCCTCCTTTCCGTGTCCCCCTTCTAATGACGGCAAGGTTTCAGAGAACCCCACCTGCACGCCTCGGGCTCCAGGACTATCACCTCCATGACCTCCTTCT
The DNA here is from genome assembly GCA_910589765.1 of Avena atlantica. Classification (NCBI taxonomy): domain Eukaryota; kingdom Viridiplantae; phylum Streptophyta; class Magnoliopsida; order Poales; family Poaceae; genus Avena; species Avena atlantica. The sequence goes on along the minus strand of OU342734.1, from coordinate 42,927,157 downwards.
GCCCTTCTGCTGCTCTGCGCCTTGTCCTTTGCGCTTGGCTCCATTCAGATTCTTCCTAGCCTGTGACTAGGGTTTGACTATAGGCACCTCCTTCTCCTGCAAGCTTCATGTCATTCGGCCATGTCTCGCTTAACTCGGCTTGGTCTTCACCTGCATTTAGGTTATTCGTACTTACCCGGCCGACTTAAACCGTACGTCGGCCGGGTAACGTTCAGCCCTTCTCATAGGTGTCATGCTCGTGCTTACCTCGGCCGACCTTTACATGATTCAGCCGATATAGACATTAACTCGGAATATGACAGGGGAAACTCCTTTCGTCTTTCCCCGTCATGACCCTATCTGGGGTCACCTCCCCAACATGGTCGATTGCAGATGGCCAAAACTGCACCACCGATCGTGCCTCCAGAAACAACTCCGTGGCACGATTCGTACACAACATAGGCATTAAGTATGGGCTCCGAGCATTTATTAAGAGGCCAGATCTACAGGTGTGCTTAGTTGTAAGAGCAGAAAATACAAGGGCCTTTATGTTAGTCGACTAGGTGCCTTTCGCCACTATAATTTGTCCAACTCGGATTAAATGGGACTACTAGTGCACCGGTTGACAACTATTGGGACTACTTCATCCCATTTTGCAACAATTGGGACCAAAGTGCACCTAGTGGATAACTATTAGGACTAGTGGTGTATTTAGCTCATCCTTAGAAGATCGACGTCCTCGTCAATCAACCACAAGCCAGGAACGCCCCTCTTGGCATACGTCTGTGTGTCGAGTGCCGGCACATGTGCCATGCCATGTCCACTCTGGGCCACATGCGCCATGCGCCACATGTCCGCCAATGACCCGCACACGCCCGTGTAACCGCGAGGATCGGCTCTGATACTACTTGTAACACCCCCGGTCACTCTGTACCGATGGCTGTCACTTTTGGCAGCTCAATAGGATCTCTAGACTAACCCCACATACCAACACTAGTATTTTCTACACACTTTGTCCTCACTCGTGCGCACCCGGTACCCACTTCCCGGTCGGTCACCCATCTTAGAATTTCTCTAGGCCAAGCACGCTTAACCTTAGAGTTCTTTTCGAATGAGCTTCCGGAAAATAAGTTGCAACTTGTTTTTATGGGTATACTATCAATCCTATTAAGCCATGTGCCAGGGTCTCACATCCTCATCCTTGTGGCAGCACACATAGGGGTTTGGTTACATCCCTCCTTGTTGGAAGCTATTCCCAATTGCTTGTCGGAACTGACATAATTGCTCTTGGTTGTGGTAGTTTGCTGCTTGACAGGTTTAGGTACTAGATTATTCATTAACATTTGAAAACTTGCTTCAAAACTGTGGCAGGCATGCATGACAGACTCCTTATACCTTGTTGTTGTAGGGGTTCGTAGCATGGAAAACAAAAATTTTCTATCGCATACAAACAAGCAAGCCAAGATCTATCTACTAGATTGTAGCAACGAGTCGATGGAATAACTTACCCTCGAAGATTCCAAAGCGTTTAACGAGAGCGGATTCTCGTGGGTGATGTAGTCATACTCTTCCCGATCTCAAGATCGTGTAGACGATCCTTCCGGCACTGCGTTCCGGCAGCGCTCCCGCAGTCGGTCACACGTTCGGTACTCGACGAAGACCTTCCTCTCCCTTGTTCCAGCAGGCAGCGGAGGTTGTAGCACTCTCCTCGCGATTCCGGCAGCACAACGGCGTGGTACCGGAAGTAGAGGGGAGATCCCGCAGGGCTTCGCCTCAAGCCGGTGCGAGTATGGTGGAGTATGAGAGAGGCTATTAGTGGTCTAGTAATTAGACACACCAATTAGAAGGCTCTAAACCAATTAGAAGGCTCTAAACCGAAGGCTAAAGCAATTAGAAGCTCTAAACCAAAACGGCTCTAAACCGGAGGTAGAAGATAGGAACTTGTGTGTACTAGGAGGGGAGCCCTGCCCCTCCTTATATAGATGGGAGGGGCCGGCGGCCAAGGGGTGGAGTCCCTCCCCAAGTCGGCCTTGGGAGGCGCGCCGGCCAAGGGGACTCCTCCCCAAAGTCGGCCTCCACCAATCCTCCTTCTCCTCTTTCCGAAAACTGGCAGTTTGACTTTTCAAACTAGCCGTTTGACTTTTCAAACTAGGATTTGAATTAACCCTTTATTTCGGACAGTGATGACACTTAGTACATGATGCAATCATACCAACTTTTATATAACACATTCATGTACCCTCCCCCCCCCCCCGAAGTGCCGGACATTCCGGAACCTTCTAGAACATTCCCGATGAAAACACCGGAATCATTCCCCAACTCCGAAACGGGACTTTCCTTATATGAATCTTATTCTCCGGACCATTCCGAATCACCTCGTGATATCCCGGATCCCATCCGAGACTCCGAACAACATTCGGTCTCTTTCTCATAATACCATAACTACTCAAACAACGTCGAATCCTTAAGTGTGTCTCCCTACGGTTCGTGAATTATGCGGACATGATCGAGACACTTCTCCGAACAATAACCAATAGAGGAATCTGGAAATTCATATGGCTCCCACATATGTCTACGATTACTTTGCGATCGAATGAACCACTTACATACGATACCAATTTCCCTTTGTCTCACGATATGTTACTTATCCGAGGTTATGATCGTCGGTATCTCTGCATACCTAGTTCAACCTCGTTACTGATAAGTACTCTTTTCTCGTTCCCGTGATATGTGATCCCTTGTGAGCCAGTCACATGCTTGCAAGCTAATTGGATGACATTTCACCGAGAGGGCCCAGAGAATATCTATCCGTCATATGGATGGACAAATCCCACTCTTGATCCATGTGTCTCAACCAATACTTTCCGAACACTCAATGCCACCTTTATAGACACCCAGTTACGGTGTGGTGTTTGATGTCATCAAAGCATCCATCCGGTAAAGGTGATATGCATGATCTCATGGTCGAAGGAATTAGGTTACTATGTATCAGAAAGCATATAGCAATTGAACTATTGAAATGACTTGATCTTTATGCTACGCTTATCTATAGGAGTATGTCCACCATATCATTCTCCTAACGATATGATCTTGTTGTTGATAACATCTCAATGTTCATGATAGGGAAACCACAATCATTAATCAACCAACAAGCTAGTGAAGTATAGAGGCTATACTAGGGACTTCAAATTAAGTTTACAAATCACACAAGTATCAATGTTTCCTTGTTAATACTATTATAGCATGAATGTAAACATTTATCATAAACACAAAGATATAATAATAACTACATTTATTATTGCCTCTAGGGCATATCTCCAATAGTCTCCCACTTGCACTAGAGTCATCTAATCTAGATTACATGGTAATATACCGAACACCCATGGCAGTTTGGTGTTGGTCATGTTTTGCCCTCGGGAGAGGTTTAGTCAACGGATCCGCCACATTCAGATCTGTGTGTACTTTGCAAATCTTTATATCCCCATCCTGGATATGTTCTCGAATAGCGTGAAAACGTAGCTTGATATGCTTCAGCTTCTTGTGTGACCTTGGTTCTTGCGCATTGGCTATGGCGCCCATGTTATCACAGTAGATAGACATTGGGTCCAGCGCACTAGGAACCACACCCAGCTCTGTAATGAACTCTTTCATCCATATCGCTTCTTGCGAAGCCTCCGAAGCAGCCATGTATTCCGATTCAGTTGAAGATCTCGCCACAACCCTTTGCTTTGCACTCCTCCAGCTAACTGCTGCACCATTCAAAATAAATACATATCCGGATTGTGATTTAGAATCATCCGAATCGGTGTTCCAACTAGCATCGGTGTAACCATTAACAACGAGCTGTTCATCACCTCCATAAGAAAGAACCATATCCTTAGTTCTTCTCAAGTACTTAAGGATGTTTTTGACCGCTGTCCAATGATCCACTCCTGGATCACTTTGATATCTGCTAGTTAAACTAACAGCATATGCAATGTCGGGTCTAGTACATAGCATGGCATACATTAGAGATCCTATGGCTGAGGCATAGGGAGTCTTACTCATCCTTTCTCTATCTTCTGCCGATGTCGGACTTTGAGTTTTACTCAAGGTCGTATTGGGCAACATGGGCAAGAACCCTTTCTTGCTTTCTTCCATTCCAAACCTCTTTAGAACTTTGTCCAAATATGTACTCTGTGACAATGATATTTGGCGTTTCGATCTATCTCTATAAATCTTTATGCCTAATATGTAAGCTTCTTCGCCAAGATCTTTCATTGAAAAACTATTATTCAAATATTCCTTGACACTATTAAGAAGGTCTACATCATTCCCAATCAACAATATGTCATCCACATATAGTATTAAGAATGCTACAGAGCTCCCACTCACTTTCTTGTAAATACAAGCTTCTCCATAAGTTTGTATAAAACCAAAACTTTTGATTACCTTATCAAAACGTTGATTCCAACTTCGGGATGCTTGCTTCAATCCATAGATGGACCGTTGAAGTTTGCATACCTTGTTAGCATCTTTAGGATCGACAAAACCTTTGGGTTGCATCATATACAACTCTTCATCAATGTCTCCATTGAGGAATGCTGTTTTGACATCCATCTGCCATATCTCATAATCATAATATGCAGCGATTGCTAACATAATCCTCACAGACTTTAGCTTCACTACTGGTGAGAAAGTCTCATCGTAGTCAACTCCTTGAATTTGTCGAAACCCTTTTGCGACAAGTCGAGGTTTATAGACAGTAACATTACCATCAGCATCTGTTTTCTTCTTGAAGATCCATTTGTTCTCGACAGCCTTCCGGCCATCCGGTAAGTCCACCAAAGTCCATACTTGGTTTTCGTACATGGATCCAATCTCGGATTTCATGGCTTCTTGCCATTTATTGGAATCTGGGCTCATCATCGCTTCCTCATATGTCTCGGGGTCATCGGTGTTGTCCACCAACATGACATTCATAATGGAATCATACCAATCTGGAGTGGTACGAGTTCTCGTTGATCTCCGAGGCTCTGTAGCAACTTCAACCGAAGTTTCATGATCACCATCATTAGCTTCCTCTCTTATTGGTGTAGGCACCACAGGAACTTCTTCCGGTGCTGCGCTACTCGCAATTTCGAGAGAAGGTTCGACAACCTCGTCGAGTTCTACTTTCCTTCCAGTCACTTCTTTCGAGAGAAATTCCTTCTCTAGAAAGGATCCATTCTTGGCAACGAAGATTTTGCCTTCGGATCTATGATAGAAGGTATACCCAATAGTTTCCTTCGGGTATCCTATGAAGACGCATTTTTCCGCTTTGGGTTCAAGCTTGTCCGGTTGTAACTTCTTTACATAGGCTTCGCATCCCCAAACTTTAAGGAACGACAATTTAGGTTTCTTCCCAAACCATAATTCATACGGTGTCGTTTCAACGGATTTAGATGGTGCCCTATTTAAAGTGAATGCGGCTGTTTCTAATGCATAACCCCAAAATGATAGCGGTAAATCTGTAAGTGACATCATAGAACGAACCATATCTAAGAGAGTTCGATTACGACGTTCGGACACACCATTACGCTGTGGTGTTCCCGGCGGTGTCAATTGTGAAAGTATTCCGCATTTCTTCAAATGCTCGCCAAACTCGTAACTTAGATATTCACCTCCACGATCAGAACGTAGAAATTTAATCTTCTTGTTACGTTGATTCTCTACCTCACTTTGAAACTCCTTAAACTTCTCGAAAGTTTCGGACTTATGTTTCATGAAATAGATATACCCATATATACTCAAGTCATCCGTGAAGGTAAGAACATAACGATAACCACCACGCGATGCTACACTCATTGGACCACACACATCGGTATGTATGATTTCCAATAAGTCCGTAGCTCGCTCCATTATACCAGAAAATGGAGTCTTAGTCATTTTACCCATCAGACATGCTTCGCATCTTTCAAGTGATTCAAAATCAAGTGATTCAAGAAGTCCATCGGAATGGAGTTTCTTCATACGTTTCACTCCAATGTGACCAAGACGACAGTGCCACATATAGGTCGAATTATCGCTTGATTTCAAACGTTTAGCCTCAATGTTGTTGATATGTGTATTTCCACTATCGAGATTCAATAAGAATAGACCATCTATGAAAGGTGCATGTGCATAAAACATATTACTCATATAAATCGAACAACCATTATTCTCGGACTTAAACAAGTAACCGTCTCGCAATAAACAAGATCCCGATATAATGTTCATGCTCAACGCAGGCACCAAATAACAATTATTTAGGTATAAAACTAATCCCGATGGTAGATGAAGGGGTAGCGTGCCGACCGCAATCACATGAACCTTTGATACATTTCCCACGCGCATCGTCACCTCGTTCTTCGCTAGCTTCCGTTTATTCTGCAGCACCTGTTTCGAGTTACAAATATGAGCAACCGAACCAGTATCAAATACCCAGGCACTACTACGAGTACTAGTGAGATACACATCAATAACATGTATATCAGATATACCTTTATTTTTGATGTTGTCGTTCTTCAAATCCGCCAAGTACTTTGGGCAATTCCGCTTCCAGTGACCTTCTCCCTTGCAGTAAAAGCACTCAGTATCAGGCTTGGGTCCAGCCTTGGTCTTCTTCGCCGGCGTGGTAACTTTCTTACCACCCTTCTTGAAGTGTACCTTTTGCTTAGACTTGCCTTTCTTGAATTTGGTGGTCTTATTGACCAACAACACTTGGTGCTCTTTCTTGATCTCCACTTCTGCAGATTTCAACATGGCAAAGAGTTCTGGCAACGTCTTGTTCATGTTCTGCATGTTGTAGTTCATCACAAAGTTCTTGTAACTTGGTGGTAGTGATTGGAGGACACGGTAAATCCCCAAAGCATTAGGAATCACTATACCCAAGCTTTGAAGTTTGTTTGCGTGCCCAGACATCTTAAGCACATGCTCACTGACGGAGCTGCCCTCTTCCATCTTGCAGTTAAAGAACTTTTCAGAAGCCTCATAGCTTTCAATTGCCGCATGAGTCTCAAAAATCAATTTGAGATCCTCGACAATATCATATGGGTCTGAATCCTCAAACCTTTTCTGAAGCTCCGATTCTAAACCATACAAGATAGCACACTGAACTATGGAGTACTGATTCTTCCGAGCGAGGTAAACATTCTTTACTTCATCGGGAGCATCAGCTGCAGGTGGGTCACCCAGCGGTGCATCCAGCACATAGGTCAAATTACCAGCTGTGAGGACAATCCTCAAATTGCGGAACCAATCCGCGAAGTTGCTTCCATTGTTTTTCAACTTTTCTTTCTCTAGGAACGCATTAAAATTGATGGTAGGGGCTGCCATTGATCTACAATATATTTGCAATAGTTTAGACTAAGTTTATGACAAATTGAGTTCAAATTAATTAATAAAGTTAATCTAGGTGAACTCCCACTCAAAACAATATCCCTCACATTGTTTTAGTGATCACACGAACCAAATCCACTACATCAACACCGATCATCACGAGAGTTGATATAGTTTCAATGGCGAACAATCATCATGTTCATCATATCTACTATATGATTCATGCTTTACCTTTCGGTGATCCGTGTTCCGAGACCATGTCTGTACATGCTAGGCTCGTCAAGATCAAACCTTAGTTTCCACATGAGCAAATCTGGCTTGCTCACGTTGTATACACTTGCGGAATCTAACACACCCGATCATCACGTGGTGCTTCGAAACAACAAGCTTTAGCAACGGTGCTAACTAAGGGTGAACACTTTATGACTTGAAATTCATGTGCATGAGGGATCATCTTATAATGCTACCATCGTCTACTAAGCAATACAAGATGCATAAAGGATTAACATCACATGCAATTCAATATATATGTGATATGATATGGCCTTTCTTCTTTGTGCTTCCGATCTCCATCTTCAAGCACGAACATGATCTCCATCATCACCGGCATTGCATCAAGGTCAATGACGCTACTCCATGGTTGTCGTCCACCGGCTTCAACTATTACAACTACTTTGAATAGACACGCGGGTCTTAACATAAATTAAAGACAACCATATGGCTCCTGCCGGTTGCCGACTTACAATAAGGAACATTGCATACATCAAATATAATCACAATCATGGCCATATCACATCACTGCACACCCCTGCAAAACAAAGTTAGACGTCTCTACTTTCTTTGCATATTTTACGTGGTTTGGGGCTTTCAATAAGTGTCGTTCTAACTTACGAACAAGAACCACAACATTGATACTAGTATTGTTAATCACCCGTTGTAAATTGGATCTTAACTATGCTAGGAGAAACAGAAACCCGCAAAGCCACTTATGCAATACAAGTTGCATGTCAAGCGTGGAGCAAGTCTCATGAACGATGTCATGTAAGGTTAGCCCGGGCCGCTTCATCCCAACATACCGCAAGATGCAAAGTACACAAGAAGCAATCGACAATAAAAGCATCAACGCCCACAATGACCATTGTGTTCTACTCGTGCAAACAGATCTACATATAGACACAGCTCTGATACCACTGTAGGGGTTCGTAGCATGGAAAACAAAAAATTTCTATCGCATACAAACAAGCAAGCCAAGATCTATCTACTAGATTGTAGCAACGAGTCGATGGAATAACTTACCCTCGAAGATTCCAAAGCGTTTAACGAGAGCGGATTCTCGTGGGTGATGTAGTCGTACTCTTCCCGATCTCAAGATCGTGTAGACGATTCTTCCGGCGCTGCGTTCCGGCAGCGCTCCCGCAGTCGGTCACACGTTCGGTACTCGACGAAGACCTTCCTCTCCCTTGTTCCAGCAGGCAGCGGAGGTTGTAGCACTCTCCTCGCGATTCCGGCAGCACAACGGCGTGGTACCAGAAGTAGAGGGGAGATCCCGCAGGGCTTCGCCTCAAGCCGGTGCGAGTATGGTGGAGTATGAGAGAGGCTATTAGTGGTCTAGTAATTAGACACACCAATTAGAAGGCTCTAAAACAATTAGAAGGCTCTAAACCGAAGGCTAAAGCAATTAGAAGCTCTAAACCGGAGGTAGAAGATAGGAACTTGTGTGTACTAGGAGGGGAGCCCTGCCCCTCCTTATATAGATGGGAGGGGCCGGCGGCCAAGGGGAGGAGTCCCTCCCCAAGTCGGCCTTGGGAGGCGCGCCGGCCAAGGGGACTCCTCCCCAAAGTCGGCCTCCACCAATCCTCCTTCTCCTCTTTCCGAAAACTGGCAGTTTGACTTTTCAAACTAGCCGTTTGACTTTTCAAACTAGGATTTGAATTAACCCTTTATTTCGGACAGCGATGACACTTAGTACATGATGCAATCATACCAACTTTGATATAACACATTCATGTACCCTCCCCCCCGGAGTGCCGGACATTCCGGAACCTTCTAGAACATTCCCGATGAAAACACCGGAATCATTCCCCAACTCCGAAACGGGACTTTCCTTATATGAATCTTATTCTCCGGACCATTCCGGATCACCTCGTGATATCCCGGATCCCGTCCGAGACTCCGAACAACATTCGGTCTCTTTCTCATAATACCATAACTACTCAAACAACGTCGAATCCTTAAGTGTGTCTCCCTACGGTTCGTGAATTATGCGGACATGATCGAGACACTTCTCCGAACAATAACCAATAGAGGAATCTGGAAATTCATATGGCTCCCACATATTTCTACGATTACTTTGCGATCGAATGAACCACTTACATACGATACCAATTTCCCTTTGTCTCACGATATGTTACTTATCCGAGGTTATGATCGTCGGTATCTCTGCATACCTAGTTCAACCTCGTTACTGATAAGTACTCTTTTCTCGTTCCCATGATATGTGATCCCTTGTGAGCAAGTCACATGCTTGCAAGATAATTGGATGACATTTCACCGAGAGGGCCCAGAGAATATCTATCTGTCATATGGATGGACAAATCCCACTCTTGATCCATGTGTCTCAACCAATACTTTCCGAACACTCAATGCCACCTTTATAGCCACCCAGTTACGGTGTGGTGTTTGATGTCATCAAAGCATCCATCCGGTAAAGGTGATATGCATGATCTCATGGTCGAAGGAATTAGGTTACTATGTATCAGAAAGCATATAGCAATTGAACTATTGAAATGACTTGATCTTTATGCTACGCTTATCTATAGGAGTATGTCCACCATATCATTCTCCTAACGATATGATCTTATTGTTGATAACATCTCAATGTTCATGATAGGGAAACCACAATCATTAATCAACCAACAAGCTAGTGAAGTATAGAGGCTATACTAGGGACTTCAAATTAAGTTTACAAATCACACAAGTATCAATGTTTCCTTGTTAATACTATTATAGCATGAATGTAAACATTTATCATAAACACAAAGATATAATAATAACTACATTTATTATTGCCTCTAGGGCATATCTCCTACAGTTGTTTACTACAGAGCAAGAGCATGGGATAAGTGTGCTATTTCGAACCAGCATGCTTAAACAACAAAAAAAAGGGTAGAACCTGCATATACAAAAAAGTAAGAGTAGTAATAGTGAATCAACATAAAAACTTACTTCCAGTGTCCTGTCTAGTGGTGCATGTATTTCAATGATGCTTTATTTGGGTTGACTTGGCACATGCTTACACCATGTTAAGACTATGAACCGGTCACCTTAACCTCTATGATCATTTAGTTTTTGACTTGTGATACCACTTTATGCTTTGATTGATAATGTTTTGTCGCTTTGCATGATTATGGCCATTATTGCTCTCTTAGTTGGTCGCTCCCAGTCTTTTGCTAGCCTCCACTTGTACTGAGTAAGCTTTACTCATGCATACAACTCCCAAGAAACCAATTTATTCCAAAGAGTCCACTATAAACTCCTATGCATGGTGTGTTACACCATTCCAAGTATATTCATGTGTTTATCTATCTTCCAAATTAAACTTTTGTTATGTGAAAATTAGTGATTAAAGCTCTCACAAAATTGATGGCACATTTTATTTCTTGCACTTAATAAACTTGAACCATTGTGACAATCTTATGATGCTTGTGTGCTTGCAAATTATAAGTTGGGAGTTAGCAAAACCATGTTTTCATGGGGTCCGCTTTCGACATTGCACTTATTTATTCAGTTGATATCATGTTATTTTGTTTATGGATGTTGGCGGTGTGAAATAAGATGGGAACTTATAAGTCCATGGAGTATGTATATGTGTTAGAGAAACGCCTGGGTGGCTAGCCTAAGTCATGCCTAATCATGGTGGAAACTTGCAGCATAACCATAATGAGCATTCTGTGAAGCATCCTCAATAAAAACCTATGCAAATAGCAAATAAAAAGATCGCTGAGATGCTCATTGTCTGTTGCCTTGTCATTTTAATATGGGATATCTCCTGTGTCATGGGGCAAGGGGTACCCTGTTGGCGGTTCTCTACGATACACATACACTTACAATGACAAGAACTTGCTTGTGAACAAAGTTGAGTAGCATGAGGTCTGGTACCCGTACTCAAGGGGCATGAGACTTTCAACTTATGATCTGTCAGGCATATAACTCATATTTGCCTCTATTTAACCTTAATCACTTCAAGATGCTTATGATAGGGGCAATGAGAGCTGAAAGCTAATAAGTACCATAATTTTTGGAAGCTCTTTATGAAACTTGAAATCCATGCTTCCCTCTGTGATGGGCCTTTCTTTTTACCTTTATGTTGAGTCTCCATCTTCTATCTTTATGCACCAATTAAGAGAGCATAGTTGTCAATCTTAGTTTAATGTGCATTGTCCCAAAACTTATTGATTGATCCATAACTTTGATATTGCTTGTTCTTAAATTATTTATATCTAGTCACCCTTATGAACTTTGAAGGTGTCCTATGCATTTATGTTTTGCTATACCATGAAGGAAAAGCTGAATACCACTCTTGCTATGTTTTTTATATGTGAAACAAACAAACGTCTTTCAATGCATTGTTATTCATGATCTTTTGTTTGTACCTTTTCATGTTACAACATAGTTGCTATGTATTATTGTTAGAAATATATCTTTCATGCTCATGTTTAAGGTACTATGATCCCAAATATCAATGCTTTACAATACCTTCATCAATTGTGATAGCATGTCACCTAAAAAATTATTCTTTTTACCACTTACCTACTCAAGGACGAGCATGAGTTAAGCTTGGGGATGCTTGATACGTCGTAAACGTATCTATAATTTTTGATGCTCCATGCTTGTTTTATATCAACTTTCTTATGTTTTGTTTACACTTTGAGGTATTTTTATACATTTTTTGGAACTAACCTATTGACAATATGTTGCAGTGCCAGTTTTCTGTTTTCTACTGTTTTTGGTTTCAGAAAAGCTAGTAAAGAAATATTCTCGGAATTGGATGGAACAAAAGCCGAAGTCAATATTTTACCAGAAGGAACACGGAGTCCGGAGGGAGATGAACTGTGGCCACGAGGTGGCCACACCTAGGGCTGGCGCGGCCACCCCATAGGGCGTGCCTCCCCGTGGTGTGGGCCCCTCGGGTGCCCACCGACCTCGCCTCTTTGCCTATATAAGCACCCAATGCAGAAACCCTAAGCACCCTATCAAATCTCCACGAAACAGTCTGTAGCCGCCGCCATCTCCATCCCTAGATCAGGAGGATCCGAAACTCTTCCCGGCACCCTGCCGGAGGGGAGAGATCATCCCGGAGTCCTTCATCACCATGCCAGCCTCCGGAGTGATGCGTGAGTAGTTCACCCTTGGACTATGGGTCCATACAGTAGCTAGATGGTTGTTTCTCCTCATTTCTGCTATCATGTTTAGATCTTGTGAGCTCCGTTCATGATCAATATCATCTATTTGTAATCCTACATGTTGTGTTTGCGGGGATCCGATGGATATTGAGTACTATGTCAGATTTATTATTGATTCTATTATGTCTATGTTATTTTTTATCTTGCATGCTCTCCGTTGCTAGTATCTATCTTGGCCAAGTAGATGCTTGTAACTCCAAGAGGGAGTATTTATGCTCGATAGTAGGTTCATGCCTCTAGTAATCTGGGAGAGTGACAGAAACTTCTAAGTTTGTAGATGTGTTGTTGCTACTAGGAAGAAAACAACAATCCTTTGTCCAAGGGCAATTGTATTGTTGCTTGGAACTTAATACTGGAAGGGGTTCGGATGATGACCTAAAGGTGGATTATTAGTCATAGATGAAGTTGGATTACAGTCTATGTATTATGTTGTAATGCCCAAACAAATCTCCTAGGAATCAACAAGTTTAGTATATGCATTGTTATGCATTTTCAATCTGTCAATTGCCCCGTCCAACATGTTATTTATACTATGGAGAACACCTCTAGTGAACTGTGGACCCCTGTCCAGTCCTTACCATTGATATACCATCTACTGTTTACCGTTTACTGTTTACTTTCTACAAGCAAATCACTATCTTCCACACTATATGTTTAATCCTTTGTTTTCAGCAAACCGGTGAGATTGACAACCTCACTGTAAGTTGGGGCAAAGTATTGAGTTTGTGTTGTGTAGGTTCCAAGTTTCTAGCAACACCTTGGAGTTGTTTCCTTACTCCTACTGGTTCGATAACCTTGGTTTCATAACTGAGGGAAACTTGCTGATGTGCTCATCATACCTTCCTCTTGGGGTTCCCAACGAGCTCTACATATCTGAGCCATCAATATCCACTCAAAGTAGTTACACCTACAGAAATTAGCTATAAAAATATCAAAGAGTCAAAGGATTGAAACTCGTTAGTTACACCTATTGAAACTCCATGTAAGAAACCAAGGAAAAAGGACAATTGTCATCGGATTGTCGACAAGTATGCCATAGGGGGTCCTAACGACATTGAGAAGATAGGGTGTGAGACGTGGATGTTCCGGGAAAGGTGAGCGCAAGTTTACCCAGGTTCAGATCCGACTGCGGTGATCAGATCCTACTCCTTCTAGCTACCTAGTAATATATCGGCGAAAGCCGGATGTTACAATGGATTACAAGAGAGGTTCGCCTATGCGAGTAGGTTGTGGTTGATCTATGATCTGGTGGCTTAAAGGCTCCCATAGGGCCAGTTTATATAGTCACTGGGACCTAGGGTTACATGAGAGACATATCTAGCTATGTTACATAGTCGGTAACTAGATACAACTTGGACTACAAGCAATACTACAGGCCTAAGTCGGTAACTCTTCTAGGCCTTATCGTAGCCGTAAGTGGCTCCTCCTCTTTCTCTGACTGGGCTGCCCGTGAAGCAAAGCTCTAACTCGTTGGTGGGCCACCCTAGTCAGTGAATCATGTGGGTATACCCGGAAAGTATATCCCCAACAGTAGCCCCCGGAAGTCTCCAAGATCCAAAGTCGGATAAATCGTCTAGCTTGATGGTTTCTTCGTCTTGAGAATCTTGAAGGGTTCCGAAAACTTCTTTCAATAGTGTATGATTCCGAGTCATCTAAGTTGGATATGTTTTTTCTTTAACCTCAATCTTTTCCTTGCTCGGTTTGAAACATGATCCGGATTTAAATAGCAGCGTGATGGCTGACAACTTTTTAGACTAGGTCTTGTCACTGACAAGAGTCCCATCAACACGACTGTTGGTGGGTCCGCTCCTTACGGAATAGAGCACTGTTTCAATGCCTGCGTGAAAATCGAGGGGCGGAGTAGTCGCGAGGAAGCTACCTCCCTCTCTCCTATACGTGTGGCGCACGATTTAAACACGAATCTTGGCGCAGAGGTAAATAAGAGAGGATACCCTTCTCTCCCAGTTTCATCTCTCCACTCTTTCATTCATTACCTCCTCATACTCCTCGAGCCCTCCGCATCCATTCTCATCTACACACCAAAAACCCCCAAACACCACCAATCTTCAATCTTCCCCAGCAAGATGGAGGCGACATCCAGTTCTGGAGCAGCGGAGGCGGGCACGGCGGCGGATGAGAATAAGATGCGGGGCCTCTGGGTCCTAAGCATCATGGACAACGCCGATCTATAGGTCATGGAGGATGAGTGCTACCTCGTCGCCGGCACATGGCGGAGCGCCGCTGGAGACGCCACTCCTGCATCGTGTGATGGCAAACGAGTGCTCTTCGGCATGCACATCAACCGCGGCCCCAGTCTCCCACCGTCGGACTTCTTCATAGAGGTCCTTCAATACTACGGTGTGCAACTTCACAATCTTCCCCCCAACTCTTTGCTCGAGCTTAGTGCTCATGCAACTCTCAGCCAGGGGTTTCTTGGCATTAGGCCAAGTCTCACCCTTTTCTGGTACTACTATGGTACCCAGAAGAACTCGATCAATGCCGGTGTTCCTTACACCACCGACACTCTTATCTTAGTCCTCAAGAGAAACCGAGCTATCCTAGGATTAATGCTAGTGAATCAGTTAAACGTTGGGCCGAAACCTTCTTCTACAACAAGGATATTCCGGCCCCTCAAAAGGCGGAAGGTCTTCCGGCCTTTGTCAACGGTGCCGCTTCCCACCAGGAATCATGGGACTCAGAGGCGCCAAAACTTTCGGATGTCTTGATCCTCGCCAAAAGGAGGATTGAGTTCCTAATGAAGCACAAGGGCCTCTATGGATCCGACTTGATCCACTGCTGGCTGGATCGCTGGATCCAGCCTCTGCAGTATCATGGAGATCACCGCATGCACATGGTCACTAGAGACAAGAAGGACAGCCTGAGGGTCAGCCCACATCGTATTCCGACGAAGGACTACAAGACCCGAATGCAGTTTTTGATCAAGGAGAGAGTGGAAAGAAAAGTTCCGGATGTCTCCCTGAAGATGTTTACAGCTGACCGTCCTCTGAATCTGGTAAATATTTCGACTCTGCGTTTGCGTTTTGTCATTATTTTCTGTCTTCTCCTCCGACTCTATTTTTATCGATGCTTTTCGACTTTATCAGCTCGAGAAATTCCCCGAGTATGAGTTAGCTCCACTAGAGGGCTATCTTTCAGATGATCCGGAGGCGACGGAGGATGATGAAGTGCAAGAAGTTCCTGCCTTTGCTTCCAAGAAGCGCAAGACCAAGGAAGTTATTGTCATTGCTGGCACCCAAGTGTTGCCAGTAGTTAAAAGGTAAGAACCTTGTCAAAATTTTAGTACTTTGTACATTTCTTTCTTTCCGAAGCACACCTGATGTTTTGGATTTATGTGTTTCAAAGCAAAAAAAAGTTTTAAATAGCAAGTCGAAGCCAGATAGCAAGCCGGGCAAGAAGCTGCGCCAGTAGAAGATTGTCATTTCCCTAGTCATGCCTCCTCCAACTCCAAGCAGTGCCCAGACGTCAGCACCAGAGGTTTCCGCCTCTTCTGATGTTGGCTCTACTATCCCCGATGCCAGCACCACCTCGAAAGCCCTGGTTACCATTGGTAGCCAGGCAACTAACAAGGGTGAACGCGTCAAGGGTAATGATCCCATGGTAATATCAATAGGGGAGATGGATAAAGTGGCCGGCTATGCTGCCTTCGGCCTAAAGCGGAAGAAAAAGGAGGAGATTCTCAAGCTAGCTCAGTCTAGTCTCGAGAAACAAACCCTCACTCTAGAGGCAGCGAGCCAGGAGATGGAGGACATGAAGCTGGTTAACCTCCTGGACCAAATTTTGGTCCGCGATGCAAAAATAGAGTCTGGCGAGCTCCCAGCAACGGACGTTCTCTCCCTCTCCCTTGCTGAGAAAGTGTTTCACAACACGAAACTCAGATTCGAGAAGCTGCATCTAGAACATATTGTAAGTTTTCTGAATCTTGTTTGTAGTATTTATTGTCATATCCTCTAGCCCCTAAGCATAAAGTCGGATAAACATCACAACATTAAATCCGAGTTGATGCTTATAGGATGCAGAAGAACGATGTAGTGTAGCCCCCAAGGCTCGTGCTATATTTTTACTTGGTTAAATCTGCAGCCCGAGTCTTAGTAGCCGTCTGACGGTATTCTGTCTTTTAAACTTATAGAAAATTGCATCTTCCAACCAGGAATTGCTCAAGAATATATGTAATAAGCGCAAGGACATTAAGGCTCTGTGCCTTGCGAATTCTAAGTTGAAAGTTGAGAAAGATAAAGCAGAAGGTAAACTTTTATGACTCCATTTTCATTAGTGATTGTCATAGTCAAACTGTTCTGTTCGACTGATAATTTTCCCTTAGCAGAATTTCTTGGCGAGTCCAGCAAGATGGTGGAGCAAGCCGAAAACTTCAAGGTCTTGGAGATGGAAAATGCTGAACTCCGAGACGAGATCGAGAAGTTAACGGCTGAATTGGAGAAATCCGTAAACACCGTCCTGGAGTCAATCAACATGGAGACCGAGAGGCTCGAGAGGCTGTTATCCCTCCAAGATAAGCAAATAGATGATCTCAAGGACTTCGAGAGCCAGAAAGATCTAGCCCAGGACATAGAGGCAGAACTGAAGAGTCCCCGAGAGGAGAATTCTCAGTGGAACCACTTCGTGCTAGGTAAGATTTTCGACTTTCACTCTTCCCTTGATTCTTCACTTTCTTTGAGTCAGTTTTAATTTTTGTGTTCTTTCCCAGATCCTCTTCACCTTCCCGACTCTCCTTCCTCTGAGCCCCGCCTCGAGTGCATAAAGCTCGTCGGAGATATTCTTTTTGACTTCCGCCATACTCTTGAAGAGGCGGGCGAGTCAGTCAGACTTTCCGACTTGCACAAAATGCCAGTGCTCGAGGTGAGGGACAAAGCCAAGGAGATTCTGAAGCTCATCGAAGACTAGAAGATCTCATATGCTCGGACCTCTGCATAGACCGCCCTTTCCTGAGTCACCATAGTGATATGGAGATCTAGCACGTCACCAAGGGCATCGCCGACGAGGACGATGAGGGTAATCCGCAGAACATCAAGGCTATCCAAGAATCCTGTGCAGGCTACGCTTGTCACGTGGCAGAGATGACGAACTACACAATGCCATTCTTCCAATCCATCGTGGTGCCTCCTTCACCCCAAGATCCGGAAGACAGCCTCATCGAAGGAGCTTCCTAGTCTTAGGATCAAGGTGACGACGATGTCGACTCCAGCGCTCCAAGATCGTCATCACCACTTCCTGAATCTGCAGCATAAACATCTTTGATGCATTATTCTGAACTTTATCATTTGGCAATGTAATTATGGAAACAATATTTTGTTTAAGTATGTGCTAGTTTGTAAGAATTGATGATTTACTATCTTAGCATTTGTTTGTATATATTTTTATGCTTGTGCCTGAAAATTTCTCAAGCAAAATTTTTTTGTGTTTATACTTGTCGTTTTATCTGGCTCTCTGCCTCGTCCCTTTCATGAGCCAGCCAAATTTCAGCACGGAAACTTTGCCGAGCAACGGATCTCAATTGCTAAACCTATTTAAACTCGGAAACAAAGTCGGCTTCCAGTACCAACAATTCATTACTCCGAATATACCCGCATCTAACCAATCCGCTAAAAAACCAAAGTTGAAAGAACATGTGGGCCCCCATGTGTGGTTTTGGTAATTAATGACAATCTTTATGGACTAATGTGTGTATTAAGTTATACTTGTAGGATTTGTCCATTGGCATCGCTTGGAGCATGTATTGGCTTCAAGGTCGATGAAATGAGAAGAAGATGTGTTATGCAAGCTCAAAATGCGCCATCTATAGAAGATCTCATGTTTGATGCTTGCCATCCTCAGTGATCATGGATCGATGATGAGGAATCAAGAAAGGCGTTCCTTCTTGAGAAGGTCAAGTTCTTCTACATCGAGCTCAAGTGGAATGCTCAAGGCAAAGGTATAATCTTGATAGGTTTTCCCTTTTGCCAGTCTCATATTGTTAGTGGGAGACTGGGTTTAGGATAGATAACCGTACTATCAAGAGGGGCTCTCGAATGAGTAACTCGGTCACATCGTTTGGAGAGAGCTCAAACCTTTGCATACTTGCATCATCATATTTGGTTGTTATTTGGTCTTATTCATGTGAGGATATAGAGCTTGTGGTAATCTCCATAACAAGCTCTTGTTCATCAAAATCGGATCTCCCCTATATATCTTGTTGCGATTTTGATCTTGGCGGTTTTCCCGTGTCTCACCAAGTGAGGTATCTCACATTATATTACTTGATACATTCTCACTTGGTGATAACCAATATTTCCAACGCAATTGGAATCGGGTCAATCGGAGTCTCCGATCAAAAGTTATGACCGTTTGAATATTTGCCGATTTTATTCTAATAAAGAAAAAGGAAAAAAATAGTTTTACTGGGCTGTCTGGTACTACCAGGCCTAGTATCGGACACCCCTGTTTCGGCCTGCTCGCTCTCAGTACTGCCCGGTAGTCTAGCAAGGCACTACCGGCCCGTGCGGTACTACCGTCCCGGGCGGCCAGTAGTACCGGGCCACCAGCGCCAGGCCCATCACCCCCAGGCCAACCCAGCCCGCTCGACCTGCCCTGGCCTGCTCCCACACGCCAGCCCGCCGCACGCAGCCGCCAGATCCGCTCACGCCAGCTAGCTTCGCCTCGATCCCGCCGCGGCCGCGCAGCTCCCGCTAGATGGCCCCACGCGTCGCTGCAGCTCTCGCGCGCCCGCTCGCGTCGCTCTGTCGTTGCCACCCTCGCGCCTCGCCAGCGTCCTGCCCCGATTCCCGCGTTGGACACATGCACGCTCGCGTTGACCAGCTGCTGCCGCGTCGCTGCTACTCTGGGCGCTCGCTGCGCCTACGCTGGGCCGGCCCAGCTCGCATGCTCCTCTGCCGCCGCGTCCCACCAATCCCGCGCGGGCCCTGATGCTGCCGCTGCTCGCGCGCTGGCCCCACGCGCTGCTGCTGCCTTGCCACTCCCGCTCGCCTGCTGCTGTTTTGTTTTCCTGGTGCGTCCGGTAGTACCGGTTTGGACCGGTACTACCGGCCCGTTTTGAAATTTTCCCCAATGGCCAGATTTTCTAGGGCCATTATTTAAGCCCCTTGCCCGTTTTCAGTTCGGTTGCTTCTTTCTCTTCTATTAGTCTAAGATTTGTCCACATTTTCTCTAGATTTTGAAGCTTGACTAATCTCTTCCTCTCTGATGATTCTTGCCCATATTTGAGTGGAAGAGAGAGGAGATCTAGATCCACGTTTTGACCTAACCGATTCATCTCTTTGTGAGTGTATCTTTGGGGATATAGATTTTGGGGGATTTTTGTGTTCCTCTTTGATTTCTCCTCTCTTGTTCCCCCAATAGCTTTAGTAGCTTTGTTGTAACTTGAGAGTGAGGGATTGGAACATGTTTGTGGTGTTCTTGCCATTTGCATTCGGTGCATCGGTTTGTGTTCTCCTCGGAGGATTTGGTTAGAGTTACTCATTGGAGTTTGTCCCTCTTGGGTTCTTGGAACCCTAGACGGTTTTGTGGCCTTGGTGGCACTGTGGCCTTGGTGGTGTTTGTTGGGAGCCTCCAATTAAGTTGTGGAGAAGTGCCCCAACCTTGTGAGAGGTTCCGGTTGCCACCGACAAGTGCACCGATAGTGGAAGCATGGATCGATCCCGTTGGTGTGAGATTCACCGGAGAATAAGGGAGGAATTTTGTGGCGTTGGTTGTTTGATACCACCCCCTCTCCAAACAAGACATACTCCATGTTGGGCCATGTTGGGAGGAACTTGGTAAAATATCATCGTCCCCGCGTGCCTCGGTTATCTCTATACCCGAGCTCTTTACTTATGCACTTTACATTGTGATAGCCTTCGTGTTTGAAGTCATCTATATCTTGCTATCACATTGTTGGTGCACATAGGTGAACCCTAGTTGTTCTAGGTTGTGCTTGACAAAGTAAACGCTAGTTTTATTCCGCCTTTGTTGAGCCACACTAGGAAAAGTTTTAATCGCCTATTCACCCCCCCCCCCTCTAGGCGACATCCGTATCCTTTCAAAAGTGTAAACAAAACATTAGATTTATACCCTAAGGTAATATTTAGACAATCAAAAATCATAACCAGAACGAACATGAGCATAAAGTACTTTCAGGTATTATGGGATTTTTGAAAATGACATGCCCTTTTGGAAATAAGATGGTAAAAAACTTCTCAAGAATAATATATGAGGAAACCAATACTTTATTTCACTTTAAATACGTACATATATGATTACAAGGAAATATAACTAAGAATAGAAGGGACATAGTTGTGCAATATTCCATGGACGGTCTATTTCATCCGGTTCTGTACTACCACCAGCTCTCTTTCTCTTCCGAGTGTCCGGTCTTTCCTTGACTGGTCTCATATCGGTTAAATACTATGACCCATTATGCAGAACTCTACTGATCATAAAATGTCCCTCCCAAATCGGGGAAAGTTTATGCTTTCTTTTTTGCACAAGTCGGATAACCAAATCGCCTTTCCTGAATGAACGATTTTTTAATCCCTAACTATGATACTTGCGTAACTTCTGCTGATAGGATGTAGATCTCTGCTCAGCAATGACACGAACTTCTTATATTATACTGAGATCATCCTGTCGATAAACTTCTGCATCTTCTTTGATATACGCTTTGACTCGAGGATACTGGTGAATTAAATCACTTGGAAGAACTGCTTCTGCACTGTAGACCAAGAAGAAAGGAGTGTATCCGGTTGATATGTTAGGAGTCGTCTGTAAGCTCCATATCATAGACAGTAATTCTTTCGCCCAAGCCCCCGCGGCATGACAAAGTGGTGCCTAGAGACGATGTCGGCGTCCTTGTAAAATGAGACCGTTAGTCCTTTCGACTTGTCCATTATCCCGTGGATGCTCGGCTGATGCAATATCGAGTCGGATCCCTTGATCCTCGCAGAATTCGGCAAGTTCCCCCATGGAAAAATTGCTCCCATTGTCAGTAATTATGCTGTGCGGATATCCGAATCTAATGATCATGTCTTCGACGAACTTCCTAGCTATGGCTCCATCGCAACTCGTGACGGGTTTAGCCTTAATACATTTTGTTAATTTATCCACCATCACTAGTAGGTGAGTAAATCCACATTTTTTCGTGCGAAATGGCCCTTTCATATCAAGCCCCCATACCTCAAAAGGCCATGTAATAGGGATTGTTCGCAGCTGGTCAGCCGGAATGTGTGGCTGACAGGCGTACTTTTGGCATCCTTCGCATTCTTTGACTAGTTTATCGGCGTCCTCCTTAGCTCTAAGCCAAAAGAATCCATGTATAAAATCTTTTGCCACTAAAGGTTTGGCTGCAGCGTGGTGACCACACTCGCCTTCGTGGATTTCTCGTAAGATTTACACTCCTTCCGGAGAAATACATCGCTAAAAAACCCCAGAGACACTCCGCTTATAGAGCTCACCATTTATTATTGTATAGACTTTTGCTCGTCGGATGATCTGCCGACTCTGGACTTCGTTTTCGGGTAATTTTCCGTCTATTAGGAAATCTAGATAGGGTTTTTTCTAGCAGGGAATTACATCCATAACTGCTATTAAAGGTGAGTCAGATTTCGTCGGATAGTCCTCATCCACCCCAGTGATGGAAGGAACCTTTAAATGCTCTAGAAAAGCACCATCCGGAACTTGTTTCCGCGCAGAGCCTATCCTTGATAAAGAATCTGCTTTCTCATTTTCTTCTCGGGGGATATGTTGAACCTCAAAACCCTCGAACGATTTAGATAATTCATCCACGACATCTTTGTAGGTTGCCATGTGCTTATTTGCGTTGTAGATATCGGATACTTGCTGAGCAACTAAATCCGATTCTTCGTAACACATGAGTCTTATTACGCCAATATTGTTGGCCATGCGTATTCCATGTTACAATGCTTCATACTCGGCAATATTATTGGTTGTCGTGAAGTGTATTTGTAACACATAGAACAACTTGTCTCCTTGGGGTGACTTGAGCACCACGCCAGCCCCCGAGTCTCATCGTGCTTTTGATCCGTCAAAATGAAGGGTCCAAAATTCCGAGTCTGGAGGACTTGTATCTTATGCCATCTCTATCCAATCAGCGACAAAATCGGAAAGTATTGGGGACTTGATTTCTGTACAAGGCTTATACTCAATGTCGAAAGCAGCAAGCTCGATTCCCCACTTTGCGACACGTCCTGTGGCATCGCGGTTGTTGATTATATCTCGCAGGGGAGCAGTACTCGCCACTGTGATCTTGTGCTCTTGAAAGTAGTGTTGTAGCTTTTTGGAAGCGAAGAACACTCCATAGGCTAGCTTTTGATGGTGTGGATACCGCTTTTTCAACTATGTCAGAACCTCACTTAGGTAGTAAGTTGGATTCTGCACTTTATGATCATATCCTTCTTCCTCGCGCTCCACTTTTGTTACCACGCTTATGACCTTGTTAGTCGCTGCAATCTAAAGTAACATAGGCTCCTGAGGCTCTAGAGCTACGAGAACTGGTGGATTTGAAAGTAGGTCTTTCAAACTTTGTAGGGCAACATCGGATTCGTGGGTCCAGACAAATTTGTCGGTTTTCTTCAAGAGTTTGTATAAAGGTGTGGCTCTTTCTCCGAGCCGGCTAACGAACCGACTCACTGCTGCGATGCAACCAGTGAGGCGTTGCAGCCCTTCAGGCGAGTCGGCCTGGTAATGTTGAGTATAGCCTTAATTTTGTCTCGGTTCACCTCTATGCCTCTTTCAGACACAATGAAACCTAACAATTTTCCGGCTGGAATTCCAAAGAAACACTTCTTCGGATTTAGCATTATGTTAAATTTTTGTAGACTAGCAAATGTTTCCTCTAAGTCAAAAATAAGTGTTTCCTTCTTTTTGGACATCACTGCTATATCATCTACATATACATGGGCGTTGTGTCCGATTTGATCGTTAAGGCAACGCTGCATTGTGCGCTAATACGTAGCTCCTGTGTTCTTTAAGCCGAAAGGCATAGTTTTGTAGCAAAAAGTTCCAAAAGGTGTGACGAAAGACGTCTTTAGTTGATCCAGTTCTTTCATCGGTATTTGGTGATATCCAGAATATGCATCTAGAAAACAAAGTAATTCCGACCCTGCCGTTGAGTCGATAACTTGATCGATTCTAGGCAGTGGGAACGGATCTTTGGGACAAGCCTTGTTCAAGGCAGAATAGTCAATGCAATCCTTAAATCAATAGTGTCCTTTTTAGGGATGAGTACAGGATTTTCCACCCATTCAGTGTGGATGACCTATGTGATAAATCCGGCTAATTCTAGTCGGGCTAATTCCTTGGCTATAGCTTTGCACTTTTCATCACCAAACCGTCGTAAGGACAGTTTGATGGGTTTAGCATCAGGGTACACATTAAGAGAGTTCTCGTCAAGTTCCCTAGGTACTCCGGTCATGTCAGAAGACTGCCATGCGAAGATATCACTATTAGCTTTGAGGAACTCGACGAGCGCGCTTTCCTATGTGTGGTCTAAGCCTACCCCAATGCTCATTGTCTTGTAGGGATCGTCTTCCTTCAGCGACATCTTCTTCGTCTATTCCGATGCCTTGAACTGCATGCTTGGCTTCAGCACCTCGTTCTTCATAGCGGGCATCTCGGACGGATAGATGGTCTTCTTGATCTCCTGGTACTCCTAGGCGTGCAGCACGGCTTCGGCAAAGGCGGCGGGTCCTTCGTCGCACTCCCGCGCTTTCTTTGGATTTCCCCGGATGGTGATGACGCCCATTGGACCTGGAAATTTATCATGTTGTAAATGTAACAGGGACGAGCCATGAACACCCAATAAGCCGGACATCCGAAGATGGTGTGGTAAGCACTTTTGAACGGTACCACCTCGAAAGAGAGTGGCTCGGTCCGATAATTGTCTCGGGTTCCGAATGTGACTCCAGTGTAATCTCACCCAGAGAAACCGCCTGTCTCCCTGGTACAATGCTATGAAAAGTTACACTGCTGTAACTCAACTGGCTCTCATGGATCTTCATGCGGTGGAGTGTCTCGATGTAAAGGATGTTGATGCTGCTTCCACCGTCCATGAGAGTTTTAGAGAACTCATAGCCATCAATAAGAGGATTTACGACCAGAGGATACTTTCCCCGACGATGTGTTTTCCTTGGGTGATTTGAGCAGTCAAAGGTGATGGTTACATCCGACCAATCCAGGAATTGGGGGACAGATGGAACCGTGGCATTGAGCTCACGGAGAACCGCCTTTTTGACTTTAGCCGTCAAAGTCCCAAGGAAGCAGACGTATGTGTCTTTCTTTGTGGGATAATCCTTCTTTCCGTCTGACTTGGGCTGTGCGGCATCCGCTTCTTCCATGTCGGAATATTCCTTGGGCTCCTTGCCTTTTTTGGAATTTTACTTTCCTTTTCGTTGCTTGGCCCTATAGCCAGCGGATTTGTCTTTCTTGATGTCCTCATTGAAACGACACTCGGCATTTTATTTCGACTATGATATATGGCAGATGGATGTCAAAATGGCTTTCCTTAACGGAAATTTAACTGAGGACGTGTATATGATACAGCCTGAGGGTTTTGTCGATCCGGCTAGTGCTGACAAGGTGTGCAAACTTCAGAAGTCCATTTATGGGTTGAAGAAAGCATCCCGAAGTTGGAATATTTGCTTTGATGAGGTAGTCAAATCGTTTGGCTTCATCAGGAGTGATCATGATTCTTGTTTATACAAGAAGTTTAGTGGGAGCAAAGTAAACTTTCTAATCTTATATGTGGATGACATATTATTGATTGGAAATGATGTCCAGATGTTGCAAGAAACCAAGAAATCATTGGAAAGGAGTTTCTCAATGAAAGACTTGGGTGAAGCAACATATATTCTTGGAATCCGGTTCTATAGAGATAGATCAAGACGACTCATTGGATTGAGTCGGAGTACTTATTTGGACAAAGTGTTGAAGAAGTTCAACATGGAATTGTCTAAGAAGGGGTTCTTACCGATGTCCCATGGTGTAAAACTTAGCAATACTCAGTGTCCTTCGACGACTGATGAGCGAAGTCGGATGAGTGCGATTATGTATGCTTCTGCAGTTGGATCCATCATGTATGCCATGATTTGTACAGGGCCGGATGTTTCATATGCTTTAAGTGTTGTGAGCAGATACCAGGCTGATCCTAGAGAAATCCACTAGACATCGGCTAAAAATATCCTAAAGTACTTGAGAAGGACTAATGATATGTTTTTGGTTTATGGAGGTGAAGATGAACTCGGTGTAAAGGGTTACATGGATGCGAGTTACCTTACCGACACTGACGATTCTCGTTCGCAATCAGGGTATGTGTTTGTGATAATCGGAGGGGCTGTGAGCTAGAAGAGTTTCAACCAAGAGACTGTGTCTGCATCTACAACAGAGGCTGGGTATATTGCCGCCTCAGAGGAAGCAAAGGAAGCTATTTGGATGAGGAATTTCCTCATGGATCTTGGTGTGGTTCAGGGATCATCCAATCCATTAGATGTGTATTGTGACAACAATGGTGCTATTGCACAAGCCAAGGAACCTAGACAACACCAGAAGACCAAGCACATACTCATGCGGTACCACCTGATTCACCAGTTCGTGGATCAGGGTGATATCAAGTTATGCAAGGTACACATAGATGCAAATATTGCGGATCCATTGACAAATCCATTACCACATCCAAAGCATGAGGTGCACCTAAGAGCTATGGGCATTAGATGCCTATACATGTGATGTCGGAAGATTGACTCTAGTGCAAGTGGGATACTGTTGGGAATATGCGCTAGAGGCACTCATGTATGATGAAATTTCCCATTGTATTCATAAAGATATTAAGTTGTCCTTGTATAAACATCTGATGTGTAATTGTATCATTGAATATGTGATTCAGTTGTGGAACTATACATTCATGTTGTTTGTACTCAATATCCTTGGTCATTAAGGTTGTGCTGGACACACAACTTAGACCAATGTGAAAGTCGGTTGATGACTCGGTTTCACTTGTCATGGGCATGGAGATGCTATTCCGACTTACACAGATTCGGCTAAAGAGTTTAGCGAGTCAGATTGACCCATATTGAGGTACAACGAACAAGTTGTCATTTGTATATCTTAATCAATATAATCCTTAGACCTGAGGTTTTTGCATAGTCCGAGTTGAGGATCATTGACTTAGGTTCTATCAAAAGCTGATCCGTAACTAGGAAGTTATAAAGGCAGAGTTTGGGTCGACTGAGAATCAAGCTGTGCGATGTGAATAACCAAGATGGGATTTTGCCTCTCCAGTTGGAGAGATATTCTCTGGGACCTCTCGGTTGATATGATTCGGAAAGCATGGCCATGCATGACTCGGTTAAGTGTTAACCGGGGCGGTCAACTAAGAGCTAGTCAGATGAATCACTTATCTCAGATCGAGAAGAGAGTCGGACTATTTAAGGGATGACAAATATTCGCCTATAGTATGACAACATATATCGTGAGGCAAAAGGGACTCGGACGCAAGTCACACTGGAAAGGCAAGTCGTCATGACTCTTTGGTACTTGGGAGTCGGCATGTTCTGCTAGGAGCCACTAATGATTGATCGATTGAGAGTTGGACTCCAATCGTTTCCAAGTTGCCATGAGCCTGCATGGTCACACACTTAAGAGTAGGAGCAAGTTCGGATTGGATCTGAACTGGAAATCTGGTTGGGTTGGTCCCAAACCGGATTTGGACTGAGTCAGTGAGTCAAAATCACAGTGACTAATATTATATAGGATTTAGTGATTGGGCCACAGGTGAGTGGAGCCTACTTTCACTCCCTATATATAGTGGGGCATAGAAACCCAAGGGGGGTTAACGGTTAGGTCATTCCATGCGTTGGAAACCCTAAAACCTCAGCAGTCCAGCCGTCGTATTGAACCTAGCAGTTCATCGCCGGTGCTCGTCCTTGTACGTGTGGATACCAGCAGAGGTGTTGTACAATCAGCACCACGACGATCGTGATCATATCAGATCGTGAGGACTACACTGCATCAACTGACGCGCTTCATCGGTAATCTGCAACCGCGCGTCTAGTGGCAATCCTCGTGGCCTTCTACCTCAGCTATATCTTAGGATCACCACATTAGAGAAAAAAAGTTTTGTTTTATCTCTGCGTGGCCCAACAGCTAACATTGATTCAGAGAAGCTAACATTGATCATAGATCAAAACATCCTTCGAAACTAAGCAACATTCCGCCCCAACTCAACAGAAAAAACACCCCTAACATCAGAGAGACGAGTCTGGCCACATGTGGTGGGGATGTAGCCAGAAGAACAAAAAACTAGCCAGAAACCAAGAGTATACTTACCAGATGTAGTGGGGATGTAGCCAAAAAGAACAGGAATCTGGTCGGCCGTTCAACGATGTGGTCGACCGCTCGACGATTCGACTTGAATCTCGACGATATAGATAAGGGATTCTACGATGTCGTCGCGTGCGACAACGATGTGGCTGGCAGCGAGAGAAGATGTAGCCCGGATGTGCCCTGGCGACCAAATCGACCGGCGGCCTGACCAACCATCTCTCCCGCTTCCACCAAAAAAAGATCCGCAATGACGATGTAAGTGCGGGGAGAAACACGCATACAGAAAAGTGTGCCACCGGTCCCCCATGAGAAGGATGTAAGCGTCGCTGGCAACATCACCTCGAACTTCCTCCCCCTCCCGAGGATCTCCGCAGATGCGACGGCGATAGCGCGGATGCGGAAATGGACACCAAACGGCTCTATGGGAACCAACAAAAGACACTGCGGATGGGCCCCTCGCGCGTCGCTTGGAGCGAGCCGTGCGATGAAGATCGTGGGGCGCAGAAACGTGGCCTGGAGTTAAGACAGAATGAGGTTAGTTGGTTATTAGATTTCATGTTTGTAAAAATTTAGATGTATCTATATGCTAAAATAGTTTCTAGATACATCCAAATTTTGATAAACCTATGACATTCATTTTAAGACGGAGGAGATACCAACAACACAAATTAGTGTATGTTGGATGATGCTAATATTTTTTGGGAACATGGGCTTCAACCTCCCAAAGTGCAATTGGAATAAAATTGTATTTTTATCATCAAAAATATTAGATATTTATTTCTCCAATGCAAATTTGCATGTTCTATATGCCTAGCCATTTAACTGACTTTCGACTTGTATCTATCCGATGAAGAGACATCGGTTGCAATAGTAAAATCCTCTTAGGCATCTCTAATCGATCCCCAATCGATTAGAGTAAACTACTCAAAATTGGTTAGTGGGTCTCGTGGTCTTGGATAGATCCCGAAAGAAACAACATGCAAGACTCAACAACCACAAGGAGGGTGATGCTAACACCAAAGTTTTTCACCAAAGAGTTTATTGAAGAAGAAGGAAGAACTTCATGCCATTGTGTAGCTCACTGCAAATTCTACGTCAACCAACGTCTCTTGCTTTTCAGGATATACAACCGCTTTCATATATATTTGTTGAAATAACCTGGCTAGTTTATATTAGATGAAATTCTAAGAAACTCTTTATTTGATTGCTTATTTCATTGTAGGTACACTTGTCTAATTCTTGCCTATCATGTTCTATAGGTTCACAAGCGACACCATTATATTTTGTATCTGGTTCTGGTTCGTCCTAAGCAACGACGTAACTATCCTCTACTATATAGTTTATTTGTGGTTTGCATTTCTTCTCTACAAGTTCTGTCATGATGCCATTATAATTTCTGTCTCGTTCATTCTTAGCTACGATAGTAACTGCATGCCATTGTCTAGTTTATTCTTCTATATATATTTGTTGATATGACCTGGATAGTTTATATTTGTTGAAATTCTAAACCACACGCATTGTTATATTTCTCATTTCACGGTAGACACACTTGTTCAATGCTTGCTTGTCCTGTTTGTTTGACGTGATGGTCAATATATTTGAACCATTGATCAGTAGTAAACTCCAGTTCATAGCTCATGTCGTATCATTTAAATGAGTAGTTTTTCTTGTTTGATGTATTAACTTGTTATTACTTAGTTTCAGACTGCAATTATTGCTATCGCCATCAAAGAGGGGCTGCAAGATCATGTCTCAAGGTTGTTTTTAAATATAGATGTCACTCAAAAGAGAGATGCAGGTGATAGATGGAGAGAACAAATTGAGGACTGCTATCAACTCGATTGTCAACTGAAATGCGGATTTTTCTTTCCCTTGAGTTGATAATATGTAATAATTTTAAGTAGTTTGTATTTGATATAATATCTAGATAAATTGCATAGGCCGTCTAGGCATTTAGTTGACGCCGTTCACACAAAGCGGTAGGCGGTACCATAACTGCTCTAGCCAGGTCGATTAGGATACATTATCGTGCTTTGTATTTGCTCGTCTTGTATTAGGCCGACGATAAACAGTAAAAATTCTCACAAGTTGTACATATTTTACGATATCAGAATGGGCTCCAGAAATGCAGAAACTGTAAAAGACCATAAAAGTAACAGGACCGACCCACATGTGTGCTAAGTAATAGTAAATGGCCAAAACAGTAACAGGCCAAATTAGCATCCGACAAAAGAGTAGCATGCCAAAACAGTAAATGTCCCAAACAGTAACATGCCAAAACAATAACCGACCAAAACAGTAACATCCCAAGAACAGTAATAGATCAAAACAGTAAGGGCCAGAAGCTTAAATGGCCAAAACAGTAATGGGCCAAGCCAGAAAAAGGTAAGAGTCGTAGCAGGATAGAACAGTAATAGGCCGAGTTGCACCATGAAGGAACAGTAACAGGCTGAGAAACCTACCAGGCCAAAACAGTAACAGGACAGAATATGTGCAGGATGTTTATGGGAATGAACAGTAACGGGACCAAAAGTTTATGGACCACAGCAGATTGCATAAATGTGCATGTTTTAAAAAGTACATAATTTTACTTTAATAGGCCAAAATGGCTACAGGACAAAGTGGGCTAGCCAAACGGGACCAATTCAAATAGCATAGGGCGGAACATTAGCGGGCCCCTCATTTTATGGGTCATATAATGGGCCAATATAAAAGAGTGTAGGTCGAAACAGTAACAGGCCAAAAAAATTATGGGCCACCGCGGGCAGCACCGGCGGGCCCATTTGTTATAGTGCATAACAAAATAGTAACAGACCATGATTCTAGTGTGCTCTCTTAATGGGCTGGCCTATTTAATTATTATCATGCCTTGGCTGGGCCTAACTTCTACCATAGTTTCATTAACAGTTAATGGCGCTAACTGTACGTTAACGGTGTTCGCCACATGGCAGTTTGCATGATGTCAGCAGTCAACACGGCTGGTGAACAGATCTACGACAGAACGACTTTTCGTGCCTAAAGGGTGCGATCCGCCACGGTAAAAAAAAACCGCGGTAGATTCATTTGTCACGAGCCTTTTACCATGAAGGGCATCCGTTGTAGAAGGGTTTTCAACCACGAAAAACGGGCCTTCAACCACGAAAACCTTCTGTTGTAAAAGGACATTTTTCTTGTAGTGACCAAAGGAGATTCACACCATAGTTCATCCCCTCCATCTTACATCCTCTTCATTAGCCATAGCCATTACTTTGTACTTGAGATCTCCTTGTGATTCGGCGACCATTGTAAGCATATTTGATTTCAATCTAAATATTTTGCAAAATATTTTCTATCCTTGATCTTATTATTATTATGAGTGAGTAGTCCTCATGGGCTACGGGTTGGGGAGAAACCTCACAGCGATTATGTGTATCTAATCTATGGGAGTATTGTGTTTGAATAAAAGATTTGTATCTTTTGTTTCTTTGTTTCTTGCATAGATCTTTGGACTTGTAGGTACCCAAGACCCCCGAGATCAATAAAGTGTTGAGGTGAGATACTTGGCTAGCAGCAATCTCATAGGAAACCTAGTGACAGAAAGGGTTGTACGGTCTTCGCTTAGCGACCCATTCGGGAACAACAACAACATCTCTCCTTAAGGCTTTGATATGTGTTTACACTTAATAACTATTTGTAGCCTGATACTTCGTGGTGCAACCAGTTGGATCAAAAGGCTATTGTTATGCATATGACTCGTAGGGGATTTAGTATATTAGGATGTGCTTCCCACAAATATTATCTCTATTAAAACATTACACATGATTGTGCCTATTATTATCTTTCCCATATGATGCGCAGTTGCATGTGGATCTTCAACCCTAGCCTATCTCCATCCATCGAATCAACCCATGATATAAAATAAACTAGATTGGTCTGATAAACGAAGGTAAAACGAAAAAACAAATTCTTGTAGACATGTCCTTTTTATTTCCTTGTAGTGTTGTTTTCCAAGGTTCGAATAAACCTAGGTCTACTAGGGAAAAAGACTTATACTACATCCGTGAATCTGAATCAAAGGTATCAACACCACATGATATGTGGAATGGAAAGAAATTTGTCTTATCGTTTCTAAAGATTTGGGGATGTGAAGGCTTTGTCAAGCAACTTCAGTCGGACAAACTCGAAACCAAGTCGGGTATAGTATTCTTTGTAGGTTACCCTAAGGAAACCTTGGGTTACTACTTCTGCAACTGTAAAGAGGGCAAAGTGTTTGTCACGTGAAATGGTGTCTTCCTTGAGAAAGATTTTCTTAGTCGGAAGAGCAGTGGGAGTAAGGTGCAAATCAGAGAAATTCGAAACCTTCTGCCTCCGGTCAACTCGACAACCTTGGAAATTGAGCCAGACGTTGTGCCTAAGTCGGCAAGTGCACCAGAACCGCGAAGATCACCATGGTTGGCGTACATGTGCTAGACAGCGAAGAGCCGGCTACGTATCAGGACGCGATGGATTATCAATTCCGAGTCATGGCTTGGAGCCATGATATCCGAGTTAAATTCCATGGATGACAATCAAGTTTGAAACTTGGTTGATCTATCATATGGTGCAAGATCCATCGAGTGCAAATGAGTCTTTAAGAGAAAAACTGACCAGGACGGAAATATTTCTATCTATAAAGCTTGGCTTGTCACGAAGGGGGTCCTACAAGTTCAAGGAGTTTACTACGACGAAACCTTCTCGCCAGTAGCGGTGCTTGATTCAGTTAGGATCATGCTAACATTAGTTGGATACTTCGATTGGGAGGTATGGCAGATGGATATCAAAATGGATTTCTTTAACGGAAATTTAACTGAGGATGTGTATATGATATAACCCGAGGGTTTTGTCAATCTGAAATTTATCTATAGATTAAAGAAATCAAGTCAGAGTTGGAATATTCGCTTTGATGATGTGGTTAAATCATTTGGCTTCATCAAAAGTGGGCAAGCTACTTGTGTATACAATAAGTTTAGTGAAAACCCAGTTGCGTTCTGATATTGTATGTGGATACATAATGCTAGTCGGAAACAACGTTCCAATATTGCAAGAAACCAAGGAATCACTAGAAAGATGTTTCCAGATGAAGGACTTGGGTGAGGCGACATTTATACTGGGAATAAGGATCTATAGAGATAGATCAAGGCATCTCATAGGTTTGAGCCAGGGTGCATATCTTGATAAGATATTGAAGAGGTTTAATATAGAATTGTCCAAGAAGGGGTTCTTGTCACTGTCACATGGAATCTGAGTTAGCAAGACTCAATGCCTAGAGTCGGCTGATGTGCAAAGTCGGGTGGAGATGATCACATATGCTTTGGCAGTCAGATCGATCATGTATACCAGGATATGTACTAGGCTAGATATTTTCTATGCTCTAAGTGTAATGAGCAGATATCGTTCAAATCCTGGTAAAAGCCATTGGATAGCAGTAAATAACATCTTGAAGAAATTGAGATGTACAAAAGATATTCCTAGTCTATGGTGGCTAGGAAGGGTTGGGTGTAAGGGGTTACACAGATGCCACACCGACCTGAACGACTCTGGATTGCAATTTTAGTATGTGTTCATGATGAATGGAGGTGTCGTGAGCTGGAAATGTTTCAAGCAAGTAATGATAGCCGATTCTACTACGGAGGTTGAGTAGATTGCTGCCTCGGGGACGGAAAAGGAGGGGGTTTCGATCAGGAATTTCCTGATGGATCTCAGTGTGGTTCCAGCTATGTCCAGTCTGTTGGACATGTACTATTAGTCTGTTGGACATGTACTATTGGGACGCGGGTGCTATCGCACAAGCCAAGAAACCAAGAGCACACCATAAGAACAAACTTGTACTTAGAAAGTATCACCTTATTCGACAGTTCATCGAAAACAGAGATACCAAGCTGTGCAAATGTACACATGAACACAAATATTGCTGATCCGTTGACCAAGCCGCTTCCCCCAAACCAAGTTTGGGGCACACGTTAGAGCGATGGACATATGGTGTCTTGGACAGTTGGACATGGAGATGCCTGAATGAGCTTTAGGCATGAAGATATCTGAGTTATCGAATCTAGTGCAAGTGGAAGACTGGTAGAAATGGCGAGCATTGGTAATGCCATAGCATATGCGCAGGTAAAAGCTTTACTTATTATTATTCTTTCCATATAAATTTAGGCATTTAAGGTAACGCCGAGGAAAATGAGTAGAACAAACGGCTAAAGTAACCTTATATGAGACATTGAGACACGCGGAAGTTTTTGGTGCTAGCACCTTATTGTTCACTGAACAATACATTGTACTAGTAAGAGAACCAAGAAAATGTCTATATTAGGCAACCGAGTGGATAAAATCGTTCTCTGCTATATTGATGTGTTGCAAGTGAACCAAAACCTAGAGATGCATGTGGATAAATATTGGAAAATGATACTATTCCCCGGGGGATCGAATCCCCCGGGCCGTTGCTAGCAGCTGTATGTGGGAAGGACCACCACGTTCGTATCTCCTTTCTTCTTCCTAGTTTTCTCCCTCACGGAACCTGCAGTTGTTGTCATGTCCATCTGCCCGCGTGCAGCTCCGGCCGCCGCACCACCTTGCAGATCTGGCTGCCATGCCACCACCCTCCCCTGTAGCTTCGGCCGCCGCGCCGCCGCCGCCGGGATCTCCACCGCCGCCCACTCCATGGCATCTGGACACGGGGATCTCTAGCTCCCGGCGCTCCATGGCATCTGGACACGGGGATCTTGCTTCGCCGCACCTCTTCCCGCCCGATGTTGTCGCCGCCGGCCCTCTCCCTGCCTCTCCCTCCCCATGCGCACCTCTGCTCCATGGCCGCTCTGCTCGCACACCATCTGTTTGCTGCAAGTCGTGGCCTACCGTGGACATGTGCAGATATCCGGCGGTGATGCTACACACGTCGACCGAACCTGCTACATACGGCTTCTCATGTTGCTACCTACGGCTATAGTAGTTGCTACCTCCGGCATCCGGACTTGCTACCTGCGGTGAGCGGTGCTGATACCTGCAGCGAGCAGTCCTGCTACACACGGCGACCGGACCTGCTACATATGACTTGTGGCGTTGCTACATGCGCGAGCGACGCAGCTCTATGGCATATTTCTTTGCTACAATTTTTGCTCTGACGATGTCTCTAGCGAAGTTAGGCTTTTGCTACATCAGCATAATCATTTTGCTACATCCTTTTTTGATTTTGCTACAAAAGCACAATTTTTTTGCTACACAGTATCCGGCGAAAGTTTCCGGCGAGTCTCCGGCGAAGTCGGTTTTGCTACATTAGTACTTTTTTTTGCTACACGGTCGCCGGCGAGGTCTTCGGCTTACTCTCCGGCGAGATCTAGTATTTTTTTTATTTTTGTGTTGAACCGTTTTTTGCTACAGTGTAGCAAAAGCAGGGCATATGTAACAAAAGCGGGTTTGAGTGTAGCAAAAGCGGGATTTGGATGGACACGTGTCAGCACGAGGACCTGGGGGATCAGAAGTTTTTATTACCAGGGGACGCGTAGCACTGTCCACAAATATTAGCGTACCATATAGTGCAATCTTTTAGTTTAATACTAGAATGAAGAACTTTTTCAATGATATTGTTATTCAAAAAGTTACTAGTTCATATTTTTATACTTATAATGGTACCCTAATGGTGCCTCGCTTGCATCATAAATAATTAGCCGCGTCCCTGAGCGCCTCCTCCACAAGCAACGTCTCGTTTTGCCCCGCAACTTGCACTGCAAGTCCTTGATCGACCTGCACCAGCTAGCACGCGGCTCTCTGGAACCGCCAGCAATGCTCTCCATGGTAGGCAACCGGCTGGGAACTAAGGTTAACGATGCAAGCATTGTGAAAAACTATATATACTCCAGTATAAATCACTTATTAATCCAGATGCGCACCATACCAATAAAACTTTCCTGTTTTCGCACCATACCAATTAATTTCTACACTACTAATCGAAACCTGAGTGACCCCTGTCGTTGCTGAGATCATGCCGCCGTGTGCACAACGATGGGGCTCTTGACGAACTGCTTCCCGTTGGTCCATAGGAGGGAGCCGAACGAGTAGTGCTGTGCAAGCTTGGCGTTCTTCACCTCGAACTTGACCTCGAACGTCTTCTCCTCCCCGCTCTTCTTGAACTCGAGCACCGCCGGGTTCACGTCCACGTGCACTCCCGCCGGCATCCGGACCAACGCCTTGTACACCCCCGGCCATCCCACGTTCTTCACGGTGCGCTTCACCGTCGTGCCCGAGGCGGTGACGTTGACGACGGTGATGGACGGGTAGTTGAGGTCCTCGAGCTTGGGCAGCTTCTCGGGGCACTTGTAGGGCTCGCCGTTGAACATGGCCAGCACGGAGGCGTTGTACCGGAGCGCGCAGAGGAAGTCGAGGTACTGCTCCGGGTCGAGGTCGTAGACGAGGCCAGGGTTCATGGCGCGGCTGGGCCACACGTGCCCGGCGCCGTGGCCGAAGGGCCCCGCCGGCACGAAGGACGCGTTGAGGATGGACTCCCCCTTGTTGTCCACGTCGATGGCCGTCGTCATGATCGCCGACTTTATCGCCGCCGGGCTCCATTCCGGGTGCAGCGCCTTGATGAGCCCCGCGATGCCCGACACGTGCGGGCACGACATGGACGTGCCAGACTGCGTGGAGTATGCGACGCGGCGCTTGTCGAAGGTGAGGTCCGTGGGAGCCACTGCGCGCGTCCACGCCGCGATCACGCTCACGCCGGGCGCCGTGATGTCGGGCTTGAGGATCTCTGGGTTCACCGGGTTGGGACCTTGCGACGAGAAGGCCGCCATGTACGGCGCCGGCTTCGTCATCACGCTCGTCACCGGCTTCTCCACGAACCCCACCGGAGACCTTCAATTCACCAGATGATGACAATCATTGTCATGCATCATATGTATATGAGGTCGCGACAATATATATAGCAGATCGACTTACTTGGTTGACTTGAGGTAGGAGTAGAGGATGAGGCCGTCCCGGTACTTGATGTGAGTGGCCGGGAGCACGTGCGCGTCGGCGATCACCTCGTTGCCAGAGGTGTCGTCGTTGGCGAGCACCATGCCGGCGCCACCGGCCTGCAGCACCGTCAAGCCCTTGGCAACACGAGCGTTCGAACCTCGCAGGCACACCACGATCTTCCCCCTCACCTTCTTCGGGTCTAGAGAACCAGGCAAGCAAATCTGACTGCACTTGCACACGCACGCACGGATTAGTTATTAGCGGTATCTAATGTACTTCCTCCGTCTAGAAATATAAGATGTTTTAGGTTTATGAAGGAGATGTATATAGACATCTTTTAGTGTATAGGTTTAAACACTAAAAGGTGTCTAGATACATCTCATTTACAAACCTAAAATATCTTATATTTGCAAACGGAAGGAGTAGATTCTATATATATATATATATATAGAGATCGTGGTACGTACGCCTCCTCTGGCGCTTTTCCGGCAGCTACGGCTTCGGCGGAGTCGATCATGGGGTAAGGTTTCTTCCCACTGAGCGATGTCTCCGAAAGGCTCTGCCCCTGCATTCATCAAAACAACAACGGTGTCCGTTAATTAATTAATTAATTAATTTCCTGAAATAATAGTAGTACTTGGATCTCGTCAATGCATGTGAGAGAGTGAAGAGCCAGGCCTCGATCCTTTTGCCGTTGAAGACGACGTAAGACGGGAACTCGCGGTCCATGGTGCTGGCGCCCACGGTTAACATCCACGGCGCCAGGTTGGAGATGGATCCGGGCTTGGGGCCCGAGTTGCCAGCCGAGAGAACCACGGAGATGTTGCGTCGGACGGCGTGGAAGGAGCCGATGGCGATGCCGTCCTCGAAGAAGTCGTAGGGCTCGCCGTCGCCGCCGAGGGACACCGACAGGATGTGCACGCCGTCGTGGATGGCGGTGTCGAAGGCCGCCAGGATGTCCGCGTCGTAGCACGAGCTGCCGTTCACGGGCTTGTAGCACACGCGGTACGCAGCCACGCGAGCGCGCGGCGAGCCACCACTGGCGGTGCCGTTGCCGTAGCCGAACACGCTCGCGCCGGGCGACGGGGCTCCACCGGCCGTGGATAGCGTGTGCGTGCCATGGCCCTCGCTGTCTCGCGGTGTGTAGTACTCCGACCCGTCCAGCTCGCCACCGCCTGATATGTATCCCTTGTTGAAGTAGCGCGCACCGATCAGCTTCCTGCATATATACGTGTGCTTTGAGAAATCGTTACCTATGAAATGGAAAGTACAGTTCATAGTATATATTACTGTAACTATAGCAAGAACACATTGTGCTGAATGGATATGTAGTGACTCGATTTAAGGACATGAAAACCTTCAGGTGACCAAAGGATTGAAAGAAAATTAACGGAGAAGATTACCCAACATACCTGCAAATTTCAAAACTTTGAGGGAATTCATGCATACTCCCTCCATTTCAAAATATAAGATGGTTTTAGCTTTATGAAGCAAATGTATCTAGACTTGTTTAGTATGTAGGTTCACTCAACTTTGAGGTGAATCTAAACACTAAAAAAAGTCTAGATTCATTTTCTTCACAAACCTAAAACATCTTATATTTTGAAACGGAGGGAGTACATGATAATTTTGTTACATCTAAGATCTAACATGTACATATATGCCATTTTTTGTTTATGAAAAATAGATGAGTTTGACTAACACCTACTACCTCCGTCCTAAAATGGATGTTTCTAAAAAGGAAGTCATAAATTTGTCTAAACTTAGATGTATAATATAAACACTATTTATTGTATAGGTATATTCAAATTTAGACAACATCTTGTTATTTAGGACGGAGGGAGTGTTTTATTTGTGTCAAAAAAAATCAGACTTTCATTTTTCTTTTGTGTTGCTCCTTGCATTGCCTCATCGGTACACAAGCACATCAGCCTATTAAGTGCACCCTTATATTATTGAGACTAAAGTAGTAGTGAACTTAATATTTTTCTCTGGGTGTTGTGTCGCCGTTGAGTGGGGCCAATAATTCAGGATACACATCGTGCATGCAAGCAGCATGCCTATCAATCTATTATTGCCACGATGTGACACCGTAATAGGCATCAGCTGGTGGTGGTCTCAGCAGCTCAACCGACTTGCTAGTGCTACACTACACAAAAGCACATCAACTTTTCTGCCATCAAACACACAAGCACTACATAAGCATCAAACATAAACACGCCTAGCATGGAAATGAAAGAGACACGCACATTATTACTCCAAACGAACATAGTCACGTGATTAATTAGAAGCACAATGCATGCATTATTATTATTCATATAGCATGATTTTAATTAATTAGTAAATCAGATCAATAGGTTAATTACCCGTTGCAGTGGAAATTCTCATCTTTGCCTTTGTCGCATGTTCCTTTCCAGCTCTTGGGGACTGGTCCCAGTCCATGATCACGGAAGCTGTCCGATTCTGGCCACACACCTTAACATCCATACAGCACAAGCGCACGCATAATATCAACATCATTGCATAATATAAAATTCAACTCAGTTAGAACGGCAAACTCTAAGAGAAACAAAACAAAAATCTCAACAGTATGTGTGTGTGTGGTTCACCAAATAGTTACTAGATGCATGGCCTGTGTTTTTACAGAAGAAATTTCAAGAGCAATTTTGTTAGTATTTTTTTTTGGTCGTGAGAATAGGAAGAAAATTCCGGCACACCAAATATGACTTCC
Source organism: Avena atlantica (assembly GCA_910589765.1). NCBI lineage: Eukaryota > Viridiplantae > Streptophyta > Magnoliopsida > Poales > Poaceae > Avena > Avena atlantica. Next base: position 42,887,332 of record OU342734.1, on the reverse strand, counting down.
TGCTTGTGTCCAATGATACTTTGGCTGCATATGATTTGTGATGAGCGGCATGCATGTAAAGAAATTAAGTATATGGAGGAATGTAGGATAGGATGGCATCTAGGACTAGGAGCAGCATGGTTGCACTTGCATGTACAGACGGGAAGCCACTATCGAATCATTTATCATTGGATGGTCCTATATACAAACTCGATCTGCCAAAAGACCAGCTGTACACATATATGGATAATGGGTTGATTAGTAGTACACATATATATAGGCAAAAGTCAAAGCACGCTAGCTAGCTGTGGTATATATAGACTGACATCCACGTACGTTACATAATCAGTGTTTGTTGATGATCAGTAATTCAGTAGTACTATATTTATCTCGGCAAGGTATATATACAGTGTGAATTTGGTTGAGCATATATAGTTTTTATACATGTAAAAATACCAAGAAAGCTTCCAGTGTGTACTGGTCTACCGCTATTACCGCTACTACGATCCTAGTAGTAAATATATTTATGCCGAGATGTCATCAGTCCACCAGACTGCATGCCTGATGCATCATCACCTAATTAATACTACTAGGCAGTGTTATCGTACCGGTGTCGAGGTTGCCGATGATGACGCCCTCCCCGAACTTGGCCTTCCGCCACGACGCGCCGCGCGGGGCTCCGTCGGGGCCGGCGAGCCCGACGAACTGCCACGACCGCGTCGTGTGCAGCTGGTGCCCTCTGTTCGGGAACACGGACACCACCTCGGGTAGCCCTGCAGATCAGATCACAACGTACAGATTAAAGAGAAGCACGCGGTTTAATGAATTAATTAAGCAAGCGGCGGCCGGGAAGGGAGGCAAGGGGTTTACTCACTGGCGATCTCGGCGGCTTCGGCGGCGTCGAGGTTGGCGGCGAAGCCGTTGATGTGCTTGGTGTACGAGTAGAAGATCGCGTCCTGCGCCTTCGCCTTGCTGCACATTGCCACAAGGAAATTAAACCGCATCGCGATCATCACGAGTCCAAGATCGATCGCAGTCGCAGGTTCAAAACGAATAACATCATCTCGGTCGGTCGCTGGTGGCTTACTCTCCGAGGACGGTGGCGAGGAGCTCGGAGTGCGAGTCGGCGGCCTTCTCCTCGAGCGCGGCGAGGTCCACGGCGGCGAGGTCGTGCAGCTGCGAGCCGTGCGCGTGCTCGCCGAGGTACACGACGTAGGACCGCTTCTGGGCGGCCGAGGGCTGGACGAGCAGCAGCGCGCAGAGGAGGAAGGCGGCGGCGGCGCCCAAGGAAGCCATGGATCGGTCCTCGCTCGCGAGCGATCTGTTGCGGGAAATTCTGGGTAGCGGGTGGACTGGGGGAGGGAGGGAGGGGACGCGTATTTATACGTGAGATGGCCGCGGCGGGGGTTTAGTCGACGAGACGATCGAGGACTAGGCGATCTGTGGCTGTGCTGCATGCGCCGGCGTAAACGCCGCGGAGACTGCTTAAATCCGTGGATCCGACGGGGGTTAGTTACCGGCCCCGCCCAGGTGCGAATCGAATGTCAACAGGATCGGCGGGATTTATCTCGTGGAAGATCGTTGGATGCGCGTACCGAAATTTGGCAATCTGTTGTGAGTTAAACGATTTTCGAACTGAGCTCCTACCAGCATCTCTAGCATATCGGCCGGCCTCCTAAATTTTGGCACCCATATGATAATGCGGGTACCGAGGCCCAAAAGTAGTAGTCTTTTCAGATAATGTAAAAAAAATTGTATCACAAATATTTTTGCTGTTTCTCATAAAACGGCCCATCCGTCCCGCATATATTTAGGACGGGAGGCCTCGATGCGGTATACTGCATCTATTTTCCTCTTTCTCCCCTGCTCAGAAACCCTCGCCGCCGCCCGCCACCATCTTCGATTCAGGCCACATCCGCAGTCGTAAAACGCATCACCGCCGCGAACCTCCATGTCCACTCCACATCTTGCCATGGCCGGCCAATCGAGCCCTGATTTGGGCGCACACGGCCTCGCTTCTCCTGGCCTCGGCGGGAGCTCCGGCGTGCGAGCTTGCCCGGCGCGAACACCTTCCCGTGCAGGGAAACGGCCGTGGCGCCCATGGGCGCACCAGCGTGACCCAGTCGCTGCCAGCCGATCAAAATCTACGGAGCAATATCCTTAAGTACTTAAGAAGGACTAAGAATATCGTGGAAATGGCCACGGCAGATGCTACCAGGGGTAGCGAGTAGTAGGATTTGGGGCAAGAGCAATCAACCATCTACGGAGCGAGATGAGGACGAAAGCACAGGGGTTTACCCAGGTTCGGCCCCTCGTAGGGTAAAGACCTACTCCTGCTAGATTGTATTATTGCTTGATTACAATGGTGGCGATCTCGGCGGCTAGGCAGCGAGTCGATGGGGTATCTAATGGAACGTGAGTACAGAGAGTATCTGTAGGGGTTCGTGTGGCATCCCGCTAAAACCACTACTAGAAAATCGCGTTGTTTTTGTGCATTGCATCGTCATCATCATGCATTGTTTGTCTGAAACTATTTCGAAACGCCTAATGTTGTTTTCTAAACGCCCCATCTTTGTTCAAACGCAAAACCCGGGTCTCCGGATTATTTTGTTTTGCCTGCTATCGGTTTGCAAAAGCCCTGTTTATAACAAATAAAATATTTAATTATTTTAGGGGGGCAGTCGAACGGGCCGACCCGACCCAGTCGACCACACCCAATTCAAAACGGTCCAACCTAGAAACCTTTTTCTACCAATCCTAGACTACCCACCCCTCCAGCCACATCACCTCCTCCACTCGCAGCGCGCCACATCATCCCTGGCCAAGCCCTACCCAATCCCCATATGCCACCTGGCCACCCCCACTCCCCACCCTCTCTCCAGCCGACCCCACCCTGGACCCGGTCCACCCTCTCTCCCACCAGCACCCACGCCCCCTGTCCCGCGGGACCACCCCGGCCCCACTGCCTGCCCAGCCCCCCGACCCCACGCGCCCTCCCCCGCTCCCTCTTCCTCCCCCGCGTCGCTCTCCCACTCCTCCTCCTGCCCGCAACCTCCCTCTCCTCTCTCCCCTCGCCGCCGGCAGGAGGCCCGCCGCTGCTCCTCCTCCAGCCGCGTGTCGCCCAGCCTCCTCCTTCCCAAGCCCCGCCGCTCGTCGGCCCCCTCCCCATCGCCCCTCCCGCCTCTGCTCCTTCTCCCCTGCCGCCCCGACGCCCTCCGGCGAGCCGCCGACGACCCCCGCCGGCCCCGCCTCGCCCTCGCCACCGACCCCGACCGCGGGTTCCTCCCAGGCGCCTTCCCCACCTCCCTCCTCCGGCGCCCCTGTCTCCCTCGCCCGCGCGTCCTCTCTCCCTCCCCGGCCCGCGCCGCCGAACTCGCTCGCCCCTGTCGCCTCGTCGCTCCCCACCTACCCCGTGCCTCCCCTGGTCCGGTCCGCCGCCAGGCCTCACCGCCCAGCCGCCGCCGCCTGGTTCCCCTCCCCGCCGGCCTCGTCTGCCTCCGCTCGCCGGCCTCTCTCCTCCGCCTCGTCGCCCCGCCGGCCCCGCCGCCTCGGCACCGGCGCCGCCCCTCCTCCTTGCTTCAGCCTCCACCCGAGCCGCACCCTCTCCACCGTCGGGAACCCCCTTGCCGTCGTTCTTCACCTCACCCGCGACCTCGCCCCCACCCGCACGAGGCCGCCTGTCCCCGCTCCCTCCCTGCACCCTCTCGTCCGCGTCGGCCTCGCCGCGGCTCCCCCCAGCTCCGGCCGCGCCTCCCGCTGATCTTGCCACCGCCATCGCGCGCCCCCTCGTCGTCGGCGCCCGCCACGGCCCCTCCGTCCTCTGCCCTGGCGACGCCTCTGCCCGCCGGCACCCCTTCGCGGCCGCTTCCTCCGGCCGGCCCAACCGCGTCGCCCCTGGGAGCCTCCTCGCCGCAGAGCCCTCTGCCTCGCCCCGCTTCGGCCTGCTCGGGCGCGCGCGTGTCCGCCGCCGGCTCGTCCTCCAGCGCCGGCCCCGGCTCGCCGACGACCCCTCCTCCGCAGCCGTCTCCCTGCCCGGCCCGTACGCCGCCCGCCGCTGGAGTCGCCCGGCAGCACGGCCGCGTCATCCCCCATGCGTGTCTGCGTGTTCAGGGCCAGCTCGAGGCATGTGCCTCGTTTGTGTCTCCCTGGTGACAAGTTGTGGTTGTTCTGAGGCGATGGAGCAAGATATCCTGTGAGACAAGACCGACAATAACGATTCAAGTTCTTCTCAACTGGTGGCACGCCAAGATCTGCACCGTGTTGTAAGGCCTCGACAAGATCGACATTGATCAAGATAAATCCGATGAACCCCCGGTCTCGGGCCCAAGTTCGCCATCGACATCGAAGACGGAACGCTAAGACCGAGCCCGGATCCGAAGACCGAACCCGATACCGCCAAGGCCGCCGACACGGATACACCGAGTTCTCCATCAAGGCCACCTTCTCAGATGCGAAGCCCGATCCCGGCGCGCCCGAACCCCGTCGAACACCAAGACCCTCGTGCTCGCCAAGTTCCCCTTCATGACCCGAAGACCACGGATGCGCCAATATCTACCTCCGTTACCCGAGAACGATCCCGCCGAGTCCGAACCCCAGATCCGAACCCTGAGACCGACCCCGAACCCCCGGACCAAGATCGTCGAACCCTAATGTGTGAACCCAAACCCGAGACCTTATTTTATTAAATGATATATATGAAGGGTTTCGCGGCATAGTAAATCAAAATTTTCTACGGAGCGAACAGAGGGAAAGCGAAGATCTAATCTAGGAGATGCAAACAACGAGAGAGATTGGATTAGATCTTCATACCCTTGAAGATTCGCACAGCGGAACGTTCGTCGGAACGTGGGTGATGTAGTCGTACTCGCTTCTCCTCCTCGCGATCCGATCCGATCTAGCACCACAAGTGGCGGTGCCTCCGTGAGATGCACACGTGCAGCACCTCGACGTCTCCTCCTTCCTCGGACCAGCGAGTATGGTGGAGAGATAGATTGGATCTACAACACGACGGCGTGGTGTATATGGTGGAGAATTTCTGCTGCAGGGCTTCGCCTACAAACAGTTGGGAGGGAGAGAGGAAGGTAGCAAGGCTGCTAGGGCTTGGAGGAAGGTGTGTGTATAGGGGGGAGGGGGCGCACCACCCCTCTATATATAGAGGGGGGGCGGCCAGCCCTTGCCCCTCCTCCAAGCCTATCTCTAGTTTAAACAATTTAAACTCTCCCTTATCTAGAAATCCTATCTCTAGTTTAAACGATTTAAACTCTCCCTTATCTAGAAATCCTATCTCTAGTTTAAACGAGTTTAAACTTATCTAGGATCGGCCGGGCCCTATGGGGCCTTGTGCCCCTGGCCCAATGCGGCCAGGACACTCCCTCATAGGCCCATGCCCCCTCCCGGAAGGTGGGGCCATGTTGGTCCCCTTCCGGAAGGTTCTAGAAGCTTCCGGTACAATACCGATTAACCCGGAACAATTCCGAACTCCAAAAACTGCACTGCCTTATATGAATCTTATTCTCCGGACCATTCCGGAACCTCTCGTGATATCCCGGATCCCATCCGAGACTCCGAACAAAAATTCATAAACCAATTATCCAATCTATCCTAGCGTCGAGATACGTTAAGTGTGTGACCCTGCGGGTTCGAGAATATGCAGACATGATCTTCTATCAATAATCAACAGCGGGGTCTGGGCACCCATATTGACTCCCACACATTCATCGATGATCATATCGGATGAACCACGATGCCAGGATTCAATCAATCCCATATATATATTCCCTTCGTCTCGCGATATTTTACTTGCCCGAGATTCGATCGTCGGTACCGTCATACCTAGTTCAATCTCGTTCACAGCAAGTACTTTACTCGTTCCGTAATCCGATATCACTTTGTGATTAACTCCTTAACCACATGCTTGCAAGCGGTGTTGATATCGATTACCGAGTGGGCCCGAAGTATATCTCTCCGACTTGGGAGGGACAAATTCCATCTCGATACATACAACCCAACAGATACTTTCCGATCACCTGAGAGACACCTTTATGATCACCCTCTCATAGGATGACGTTTGATGACCTCAAAGCTTTCTTCCGATACCAGGGAGTTGCATTATCTCATGGTCTAAGGAATACAATATTTGACATAGGAAAAGCTTGGCAAAGACGAACACGATGACACGATCTAATTGCTCTGCTTTGTTTGGGTCTATCCACCATATCATTCTCCCAATGATATGATCTCATTATCAATTGACAACTCATGTCTATGGTTAGGAAACCTTAACCATCATTGATCAATGAGCTAGTCCATAGAGGCGTACTAGGGACACGGTGTTGTTTACAAACCACACAAGTATTAAAGTTTCCGCTTAATACAATTCTAGCATGGAACATAAACTTTATCATGAACAAGAATTATAATAATAACATCTTTATTATTGCCTCTAGGGCATAATTCCAACAATATACTTGTTGCATGTTAAATTGTCATACTCGCATGCATACCATTGGTTTGGGGGCCCTATGTCGATTCACCTTATAATTAAATATGGGGCCCATATGCGGGCAAATCTAGTCTCATATTGGCCTCATTTAAATTTGTGCATCGAACCGTTGTCATATCTTGCCTTGTTAAGACAATATTTAAATTGCGGGGTATCTAAATAACATAAACCACTTAAATAATTGTCGGGACCCCGGTTCCGCTTAATATTGCCTAATTGCATCGCATCTTTGCCATGTCATACATCATACATGCATCATGCCCGATCTTCGGCCGTAGTATTAAATATTGCATCCGGTGTTTATTCTAGTGTTTTGGTTATTCGCGGATAAGGCCGTTGAGTTGATGCGAGTGTCGACCCGATCTTCGGTTGAACCTTCGGCAATGTTTTCAGGCGAGCATCTCCCTCTTTCTACCTATCTTACTTTTATAGTATTTATTCCCTCCTGTTGATCTATTGCTATATGTGTTGCGATGCTCTAGTTTTCGTACCCGTGATATCCCTTGCAGCCTTATATTGCCATGTCCACCTCCTATTACCTGTTGTTTGGTAGATAGTGGGACTTGCGCGTCGTAGTCGCTTGCTCTATTGCCGTTGCGTGTCACCAAGTACCACAGTTGTTGGAGTTTTTGCCGCATGTTAATGTTGGAGATGATCATGGCTTTAATTATTGTTCACTTTAATTACTGTTTAACAACTAAAATTGAAGTAGGTAAGCAGAGGCACAGGTGGGCAATAGATGTTATTTGGTTGTTAACCGTCCACTTGTGTCCCGTAGGACCCCGAGTACTTGATACCTGTTCCTTGAATATTCGCGCTATCCACATCCGGGAGGATTATGGGACCCCCCTGAGCCAGAGCTTGATTCATTCTTATTTCTTGGGGCCACAAACTAGTTTGAGGTTTTATTTACTATCCTGTACTTATGCCATGCTACTGCTTTATTACGATTGTGCGAGGAGCACACTGTACTGTTTAGGTAAGCGGAATGTTTTCACGGTATCGACAAGCCCAGTCACATTTTCAGGTTCCCAGTCGTTTACAGCCATTGACGCAAACCTTGAGTCCGTCTCGGAGTCAGCTAGCTTCGTTGCGGTTCTACTCAATGGGGTGGCCCCCTGAAATATTTCTGAATCTTGTGATTGCTTTGTCGTGAAGGCTTCGTTGGGTTTTGATTTGGTTTTTCCGAGGTTGATCGAGTGTGTGTTGCTATTTGTGCACCCCGGCCGGGTAAAACTTTCTGAAAGCCGTGTCCGCGGTTATGGACGACTTGGAGCACAGTATCTCGATCATAGACAACTATAACTAAAGTAGTGTTGTAAATTTGACTTTATAATGACTAGTAATCAGCTTCACTACAACGGAATGGCTAAATAAAACTGCCAACAATTGCTTGCTTGGTTTGTCGCTTGCGACAATTGTATCTGACTAGTAAGTATTGCAATTATAACGGAATGGCTAAATAAAAGTACCAACAACTGCTGGGTTTTTGGGATTTCTCATGCTAATTGTATCTGACTAGTAAGTGTCGCAACTACAATAGAATGGTTAAGTAAAATTTGCCCACTGCTTATTATATCAGGATGACTATCTAAACCTGACTAGTAATTACTGCAACGATAACTGAATAAATAAAACTGCCAACGGTGTGAGTTCCTCGGTTGACTTCCTCGTTTGGTCTCGAGGGGGAAACGCCAGGATGGGTTTGATTGGTGGTAGTATCAGGTTGGTTCCGAATAGGTCTTTCTTACCCCTCTCTGATTGCCGCCAGTTGTATCGAGTCTCTATAGGTTGTTTAGTGCATGCCGCCGCTGCCGCTTCAGTCCACCATACCTGTGTAGGCGAGGACCGCCGAATTCTAGCCTCGCCGTGTACTGGCCTCTGTACTGACGCTCCTCTTTTTCCTTTGCCCTTTGTCGGCACCCCTCTTGTTTAAGCAGGTTTTGAGATCGACGTCGTTAGCAGGGTTACCCTTCCGGCTTGGCCTGGGCAGGGTTATGGACGCCATTGGTTATTCTTCAGGGCTCTTAGCCCCATTTGCATCTTGTCCGTAGTCGGACGCTCCATCTTTTCAAGGTGATTTGGATCTTGTGTATTATATCTGTATTCTTGACTCTTTGAGTCGCTGTTGTATATATCCGTTCTGTGGGTCCCATCGAGGACTGTTGTGTAACGTTATTACTTCGTTTTCAACCCGCACGAAAGTGCCTGGTGGGCACCTTTGAATCGTTTCTATGCGGGTTTGGCGGGATTCTGTAAAACTTGCATAGGGCCGATTCTGAGGGTGTTATAGTTCGTAGCATGGAAAACAAAAAATTTCTACCGCATACAAATAAACAAGCCAAGATCTATCTACTAGATTGTAGCAACGAGTTGATAGAATAACTCACCCTCGAAGATTCCAAAGTGTTTAACGAGAGGGGATTCTCGTGGGTCATGTAGTCGTACTCTTCCCGATCTCAAGATCGTGTAGACGATCCTTCCGGCGCTGCGTTCTGGCAGCGCTTCCGCAGTCGGTCACACGTTCGGTACTCGACGAAGACCTTCCACTCCCTTGTTCCAGCAGGCAGCGGAGGTTGTAGCACTCTCCTCGCGATTCCGGCAGCACGACGGCGTGATACCGGAAGTAGAGGGGAGATCTCGCAGGGCTTCGCCTTAAGCCGGAGCGAGTATGGTGGACTATGAGAGAGCCTTGGTGATCTAGGGTTTAGACGCACCAAGGAGGAGGCAAGGCCAGCGGCTAGGGTTTGCCCTAGGCGGCGGCTTGCCCTAGGCGGCGGCAGCAGGAGGTGGCGGCGCCGGCGGCTAGGAGCTAGGGTTTTCGGGGTGTGTGTTGTGTCTTGGAGGGGCAGCCCTGCCCCTCCTTATATAGGTGGAGGGGGCACGCCAAGGGGAGGGGAGTCCCTCCCCAACTCGGTCTCCAAGTGGGCCGGCGGTGGAGGGAGAGGAACTCCTCCCCAAGTAGGTTTCCTACTCTCCCTCCACCAAACAAAATAGTCGTTTGACTTTTCAAATTGGTGTTTGACTTTTCAAACTAGGATTTGATTTAACCCTTTATTTTGTTCAGCGATGACACCTAGTACATGATGCAACTATTCCAACTTGTTATAACACATCCATGTACCCTTCCCCTCCAGAGTGCCGGACATTTTGAAACCTTCTAGAACATTCCTGATGAAAACACCGGAACCATTCTCCAACCCCGAAACAGGACTTTCCTTCTATGAATCTTATTCTCCGGACCATTCCGAATCTCCTCGTGATATCCCGGATTGAAGGGATTCGCGGCTAAATCAAAAAAATTCTACGGATGCGAATAGAGGGAAGCCAAGATCTAATCTAGGAGATGCAATCAACGAGAGAGATTGGATTAGATCTTCATACCCTTGAAGATTCGCACAGCGGAACGTTCGTCGGAACGTGGGTGATGTAGTCGTACTCGCTTCTCCTCCTCGCGATCCGATCCTATCTAGCACCACAAGTGGCGGTGCCTCCGTGAGATGCACACGTGCAGCACCTCGACGTCTCCTCCTTCCTCGGACCAGCAAGTATGGTGGAGAGACATATTGGATCTACAACACGACGGCGTGGTGTATATGGTGGAGAATTTCTGCAGCAGGGCTTCGCCTACAAACAGTCGGGAGGGAGAGAGGAGGGCAGCAGGGCAGCTAGGGTTGGAGGGGAAGGTGTGGGGGGTGGTGCGCCCCCAGCCCTCTATATATAGAGGGGTGGGCGCAGCCCTAGCCCCTCCCCCAAGCCAAGGCCGGCGGCCCCAAAATAGGAAGAGTGGGGGCAAGGAAACCCCCCCTTCTAGAAGCCCTATCTCGAGTTTAAACTCTCTTGGCCGGCTGGGCCCTATGGGGCCTTGTGCCCCTGGCCCAATGCGGCCAGGGCACTCCCTCATAGTCCCATGCCCCCTCCCGAAAGGTGGGGCCACGTTGGTCCCCTTCCGGAAGGTTCTAGAAGCTTCCGGTACAATACCAATTAACCCGGAACAATTCCGAACTCCAAAAACTGCACTGCCTTATATGAATCTTATTCTCCGTACCACTCCGGAACCTCTCGTGATGTCTCGGATCCCATCCGAGACTCCGAACAAAAACTCATAAACCAATTATCCAATCTATCCTAGCGTCGAGACACGTTAAGTGTGTGACCCTGCGGGTTCGAGAATATGCAGACATGATCTTCTATCAATAATCAACAGCGGGGTCTGGGCACCCATATTGACTTCCACACATTCATCGATGATCATATCGGATGAACCACGATGCCAGGATTCAATCAATCCCATATATATATTCCCTTCGTCTCGCGATATTTTACTTGCCCGAGATTTGATCGTCGGTACCGTCATACCTAGTTCAATCTTGTTCACAACAAGTACTTTACTCGTTCCGTAATATGATATCACTTTGCGATTAACTCCTTAACCACATGCTTGCAAGCGGTGTTGATATCGATTACCGAGTGGGCCCAAAGTATATCTCTCCGACTTGGGAGGGACAAATCCCATTTCGATACATACAACCCAACAGATACTTTCCGATCACTTGAGAGACACCTTTATGATCACCCTCTCATAGGATGACGTTTGATGACCTCAAAGCTTTCTTCTGATACCAGGGAGTTGTATTATCTCATGGTCTAAGGAATACAATATTTGACATAAGAAAAGCTTCGCAAAGACGAACACGATGACACGATCTAATTGCTTCGCTTAGTTTGGGTCTGTCCACCATATCATTCCCCAATGATATGATCTCATTCTTAATTGACAACTCATGTCCATGGTTAGGAAACCTTAACCATCATTAATCAATGAGCTAGTCCATAGAGGCGTACTAGGGACACAGTGTTGTTCACAAACCACACAAGTATTAAAGTTTCCGCTTAATACAATTCTAGCATGGAATATAAACATTATCATGAACAAGAATTATAATAATAACATCTTTATTATTGCCTCTAGGCATAATTCCAACAGTCTCCCACTTGCACTAGAGTCAATAATCTAGTTTACATTTGGCAACAATCTCACACCCATGACACTGAGGTGCTGATCATGTTTTCCACGTGGAAGAGGTTTAGTCAATGGATCTGCGACATTCAGATCTGTATGTACTTTGCTAATCTTCAGATCTCCATCTGCTATATAATCTCGGATTATATGAAACTTGCGGTTGATATGCTTGGTCTTTGGATGATATCTTGGTTCCTTAGCGAGTGCTATGGCGCCAGTGTTGTCACACAATATCTCCAGTGGGTCCAATGCACTTGGAACCACGCCAAGCTCAGTGATGAAGTTTCAGATCCAAACTCCTTCACTTGACGCTTCTGCAGCAGCCATGTATTCCGCTTCTACTGTAGATCCCGCGATCATGCTTTGCTTGCAGCTTCTCCAGCTCACAGCTCCTCCATTCAAAATATACACGTATCCTGTCTGAGATTTAGAATCATCCTTGTCGGTGTCAAAAGTAGCATCGACGTAACCTTTTACGACAAGTTGTTCATCACCCCATAGACTAAGAACATTTCTTTAGTCCTATTTAGGTACTTTAGGATGTTCTTCACGGCTGTCCAGTGTTCCACTCCTGGATCACTTTGATACCTGCTCGTCAAACTAAGAGCATTGGACACATCCGGTCTAGTACACAGCATGGCATACATGATCGAACCTATGTCCGAGGCATAAGGCACTTTGCTCATAGCTTCCCTATCATTTACCGTAGCTGGACACTGAGCCTTGCTCAATATCTTACCTGACAACATAGGCACTGAACCTTTCTTTGCCTTATCCATTCTGAACCTTTTTAGAACTTTGTCTAGGTATGTACTCTGGCTTAAAGCTATCAGGCGTCTTTGTCTATCTCTATAGATTTTGATGCCCAATATATAAGCAGCTTCACCTAGGTCTTTCATTGAAAAACACTTGTTCAAATAACTCTTCACATCGTTAAGCATGTTAATGTCACCGAGCTCCCACTCACTTTCTTGTAGATACAAGCTTCGTAGCAATTTGGAACAAATCCAAAGCTCTTGATCACTTGATCAAAACGAAGGTTCCAACTCCGAGATGCTTGCTTCAGTCCATAAATGGAATGCTGAAGTTTGCATACTTTATCAGCATCCTTAGGATCGACAAAACCTTCGGGTTGCATCATATACAACTCTTCATCAATGTTGCCATTGAGGAAAGCAGTCTTGACATCCATCTGCCATATTTCATAATCATGAAATGCAGCAATTGCTAATAAAATCCGAATGGACTAAAACATCGCTACGGGAGAGAAAGTCTCATCGTAGTCAACACCTTGAATTTGTCGAAAACCTTTCGCGACAAGCCGTGCTTTATAGACGGTAACATTACCATCCGCGTCCGTTTTCTTCTTGAAAATCCATTTGCACTCAACGGCCTTTCAGTCGCTAGGAGGGTCCACCAAAGTCCATACTTGGTTTTCGCTCATGGATCCCAATTCGGATTTCATGGCTTCCAGCCATTTCTCAGAGTCTGAGCTCATCATCGCTTCCTCATAGTTCGTAGGTTCACTGTCTTCTACTAACAAGACAGTCAAGACAGGGTTGTCGTACCACTCAGGAGTGGCACGCGACCTTGTCGACCTGCGACGTTCAGTAGCAGCATCGTCCGAAGCTTCATGATCCTTGTCATTAGCTTCCTCTATTGTTGGTGCAAGCGGCACTGGAACAATTTTAGGTGCTGCGCTACTCTCCAATTCAAGAGAAGGTTCAATAACCTCGTCTAGCTCTACTTTCCTCCCACTCACTTCTTTCAAGAGAAACTCCTTCTCAAGAAAGGAACCGTTCTTTGCGATAAACACTTTGCCTTCGGTTCTGTGATAGAAGGTATACCCAATAGATTCCTTAGGGTATCCTATGAAGACGCATTTCTCCGCTTTGGGTTCGAGCTTGTCCAGCATCAACTTCTTGACGTAAGCTTCGCATCCCCAAACTTTAAGAAACGACAACTTAGGTTTAGCACCAAACCATAGTTCATACGGTGTCGTCTCAACGGATTTAGATGGAGCCCTATTTAAAGTGAATGCAGCGGTTTCTAATGCATAACCCCAAAATGATAACGGCAAATCAGTAAGAGACATCATTGATCGGACCATATCTAATAGGGTTCAGTTCCGGCGTTTAGACACACCATTGCGCTGTGGTGTTCCGGGTGGCGTGAGTTGCGAAACAATTCCGCGTGCTTTAAGATGCGTGAGAAAATCATAACTCAAATATTCACCTCCACGATCGGATCGCAGAAATTTAATCTTTCTGTTACGATGGTTCTCCACTTCATTCTGAAATTCTTTGAACATTTCAAACGTTTCAGATTTATGTTTCATTAAATAGATATACCCATATCTACTTAAGTCATCGGTAAAAGTGAGAAAATAGCGATATCCACCGCGCGTCGAAACACTCATCGGTTCGCATACATCGGTATGTATGATTTCCAACAAGTCCGTTGCTCGCTCCATCATACCGGAGAACGGGGTTTTGATCATCTTGCCCATGAGGCATGGTTCGCATGTGTCAAATGATTCAAAATCAAGAGACTCCAAAAGTTCATCAGAATGGAGTTTCTTCATGCGTTTTACACCAATATGACCTAGACGACAGTGCCACAAATAAGTAGTATTATCACTATCTACTTTGCATCTCTTAGCCTCAATGTTATGGATGTGTGTTTCATCCCTTTCGAGATTTAGAAGAAATAAACCATTCACAATAGGTGCATGACCATAAAAGATGTTACTCATATAAATAGAACAACCATTATTCTCCGATTTAAATGAATAAACGTCTTGCAATAAACATGATCCAGAAATAATGTTCATGCTCAACGCAGGCACATAATAACATTTATTAAGGTTTAAAACTAATCCCGAAGGTAAAACTAAGGAGAGCGTGTCGACGGCCATCACATCAACTCTTGATCCGTTGCCAACGCGCATCGTCACCTCATCCCTCGCAAGCCGCCGTCTATTCCGTAGCTCCTGTTTCGAGTTACAAATATTAGCAACTGAACTGGTATCAAATACCCAGGCACTACAACGAGGGCTAGTAAGGAAAACATCAATAACATGTATATCAAATATACCTTTGATGGTGCCAGCCTTCTTGTCCACTAAGTACTTCGTACAGTTGCGCTTCCAGTGACCCTTGTCCTTGCAATAGAAGCACTCAGTGTCCGGCTTAGGACCAGACTTGAGCTTCTTCTCAGCAGGGGCAGTACGCTTGCCGCCGCCCTTCTTGAAGGGCTTCTTTGCTCCCTTACCTTTCTTAAAGGTGGGCTTGTTGACCATCAACACATGATTATCCTTTTTGATGTCCACTTCCGCGGCCTTCAGCTTTGCGAAGAGCTCGGTGATCGTATCAATGGAACCAATCTGATTATGAGTCACTACAAAACTTTTGTAGCTGGGAGGGAGTGATTGCAAAACCCTGTCAATCTTGAGCTCCTCTGGAATCGTGCATTCCAGTTGCTCAAGGCGTTGAGTGTAGCCCGTCATCTTAATGGCGTGCTCACTAACGGAACTCCCTTCCTCCATCTTGCAGTTAAAGAACTTCTCAGAGATCTCATATCTCTCAGAACGGGCCTGAGTCTGAAACATGGTTTTCAGCTCTTCGAGAATCTCAAAGGGCCCGGGATAGTCTTCAAAACGATTTTGAAGTTCCGGTTCCATAGCAAACAACATGGTGCTCTTAATCACACCATAATCATCTTTGCGCGACTAATAGACAGTTTTCTCATCAGCCGACGCAGTTGCAGCAGGGGGTTCACCTAACGCTTTCCCAAGGACATAGTCCTTTTGACCGCCAGACAGAATGATTCTTAGATTGCGGAACCAATTGGTGAAGTTAGACCCATTGTTTCTAAGCTTTTCCTTCTCAGCAAAAACGTTGAAGTTGAAGTTGGACTTAGCCATGTGATCTACAGTATTGGCAAGTACAAATTAGACTATGTTCATGATAACTAGTTCAACTTTTAATCAAATTACTAGATGAACTCCCACTAAATTTAACATCCCTCAAGTTGTTTAGTGAACACGATCCAAATTCACCACACCTAATCCGATCATCACGAGAAGAGATGTGGTTTCAATGGTGGACAACGAAGTGTCGATCATATCATTCATATGACTCATGCTTAACCTTTCGGTACATGTGTTCCGAGGCCATGTCTGTACATGCTAGGCTCGTCAAGTAAAACCCAAGTATTTCCGCGTGTGCAAAACTGGCTTGCACCCGTTGTATGTGAGCGTAGAGTCTATAGCACCCGATCATCACGTGATGCTTGGACACGACGAACTTTCGCAACGATGCATACTCGGGGAGAACACAGTTTTTATCTTGATCTTTAAGTGAGGAATCATCTTATAATGCTACCGTCGCGATCTAAGCACGATAAGATACATAAAAGGATAAACATCACATGCATATAACTTTAATGTGACATGGTATAGCCAATCTCCGCGCAATGATCTCCATCTTGTGCATTCCGGCATGATCTCCATCACTCCACCATGATTGCCTCCACCACGAATAGCAACTACAACTATTGCTAACTACTTAGCGATAAAGTGAAACTATTACATGGCGCATAAGAAGTTGACACACAGGTCATACACAATTATAAGGACAACCATATGGCTCCTGCCAGTTGTGTACTCATCGACATGCAAGTCGTGAAACATTACAAAACATGATCATCGCATACATTATACACATCACATCTTGGGCCATACCATATCACAGAAAACACTCCCTGCAAAAACAAGTTAGACGCCTCTACTTTGTTGTTGCATGTTTTACGTGGCTTATGGGAGTAGATGCTAAGAACGATACTTACCTACGGAAAGCCACAACGGTGATATTATGGTTGCCAAACTCCGGTGTTAATCCCATGACAACTATAGTGAGAGAAACTGACATCCACCAGCCGCATGTGTGGAACAAGCCACACGTCAAGTGCGGAGCCGGTCTCGCGAACGACGTCGCGTAAGGTTGGCCTGGACCGCTTCAATCTCACTATCCCGCGTCATAAGAAGAACACAAACAAGAGGCTTGCAACATAAAACATCAACGCCCGCAACAACCATGTTGCGTTCTACTCGTGAAACACATCTACGCATAGATCTAGCTCTGATACCACTGAAGGGATTCGCGACATAGTAAATCAAAAAAATTCTACGGATGCGAACAGAGGGAAGCCAAGATCTAATCATGGAGATGCAATCAACGAGAGAGATTGGATTAGATCTTCATACCCTTGAAGATTCGCACAGCGGAACGTTCGTCGGAACGTGGGTGATGTAGTCGTACTCGCTTCTCCTCATCGCGATCCGATCCGATCTAGCACCATAAGTGGCGGTGCCTCCGTGAGATGCACACGTGCAGCACCTCGACGTCTCCTCCTTCCTCGGACCAGCAAGTATGGTGGAGAGATGTATTGGATCTACAACACGACGGCGTGATGTATATGGTGGAGAATTTCTGCAGCAGGGTTTCGCCTACAAACAGTCGGGAGGGAGAGAGGAGGGCAGCATGGCAGCTAGGGTTGGAGGGGAAGGTGTGGGGGGTGCGCCCCCAGCCCTATATATATAGAGGGGTGGGCGCAGCCCTAGCCCCTCCCCCAAGCCAAGGCCGGCGGCCCCAAAAGAGGAAGAGTGGGGGGCAAGGAAACCCCCCCCCCCTTCTAGAAGCCCTATCTCGAGTTTAAACTCTCTTGGCCGGCTGGGCCCTATGGGGCCTTGTGCCCCTGGCCCAATGCGGCCAGGGCACTCCCTCATAGGCCCATGCCCCCTCCCGAAAGGTGGGGCCACGTTGGTCCCCTTCCGGAAGGTTCTAGAAGCTTCCGGTACAATACCGATTAACCCGGAACAATTCCGAACTCCAAAAACTGCACTGCCTTATATGAATCTTATTCTCCGGACCACTCCGGAACCTCTCGTGATGTCTCGGATCCCATCCGAGACTCCGAACAAAAACTCATAAACCAATTATCCAATCTATCCTAGCGTCGAGACACGTTAAGTGTGTGACCCTGCGGATTCGAGAATATGCAGACATGATCTTCTATCAATAATCAACAGCGGGGTCTGGGCACCCATATTGACTCCCACCCATATTATTATTGCACGAGACGATAATAATAAAGATGTTATTATTATAATTCTTGTTCATCGATGAATGTGTGGGAGTCAATATGGGTGCCCAGACCCCGCTGTTGATTATTGATAGAAGATCATGTCTGCATATTCTCGAACCCGCAGGGTCACACACTTAACGTGTCTCGACGCTAGGATAGATTGGATAATTGGTTTATGAGTTTTTGTTCGGAGTCTCGGATGGGATCCGAGACATCACGAGAGGTTCCGGAGTGGTACAGAGAATAAGATTCATATAAGGTAGTGCAGTTTTTGGAGTTCGGAATTGTTCCGGGTTAATCGGTATTGTACCGGAAGCTTCTAGAACCTTCCGGAAGGGGACCAACGTGGCCCCACCTTCCGGGAGGGGGCATGGGCCTATGAGGGAGTGTCCTGGCCGCATTGGTCCAGGGGCACAAGGCCCCATAGGGCCCAGCCGATCCTGGAGAGTTTAAATCGTTTAAACTAGAGATAGGGTTTCTAGAAGAGGGGAGAGTCCATGCCCCCCACTCCTTATCCTTTGGGCTTGGGGGAGGGGCTAGGGCTGCGCCCCCTCCCCTCTATATAAAGAGGGGTGGGGGCGCACCAAAACCCTACACCTCTCCTCCAAACCCTAGCCGCCTTGCTAGCCTTCCTCTCTCCCTCCCGACTGTTTGTAGGCCAAGCCCTGCTGCAAAAATTCTCCACCATATACACTACGCCGTCGTGTTGTAGATCCAATCTATCTCTCCACCATACTTGCTGGTTCGAGGAAGGAGGAGACGTCGAGGTGCTACACGTGTGCATCTCACGGAGGCACCGCCACTTGTGGTGCTAGATCGGATCGGATCGCGAGGAGGAGAAGCGAGTACGACTACATCACCCACGTTCCGACGAACATTCCGTTGTGCGAATCTTCATGGGTATGAAGATCTAATCCAATCTCTCTCGTTGATTGCATCTCCTAGATTAGATCTTGGCTTTCCCTCTGTTCGCATCCGTAGAAAAATTTGATTTACTATGCCGCGAAACCCTTTAGTGGTATCAGAGCTAGATCTATGCGTAGATGTGTTTCACGAGTAGAACGCAACATGGTTGTTGCGGGCGTTGATGTTTTCTGTTGCAAGCCTCTTGTTTGTCTTCTTCTTATGACGCGGGATAGTGAGATTGAAGCGGTCCAGGCCAACCTTACGCGACGTCGTTCGCGAGACCGGCTCCGCACTTGACGTGTGGCTTGTTCCACACATGCGGCTGGTGGATGTCAGTTTCTCTCACTATAGTTGTCATGGGATTAACACCGGAGTTTGGCAACCATAATAACACTGTTGTGGCTTTCCGTAGGTAAGAATCGTTCTTAGCATCTACTCCCATAAGCCACGTAAAACATGCAACAACAAAGTAGAGGCGTCTAACTTGTTTTTGCAGGGAGTGTTTTATGTGATATGGTATGGCCCAAGATGTGATGTGTATATTGTATGCGATGATCATGTTTTGTAATGTTTCACGACTTGCATGTCGATGAGTACACAACCGGCAGGAGCCATATGGTTGTCTTTATAATTGTGTATGACCTGCGAGTCAACTTCTTATACGCCATGTAATAGCTTTACTTTATCGCTAAGTAGTTAGCAATAGTTGTAGTTGCTATTCATGGTGAAGGCAATCATGGTGGAGTGATGGAGATCATGCCGGAACGCACAAGATGGAGATCATTGCAGGAAGATTAACTATACCATGTCACATAAAGTTATATGCATGTGATGTTTATCCTTTTATGTATCTTATTATGCTTAGATCGCGACAGTAGCATTATAAGATGATTCCTCACTTAAAGATCAAGATAAAAACTGTGTTCTCCCCAAGTATGCACCGTTGCGAAAGTTCGTCGTGTCCAAGCATCACGTGATGATCGGGTGCTATAGACTCTACGCTCACATACAATGGGTGCAAGCCAGTTTTGCACACGCGGAAATACTTGGGTCTAGCTTGACGAGCCTAGCATGTACAGACATGGCCTCGGAACACAAGAACCGAAAGGTTAAGCATGAGTCATATGAATGATATGATCGACACTTTGTTGTCCACCATTGAAACCACATCTCTTCTCGTGATGATCGGATTAGGTGTGGTGAATTTGGATCGTGTTCACAAAACAACTTGAGGGATGTTGAATTTAGTGGGAGTTCATCTAGTAATTTGATTAAGTTGAACTATTTATCATGAACATAGTCTAAATTGTACTTGCAAATACTGTAGATCACATGGCCAAATCCAACTTCAACTTCAACGTTTTTGTTGAGAAGGAAAAGCTTAGAAACAATGGGTCTAACTTCACAAATTGGTTCCGCAATCTAAGAATCATTCTGTCTGGCGGACAAAAGGACTATGTCCTTGGGGAAGCGTTAGGTGACCCCCCTGCTGCAACTGCGCCGGCTGATGAGAAAGCTGTCTATCAGTCGCGCAAAGATGATTATGGTGTGATTAAGAGCACCATGTTGTTTGCTATGGAACCGGAACTTCAAATCGTTTTGAAACTATCCCGGGCCCTTTGAGATTCTCGAGGAGCTGAAAACCATGTTTCAGACTCAAGCCCGTTCTGAGAGATATGAGATCTCTGAGAAGTTCTTTAACTGCAAGATGGAGGAAGGGAGTTCCGTTAGTGAGCACGCCATAAAGATGTCGGGCTACACTCAACGCCTTGAGCAACTGGAATGCACGATTCCAGAGGAGCTCAAGATTGACAGGGTTCTTCAATCACTCCCTCCGAGCTACAAAAGTTTTGTAGTGACTCATAATCAGATTGGCTCCACTGATACGATCACCGAGCTCTTCGCAAAGCTGAAGGCTGCGGAGGTGGACATCAAAAAGGATAATCATGTGTTGATGGTCAACAAGCCCTCCTTTAAGAAAGGTAAGGGAGCAAAGAAGCCCTTCAAGAAGGGCGGCGGCAAGCGCAATGCTCCTGCTGAGAAGAAGCTCAAGTCTGGTCCTAAGCCGGACACTGAGTGCTTTTATTGCAAGGACAAGGGTCACTGGAAGCGCAACTGTCCGAAGTACTTAGCGGACAAGAAGGCTGGCACCATCAAAGGTATATTTGATATACATGTTATTGATGTTTTCCTTACTAGCCCTCGTTGTAGTACCTGGGTATTTGATACCGGTTCAGTTGCTAATATTTGTAACTCGAAACAGGAGCTACGGAATAAACGGCGGCTTGTGAGGGATGAGGTGACGATGTGCGTTGGCAACGGATCAAGAGTTGATGTGATGGCCGTCGGCACGCTCTCCTTAGTTTTACCTTCAGGATTAGTTTAAAACCTTAATAAGTGTTATTATGTGCCTGCGTTGAGCATGAACATTATTTCTGGATCGTGTTTATTGCAAGACGATTATTCATTTAAATCGGAGAATAATGGTTGTTCTATTTATATGAGTAACATCTTTTATGGTCATGCACCTCTTATGAATGGTTTATTTCTTCTAAATCTCGAAAGGGATGAAACACACATCCATAACATTGAGGCTAAGAGATGCAAAGTAGATAGTGATAATACTACTTATTTGTGGCACTGTCGTCTAGGTCATATTGGTGTAAAACGCATGAAGAAACTCCATTCTGATGAACTTTTGGAGTCTCTTGATTTTGAATCATTTGACACATGCGAACCATGCCTCATGGGCAAGATGATCAAAACCCCGTTCTCCGGTATGATGGAGCGAGCAACGGACTTGTTGGAAATCATACATACTGATGTATGCGAACCGATGAGTGTTTCGACGCGCGGTGGATATCGCTATTTTCTCACTTTTACCGATGACTTAAGTAGATATGGGTATATCTATTTAATGAAACATAAATCTGAAACGTTTGAAATGTTCAAAGAATTTCAGAATGAAGTGGAGAACCATCGTAACAGAAAGATTAAATTTCTGCGATCCGATCGTGGAGGTGAATATTTGAGTTATGATTTTCTCACACATCTTAAAGCAAGCGGAATTGTTTTGCAACTCACGCCACCCGGAACACCACAGCGCAATGGTGTGTCTAAACGCCGGAACTGAACCCTATTAGATATGGTCCGATCAATGATGTCTCTTACTGATTTGCCGTTATCATTTTGGGGTTATGCATTAGAAACCGCTGCATTCACTTTAAATAGGGCTCCATCTAAATCCGTTGAGACGACACCGTATGAACTATGGTTTGGTGATAAACCTAAGTTGTCGTTTCTTAAAGTTTGGGGATGCGAAGCTTACGTCAAGAAGTTGATGCCGGACAAGCTCGAACCCAAAGCGGAGAAATGCGTCTTCATAGGACACCCTAAGGAAACTATTGGGTATACCTTCTATCACAGAACCTAAGGCAAAGTGTTTGTCGCAAAGAACGGTTCCTTTCTTGAGAAGGAGTTTCTCTCAAAAGAAGTGAGTGGGAGGAAAGTAGAGCTTGACGAGGTTATTGAACCTTCTCTTGAATTGGAGAGTAGCGCAGCATCTGAAATTGTTCCAGTGCCGCCTGCACCAACAATAGAGGAAGCTAATGACAAGGATCATGAAGCTTCGGACGATGCTGCTACTGAACGTCGCAGGTCGACAAGGTCGCGTGCCCCTCCTGAGTGGTACGGCAACCCTGTCTTGACTGTCTTGTTAGTAGAAGAAAGTGAACCTACGAACTATGAGGAAGCAATGATGAGCCCAGACTCTGAGAAATGGCTAGAAGCCATGAAATCCGAATTGGGATCCATGAGCGAAAACCAAGTATGGACTTTGGTGGACCCTCCTAGCGACCGAAAGACCGTTGAGTGCAAATGGATCTTCAAGAAGAAAACGGACGCGGATGGTAATGTTACCGTCTATAAAGCATGGCTTGTCGCGAAAGGTTTTCGACAAGTTCAAGGTGTTGACTACGATGAGACTTTCTCTCCCGTAGCAATGTTTAAGTCCACTCGGATTTTATTAGCAATTGTTGCGTTTCATGATTATGAAATATGGCAGATGGATGTCAAGACTGCTTTCCTCAATGGCAACATTGATGAAGAGTTGTATATGATGCAACTGTAGGGTTTCGTAGCATGGAAAACAAAAAAAATTCTATCGCATACAAACAAACAAGCCAAGATCTATCTACTAGATTGTAGCAACGAGTCGATGGAATAACTTACCCTCGAAGATTCCAAAGTGTTTAACGAGAGCGGATTCTCGTGGGAGATGTAGTCGTACTCTTCCCGATCTCAAGATCGCGTAGACGATCCTTCCGGCGCTGCGTTCCGGCAGCGCTCCCGCAGTCGGTCACACGTTCGGTACTCGACGAAGACCTTCCTCTCCCTTGTTCCAGTAGGCAGCGGAGGTTGTAGCACTCTCCTCGCGATTCCGGCAGCACAACGGCGTGGTACCGGAAGTAGGGGGGAGATCCCGCAGGGCTTCGCCTTAAGCCGGAGCGAGTATGGTGGAGTATAAGAGAGAACTATTAGTGGTCTAGGGTTTAGACACACCAATTAGAAGGCTCTAATCCGAAGGCTAGGGCAATTAGAAGCTCTAAACCAAAAGGGCTCTAAACCGGAGTCTAGGGCTAGGATTTAGATTAGAGGATAGGAACTTGTGTGTCTAGAGGAGGAGGCCCTGCCCCTCCTTTTATAGGTGGGAGGGGCGGCCAAGGGGAGGGAGTCCCTCCCCAAGTCGGCCTTGGGTGGCGCGCCGGCTTGGAGAGGAGGGACTCCTCCCCCAAGTCGGTTTCAACCTCCTCTTGCTTGTTTCCCACAGTTTCCTGTTTTAGCCGTTTGACTTTCAAACTGGCCATTTGACTTTTCAGTTTTAGGATTCAATTTAATCCTTTATTTGGAACAGCGAGAACACTTAGTACATGATGCAATCATTCCAATATGTAATGACACATTCATGTACCCCTTCCCCTCCCGGAGTGCCGGACATTCCGGAACCTTCTAGAACATTCCCGATGAAAACACTGGAATCATTTCCGAACTCCGAAACGGGACTTTCCTTATATGAATCTTATTCTCCGGACCATTCCGGATCACCTCGTGATATCCCGGATCCCATCCGAGACTCCGAACAACATTCGGTCTCTTTCTCATAATACCATAACTACTCAAACAACGTCAAATCCTTAAGTGTGTCTCCCTACGGTTCGTGAATTATGCGGACATGATCGAGACACTTCTCCGAACAATAACCAATAGAGGAATCTGGAAATTCATATGGCTCCCACATATTTCTACGATTACTTTGCGATCGAATGAACCACTTACATACGATACCAATTTCCCTTTGTCTCACGACAGTTTACTTATCCGAGGTCATGATCGTCGATATCTCTGCATACCTAGTTCAACCTCGTTACCGATAAGTACTCTTTTCTCATTCCCATGATATGTGATCCCTTGTGAGCCAGTCACATGCTTGCAAGCTAATTGGATGACATTCCACCGAGAGGGCCCAGAGTATATCTATCCGTCATATGGATGGACAAATCCCACTCTTGATCCATGTGTCTCAACCAATACTTTCCGAAAACTCAATGCCACCTTTATAGCCACCCAGTTACGGTGTGGTGTTTGATGTCATCAAAGCATCCATCCGGTAAAGGTGATATGCATGATCTCATGGTCGAAGGAATTAGGTTACTATGTATCAGAAAGCATATAGCAATTGAACTATTGAAATGACTTGATCTTTATGCTACGCTTATCTATAGGAGTATGTCCACCATATCATTCTCCTAACGATATGATCTTGTTGTTGATAACATCTCAATGTTCATGATATGGAAACCACAATCATCTATCAACCAACAAGCTAGTGAAGTATAGATGCTATACTAGGGACTTCAAATTAAGTTTACAAATCACACAAGTATCAATGTTTCCTTGTTAATACTATTATAGCATGAATGTAAACATTTATCATCAACAAAAAGATATAATAATAACTACATTTATTATTGCCTCTAGGGCATATCTCCAACAGTCTCCCACTTGCACTAGAGTCATCTAATCTAGATTACATGGTAATATACCGAACACCCATGGCAGTTTGGTGTTGGTCATGTTTTGCCCTCGGGAGAGGTTTAGTCAACGGATCCGCCACATTCAGATCTGTGTGTACTTTGCAAATCTTTATATCCCCATCCTGGATATGTTCTTGAATAGCGTGAAAACGTAGCTTGATGTGCTTCAGCTTCTTGTGTGACCTTGGTTCTTGCGCATTGGCTATGGCGCCCATGTTATCACAGTAGATAGACATTGGATCCAACGCACTAGGAACCACACCCAGCTCTGTAATGAACTCTTTCATCCATATCGCTTCTTGTGAAGCCTCCGAAGCAGCCATGTATTCCGATTCAGTTGAAGATCTCGCCACAACGTTTTGCTTTGCACTCCTCCAGCTAACTGCTGCACCATTCAAAATAAATACGTATCCGGATTGTGATTTAGAATCATCCGGATCGGTGTTCCAACTAGCATCGGTGTAACCATTAACAACAAGTTGTTCATCACCTCCATAAGAAAGAACCATATCCTTAGTTCTTCTCAAGTACTTAAGGATGTTTTTGACCGCTGTCCAATGATCCACTCCTGGATCACTTCGATATCTGCTAGTTAAACTAACGGCATATGCAATGTCGGGTCTAGTACATAGCATGGCATACATTAGAGATCATATGGCTGAGGCATAGGGAGTCTTACTCATCCTTTCTCTATCTTCTGCCGATGTCGGACTTTGAGTTTTACTCAAGGTCGTATTGGGCAACATGGGCAAGAACCCTTTCTTGCTTTCTTCCATTCCAAACCTCTTTAGAACTTTGTCCAAATATGTACTCTGTGACAATGATATTTGGCGTTTCGATCTATCTCTATAAATCTTTATGCCTAATATGTAAGCTGCTTCGCCAAGATCCTTCATTGAAAAACTATTATTCAAATATTCTTTGACACTATTAAGAAGGTCTACATCATTCCCAATCAACAATATGTCATCCACATATAGTATTAAGAATGCTACAGAGCTCCCACTCACTTTCTTGTAAATACAAGCTTCTCCATAAGTTTGTATAAAACCAAAACTTTTGATTACCTTATCAAAACGTTGATTCCAACTTCGGGATGCTTGCTTCAATCCATAGATGGACCGTTGAAGTTTGCATACCTTGTTAGCATCTTTAGGATCGACAAAACCTTTGGGTTGCATCATATACAACTCTTCATCAATATCTCCATTGAGGAATGCTGTTTTGACATCCATCTGCCATATCTCATAATCATAATATGCAGCGATTGCTAACATAATCCTTACAGACTTTAGCTTCGCTACTGGTGAGAAAGTCTCATCATAGTCAACTCCTTGAATTTGTCGAAACCCTTTTGCGACAAGTCGAGCTTTATAGACAGTAACATTACCATCAGCATCTGTTTTCTTCTTGAAAATCCATTTGTTCTCGACAGCCTTCCGGCCATCCGGTAAGTCCACCAAAGTCCATACTTGGTTTTCGTACATGGATCCAATCTCGGATTTCATGGCTTCTTGCCATTTATCGGAATCTGGGCTCATCATCGCTTCCTCATATGTCTCGGGGTCATCGGTGTTGTCCACCAACATGACATTCATAACGGAATCATACCAATCTGGAGTGGTACGAGTTCTCGTTGACCTCCGAGGCTCTGTAGTAACTTCAACCGAAGTTTCATGATCACCATCACTAGCTTCCTCTCTTATTGGTGCAGGCACCACAGGAACTTCTTCCGGTGCTGCGCTACTCGCAATTTCGAGAGAAGGTTCGACAACCTCGTCGAGTTCTACTTTCCTTCCAGTCACTTCTTTCAAGAGAAATTCCTTCTCTAGAAAGGATCCATTCTTGGCAACGAAGATTTTGCCTTCGGATCTATGATAGAAGGTATACCCAATAGTTTCCTTCGGGTATCCTATGAAGACGCATTTTTCCGCTTTGGGTTCAAGCTTATCCGGCTGTAACTTCTTTACATAGGCTTCGCATCCCCAAACTTTAAGGAACGACAATTTAGGTTTCTTCCCAATCCATAATTCATACGGTGTCATTTCAACGGATTTAGACGGTGCCCTATTTAAAGTGAATGCGGCTGTTTCTAATGCATAACCCCAAAATGATAGCGGTAAATCTGTAAGTGACATCATAGAACGAACCATATCTAAGAGAGTTCGATTACGACGTTCGGACACACCATTACGCTGTGGTGTTCCCGGCGGTGTCAATTGTGAAAGTATTCCGCATTTCTTCAAATGCTCGCCAAACTCGTAACTTAGATATTCACCTCCACGATCAGAACATAGAAATTAATCTTCTTGTTACGTTGATTCTCTACCTCACTTTGAAACTCCTTAAACTTCTCGAAAGTTTCGGACTTATGTTCATGAAATAGATATACCCATATCTACTCAAGTCATCCGTGAAGGTAAGAACATAACGATAACCACCGCGCGATGCTACACTCATTGGACCACACACATCGGTATGTATGATTTCCAATAAGTCTGTAGCTCGCTCCATCATACCAGAAAATGGAGTCTTAGTCATTTTACCCATCAGACATGCTTCGCATCTTTCAAGTGATTCAAAATCAAGTGATTCAAGAAGTCCATCGGAATGGAGTTTCTTCATACGTTTCACTCCAATGTGACCAAGACGACAGTGCCACATATAGGTCGAATTATCGCTTGATTTCAAACATTTAGCCTCAATGTTGTTGATATGTGTATTTCCACTATCGAGATTCAATAAGAATAGACCATCTATCAAAGGTGCATGTGCATAAAACATATTACTCATATAAATCGAACAACCATTATTCTCGGACTTAAACAAGTAACCGTCTCGCAATAAACAAGATCCCGATATAATGTTCATGCTCAACGCAGGCACCAAATAACAATTATTTAAGTATAAAACTAATCCCGATGGTAGATGAAGGGGTAGCGTGCCGACCGCGATCACATCAACCTTTGATCCATTTCCCACGTGCATCGTCACCTCGTTCTTCGCTAGCTTCCGTTTATTCTGCAGCACCTGTTTCGAGTTACAAATATGAGCAACCGAACCAGTATCAAATACCCAGGCACTACTACGAGTACTAGTGAGATACACATCAATAACATGTATATCAGATATACCTTTCTTCTTGATGTTGCCGTTCTTCAAATCCGCCAAGTACTTTGGGCAATTCCGCTTCCAGTGACCTTCTCCCTTGCAGTAAAAGCACTCAGTATCAGGCTTAGGTCCAGCCTTGGTCTTCTTCGCTGGCGTGGTAACTTTCTTACCACCCTTCTTGAAGTGTCCCTTTTGCTTAGACTTGCCTTTCTTGAATTTGGTGGTCTTATTGACCAACAACACTTGGTGCTCTTTATTGATCTCCACTTCTGCAGATTTCAACATGTCAAAGAGTTCTGGCAACGTCTTGTTCATGTTCTGCATGTTGTAGTTCATCACAAAGTTCTTGTAACTTGGTGGTAGTGATTGGAGGACACGGTAAATCCCCAAAGCATTAGGAATCACTATACCCAAGCTTTGAAGTTTGTTTGCGTGCCCAGACATCTTAAGCACATGCTCACTGACGGAGCTGCCCTCTTTCATCTTGCAGTTAAAGAACTTTTCAGAAGCCTCATAGCTTTCAATTGCCGCATCAGTCTCAAAAATCAATTTGAGATCCTCGACAATATCATATGGGTCTGAATCCTCAAACCTTTTCTAAAGCTCCGATTCCAAACCATACAAGATAGCACACTGAACTATGGAGTACTGATTCTTCCGAGCAAGGTAAACATTCTTTACTTCATCGGGAGCATCATCTGCAGGTGGGTCACCCAGCGGTTCATCCAGCACATAGGTCAAATTACCAGCTGTGAGGACAATCCTCAAATTGCGGAACCAATCCGCGAAGTTGCTTCCATTGTTTTTCAACTTTTCTTTCTCTAGGAATGCATTAAAATTGATGGTAGGGGCTTCCATTGATCTACAACATATTTGCAATAGTTTAGACTAAGTTTATGACAAATTGAGTTCAAATTAATTAATAAAGTTAATCTAGGTGAACTCCCACTCAAAACAATATCCCTCACATTGTTTTAGTGATCACACGAACCAAATCCACCATATAAACACCGATCATCACGAGAGTTGATATAGTTTCAATGGCGAACAATCGTCATGTTCATCATATCTACTATATGATTCATGCTTTACCTTTCAGTGATCCGTGTTCCGAGACCATGTCTGTACATGCTAGGCTCATCAAGATCAAACCTTAGTTTCCGCATGAGCAAATCTGGCTTGCTCATGTTGTATACACTTGTAGAATCTAACACACCCGATCATCACGTGGTGCTTCGAAACAACAAGTTTTAGCAACGGTGCTAACTAAGGGTGAACACTCTATGACTTGAAATTCATGTGCATGAGGGATCATCTTATAATGCTACCGTCGTCTACTAAGCAATACAAGATGCATAAAGTATTAACATCACATGCAATTCAATATATATGTGATATGATATGGCCTTTCTTCTTCGTGCTTCCGATCTCTATCTTCAACCACGAACATGATCTCCATCATCACCGGCATTGCATCAAGGTCAATGACGCCTCTCCATGGTTGTCGTCCACCGGCTTCAACTATTACAACTACTTTGAATAGACACGCGGGTCTTAACATAAATTAAAGACAACCATATGGCTCCTGCCGGTTGCCAACTTACAATAAGGAACATTGCATACATCAAATATAATCACAATCATGGCCATATCACATCACTGCACACCCCTGCAAAACAAAGTTAGACGCCTCTACTTTCTTTGCATATTTTACGTGGTTTGGGGCTTTCAATAAGTGTCGTTCTAACTTACGAACAAGAACCACAACATTGATACTAGTATTGTTAATCACCCGTTGTAAATTGGATCTTAACTATGCTAGGAGAAACAGGCACCCGCAAAGCCACTTATGCAATACAAGTTGCATGTCAAGCGTGGAGCAAGTCTCATGAACAATGTCATGTAAGGTTAGCCCGGGCCTCTTCATCCCAACATACCGCAAGATGCAAAGTACACAAGAAGCAATCGACAATAAAAGCATCAACGCCCACAATGACCATTGTGTTCTACTCGTGCAACAGATCTACATATAGACACGGCTCTGATACCACTGTAGGGTTTCGTAGCATGGAAAACAAAAAAATTTCTATCGCATACAAACAAACAAGCCAAGATCTATATACTAGATTGTAGCAACGAGTCGATGGAATAACTTACCCTCGAAGATTCCAAAGTGTTTAACGAGAGCGGATTCTCGTGGGTGATGTAGTCGTACTCTTCCCGATCTCAAGATCGCGTAGACGATCCTTCCGGCGCTGCGTTCTGGCAGCGCTCCCGTAGTCGGTCACACGTTCGGTACTCGACGAAGACCTTCCTCTCCCTTGTTCCAGCATGCAGCGGAGGTTGTAGCACTCTCCTTGCGATTCCGGCAGCACAACGGCGTGGTACCGGAAGTAGAGGGGAGATCCCGCAGGGCTTCGCCTTAAGCCGGAGCGAGTATGGTGGAGTATGAGAGAGAACTATTAGTGGTCTAGGGTTTAGACACACCAATTAGAAGGCTCTAATCCGAAGGCTAGGGCAATTAGAAGCTCTAAACCAAAACGGCTCTAAACCGGAGTCTAGGGCTAGGATTTAGATTAGAGGATAGGAACTTGTGTGTCTAGAGGAGGAGGCCCTGCCCCTCCTTTTATAGGTGGGAGGGGCGGCCAAGGGGAGGGAGTCCCTCCCCAAGTCGGCCTTGGGTGGTGTGCCGGCTTGGAGAGGAGGGACTCCTCCCTCAAGTCGGTTTCAACCTCCTCTTGCTTGTTTCCCACAGTTTCCTGTTTTAGCCGTTTGACTTTCAAACTGGCCATTTGACTTTTCAGTTTTAGGATTCAATTTAATCCTTTATTTGGAACAGCGAGAACACTTAGTACATGATGCAGTCATTCCAATATGTAATGACACATTCATGTACCCCTTCCCCTCCCAGAGTGTCGGACATTCCGGAACCTTCTAGAACATTCCCGATGAAAACACCGGAATCATTTCCGAACTCCGAAACGGGACTTTCCTTATATGAATCTTATTCTCCGGACCATTCCGGATCACCTCGTGATATCCCGGATCCCATCCGAGACTCTGAACAACATTCGGTGTCTTTCTCATAATACCATAACTACTCAAACAACGTCGAATCCTTAAGTGTGTCTCCCTACGGTTCGTGAATTATGCGGACATGATCGAGACACTTCTCTGAACAATAACCAATAGAGGAATCTGGAAATTCATATGGCTCCCACATATTTCTACGATTACTTTGCGATCGAATGAACCACTTACATACGATACCAAATTCCCTTTGTCTCACGATAGTTTACTTATCCGAGGTCATGATCGTCGATATCTCTGCATACCTAGTTCACCCTCGTTACCGATAAGTACTCTTTTCTCATTCCCGTGATATGTGATCCCGTGTGAGCCAGTCACATGCTTGCAAGCTAATTGGATGACTGTAGAGTCCTCAACCTGATAAGGTAGATTCCTCCTGTGTTTCACAATGCTAGTCCCTGGATCAATAGCTAGCATCCACAGTTTAGATGTAATATCAAGTAACAAAGGTCATAATATAACTTTATAACCAGGAATAACATAAGTTTATTACATCAAACATAGCTCATTTGGCTATTACATTACATTGCAGCGGAATAACAATAATCATGGGGTCCTTCATCTTCAAAGTGCCATAGGCAGATGTTGGTTGTAGACTTTGTAATCCTAATCAAACAATCTTCACTAAGAACAATCAAACCTGCAACATACAAGTTACAGCCACAAGGGTCAATACATTTGAATTGTATTGGCAAGTTTCACTACTTTGTATATTATGAGTGGATCCTATCATTACATGCATATTTGGCTATGTAGAGTTTAAGGCTTGTTTGCATAAAGCAATATTTATCCTATCTTTTCAAAATGGTTTTGGTCCTTTGTCAAATCCTTCTTCCAAGATCCTTGAACTCCTTGGTAGAAACTCAAGTGTTCAAGCCCTTGTCCACAAAATCTCTTGAGCTACTTGGTAACCCCAAGTACATCATGCTCTTGAGCACCTTGGTAACCCCAAGTGCAACAAGTTTAACAAAATCTCTTTGAATTCCTTGGTACCCCCAAGTGCATCAAGTTTTTATATTAGAAGTTGGAATGTCGAGATCTCCCATGGTTCAAACATTAGTTGCTCAGTATTGTCCATAACCGGGGACACGGCTAAGTACTTAGATTTTATTAACTTCTGCAGAAGGAGTATACTTTACCCACATGACACAATCCCATCTTGTTGCCACCAGTGGCCTACTGGATTAGTGCTCACCAAGATGGAGTACCGGCAGACTGAGAGTGTGACGAAGTCTTTCCAAAAGGTCCTCCCATACATCATTGCTAGCTTGTCTTCAGCCCCCATGAATCATTCCAGATCCCCATGTCCGGTAACTAAAGACAATGTATGGGTATTCCTAATGTAGCTGACTAAGCCAGAGCCATAATAGCATGTGGTTGCACACGAAAGCCACAATTGGAGAAACATGTTCAATCTCTAAGTTTCCTAGGTGGCTTTCATTTGGAGCACAACACAAAGTGATTGCCATAGACATGGTTCCCTTTTGTTGCCACCTTCTCCAAAACATAAAGTGTCCACCACCTAGGTGGTTCATTGAGTCCTTGTTTTATTATGAAAAAAACACAAGTCCTTTTCTCAACCTTTGTAAAATCTCAACATGTATCTCTTTTCAAAACATAGCATGGCTAAGCATGTACAACTTCAATATTTTCACTAAGGAGTGTATAGGGAATCCTATTAGGATTAGCATAGCATAAGTATAAAACATTTTCATGCATGTTTACAAAATCCACTAAGTATAATGAAAATAGTAGGATTTTTGTATGATAGTGTAACTTGCCTTTTTGGTAGGGAATGGTGGTTCACTCCTTGATCTTGCTAGTCTCACACTTTGCTAAATTCACTACAAGTCAATCAAGCAAACACCAAATCAACTAACATTCCACACCAAAGTCAAACAACAATTTCACACTCACAAAGTAATTGGAATCTAAGTCATGCATAAGTATGCAAAGGTTGGTTATATTGCAAGGATGGTCTCTACTAGGTTTATGACTTGGTAAGGTTCCAAATTGGTCATTTACCAAAATGGCAAAGTCCTTTGCAATTTGGGTTTTATCTCAAGACCATTTTAAAAATCCATTCATCATTTTATGTGGTGAAAATTATTTTTATCACCCAAAACTTTATGTTTTTCACCAAGTGAGTTGCTCTTGGCAAAGCTTGGTGTTTTGGGTCAGTAAGTTTGGTCCAAAACATTTTCACAAAGTTTTCCTTGCAAAAACATTTCCATAGTAAAATCAATAATTTTATTTGGCTAGAAAATGGCTAAGTTAAATAATTCAACCTAAATTATACCAAAATAATTTTTAACATCAAGGGTTGGTTCCTAGGGTCAGTAAGGTCACATAGATCCATTTTGCAAAAGATTTAATCCTAAAATCAATTTTAAACAATTTCCCTACTCTAATCAAGCATACAAAAGGATCTGCAATTTCAAACAAGCTAACAGATACTATTTTCGAAACTAAGGCCATGGTTGGCTAGGGCTTGTCCTCCTGAATCCAACGACATAAAATTTGAAATTTTTGGACGTGTGGTTTGAAAGTTACAAGGGTTTGAAAATGGCATCAAATTCTGATTTCAAAACTGTTTTTAAACCTAATAGGCGACACGCGGCGTGTTCTTACTGGTCGATACCGGTTCGGCCGGATCGTCTCTGTGGAACGTTAGATTAAGTTAGATTGCACGGCACAGATCCATCCTTACCCCTTCGGTTAGTCATTCTATCCAAGCTGGTGGATCTGCATCCTACGGTTCCTATCGCTTGGCCAAAAAGCAGCGGCGCTGGCGGCGGCGTCTGGTGGCGGAGCGGTCGGTCGACGACGGAGGCGACGCTACAGGAGGTGAGGGAGAAGGAGGGGTTGCTCACCGGGCTCAGGGGTCACGGCGTTGCTCGAGGAAGTGTTGGTCGGACGAGGGGCGCTCGGGTTCTACGGCAATTCCTCACCGGAGTTCGTGGCGGCGTCGGGAGCTTCTGCCTGGCAACGGGGATGGGGATGCTGTCCACCAGAGGGCAAGAAACCGATGTGGTTAGATGCGCAAGGACACAGCGAATGTGCGTGCGTGAATGAGAAGGCGCGGGGTGGTCAGATACTACTTGTGGGCTTCGCCGGAGATGAAGCAGACGGTGGCGACGGTGGTTGTTGTCGAAGGCGAGGTTACAGGGTACCCGCGGTCGAGTTTGATGCACTAGCAGATGCGCCTGAGAGTGGGGAAGCTGTGATCTTGGTCGGGGAGGAGAGGGGCGGTGAGGGGCTGCCGGAATTGGCTTGGAAAGTCGTCGGAGCGGCGGCGGTATAGAGAGAATTGGAGGCAGCCTAGGGGCAGAGTGGAGGCGACGTCTGGGGGAAATGACAGAGGAGAGGGAGGCTTTTAAGGGAGCGTGGTCGCTGAGAGTTAAGGTGGCCGTGTTAAAGCGAATTGATGCCGCGAAGTTACAGCAGGAAACGGCGACGAGGAGGGGAAGAACTGGTCGCGCGGGTGGTGAAGGAGAACAGTGGAAAGGGGGTCCAGCGGTCAGTGGGAATAGAAGAGAGGAGGAGGTCCACCTGTCAGCTGCTCAGCGGGTTCTTTCTGCTGTGAAGAAAACGGTTCGGGGCAAGGGCACAAGTGGGCTGGAATTGGGCTGTTGGGCTGAGTTAGGTTAGATGGTTGGGCTGCTCTATTTTTTTCTGTCTAAATCTTTTTCCTTTTCTATTTTCAATTTCTGTTTTGAAATTTCTATCAAACAAACATGGTTCAAATTAATTCAAACAACACTCAACTTGTAATTTTGAAATTTGTTCTGTTCAGTAACATGAACCAATATCCAAATTCAAATTAATAATTTTAATAATAGGGCTATTAATATTTAATTAAATGGATGTTCCAATTATTATATCCATAGTTTTGATTTAATTCAAAGCTCCACTTGAGAACTAAATAAATTTTGAACCATTCAGTAGGTTGTATTTGAAAATTAAAGAATATTTGGAAAGCTTGTTTAAAAATAAAAATAACATTTTGTTATATAGGGTCCGTTTATAATTAAATAAAATGTGCCTTGGTTATTAAATCCAATAGAGTTTGATTTTTTTTTGTAAAATTCTTATTTGAAACCTAAATATTTTCAAAACCAAATCAGTAGGTTTCATTTGGGCAATATAGAATACTTGGAAATTTGTTTAAATCAAAATAACATTTTATTTTAGGGTCCAATAACAATTAAATGAATAGACCTTATTCATTTAATTCCAATAGGATTTGTTTTATTAGAATATTTATTTTGAAATCTAAAATAAACCAAAACACTTCAGTAAGTTTTTATTTGAGAATATTAATTATTTGGTAAACTTATTTGAAATAAATAAATAGGTTTTAGTGTCTATTTAAAATGGGAAAAGCCTTTACTTTAATAAAATTTGGATATTAAATCCCTATTATTTTATTTAAACAATCCTTTATTATTTTTAAATAAACCTTTTATTATTTTAATCATAGAAAACTCTTTTGTTTCAAAATCTTGGCCAAGTTTAATTTGGCTTTATAAAATAATCCTTATTTATAACTTCATCTTTTCTTTTGAATACCAAATCCTTTTATTAAAAGATCTAAAATAGTATTTCCAAAATATTTTATTTTCCTTTGTTAATTGTTTATCTTTTTAAATCCTTTTTAGGTTTAATTCAAATGGGTTTGAAGTTCCAATTGAATTCAAAAAGTTTCTTCTGACTCTGAAAATCAAACAAAGTTTTATTTTATTAATTTATTTTCACATTACAAGATTTGGAAAATCTTGGGATGTGACAGGCTACCACCCTTAAAATAAATCTCGTCCCGAGATTTGGGAAGGCTGGGGTTACAAGCAAGTTCAAAGTAATTAGGGTACTACCACCCTTAAAAATTTTCAAACAAAAATTACATATTGGCCTTCTTGGGTCCTGGAAATTTCTCTAAGTTAAACTTTTGCTTTGTTCCTATGCTTGACTCATGGACCAAGGTTGAGTTTCTCCATAGGCTTGTTCAACTTGTTCTTCATCCTTTCTGGACAGTTGCTTGCATAAATGCCCTGGATTCTTGCAGTTGAAACAATGAATGTCCTTGAGTTCTTTGCGTTGTTCTTGTGGACAAGTGGCTACATAATGGCCTGGTTCTTTGCAGTTGTTGCACCACACTTGGTCAATCTCTTTATTCTTCTTGTTCTCTGGGCACCCACTGGAGTAGTGTCCCATTTCCTTACATCTACGACACTGTGCAAGGCTCATGTCTTGCTTTTGTTTCTTAAATTTCTTTAGTCCTTTGAATTGGGTTGTCTTGTTTGGAGGTATAAGTGGTCCTTTTCCTTTGGTAGATTTGGATCCTTCTTGTTTCCTTTGTTCCACCATGGCATAGATGGGACATTGGTCAGGAGTATGCTCACTTCCTTCACAAAGGTAACAAGTAGCTTGATAGGTGGGGCATTGCCCAACAGGATGATCTTCTTCACAATTGGGGCATTGTCCTTCATGCTCCTTGGAGGTATGATCCTTGTCTCCACATATAGTGCAAGCTGGGGCTCCATCTAGAATAACATTCTTGTCAGCCTTGTTATCATAATTTCCTTTGGGATAGTTTTCTTCCATGCTGATCATTTGATTAGTCACCTTAAGCATCAGTTGAGACTGCTCTTCCAAAAACCTTTGTAGTGCTGGATCCTTATCACTATTGTTGACTATGAACTGAGCTGTCAGTTGGTTCAACTGGTGTTGGGTTGCTAGGAGCTCTTTCATGCTGTCAGCTTGGTTGGTGTTGGTGTCATCAACCTTGGAGTCTTTTGGAGTAGTCATCTGTTTGGGTTGAAGGGAGGTTAGAATAGGCAAGTTATTTCTAAGGACTTGATTCTAATCACACACATCAAATTCACACAAACAATGTGCATGCAATTACAAACAAACATTTCACTCAAACAAGGTTCAAGCACATACTTAGGCAACAGAAATATTTTTGCTACACCACATAAGTTGGTGGTTTTGTCTTAGCTAAAATTTGGTGGTCCATCTATATGGTTCACTTGTGTTCTTTCCTTCCTTCTTGATTCTTCTTATATGAGATCATGGTTTCCTTGAGAAAACTCCTGGTCACAATACTTCAAAGTTGTTGATGGTTTCTTCTTATTTTGCATTTCCTCAGTCTCTAAATCTTGAGTAAGATTTCCTTGTCTCACTTGTAGTCTTTCGTGATATCCATGTTGGAAGTCCTTGGTGAATATGCTGAAGATTTTGAAGTCATTAGAGTTGAGGATGTTGAAGTCATTAGAGTTGAAGAAGTTGAAGTCATCCTTTACACATGGTGTAGTACTTGGCCATGGGTAGGTTTTCCATCAAGTTGAAGTAGAAGAGAAGTAGAGTTGAATTCAAAGTGGTTGAGGAAAGAATTTACAAGCTTGTTTTGTAAATAAGTTTTGGAACAAAACAACTCCTATTTTTCTAAGGGTTTTTGTCCAATCCTAGGTTTACAAATCCTACAGGCAACACAATGCTCTGATACCATCTGTAGAGGCCTCAACCTGATAAGGTAGATTCCTCCTGTGTTTCACAATGCTAGTCCCTAGATCAATAGCTAGCATCCACAGTTTAGATGTAATATCAAGTAACAAAGGTCATAATATAACTTTATAACCAGGAATAACATAAGTTTATTACATCAAACATAGCTCATTTGGATATTACATTACATTGCAGCGGAATAACAATAATCATGGGGTCCTTCATCTTCAAAGTGCCACAGGCAGATGTTGGTTGTAGACTTTGTAATCCTAATCAAACAATCTTCACTAAGAACAATCAAACCTGCAACATACAAGTTACAGCCACAAGGGTCAATACATTTGAATTGTATTGGCAAGTTTCACTACTTTGTATATTATGAGTGGATCCTATCATTACATGCATATTTGGCTATGTAGAGTTTAAGGCTTGTTTGCATAAAGCAATATTTATCCTATCTTTTCAAAATGGTTTTGGTCCTTTGTCAAATCCTTCTTCCAAGATCCTTGAACTCCTTGGTAGAAACTCAAGTGTTCAAGCCCTTGTCCACAAAATCTCTTGAGCTACTTGGTAACCCCAAGTACATCATGCTCTTGAGCACCTTGGTAACCCCAAGTGCAACAAGTTTAACAAAATCTCTTTGAATTCCTTGGTACCCCCAAGTGCATCAAGTTTTTATATTAGAAGTTGGAATGTCGAGATCTCCCATGGTTCAAACATTAGTTGCTCAGTATTGTCCATAACCGGGGACACGTCTAAGTACTTAGATTTTATTAACTTCTGCAGAAGGAGTACACTTTACCCACATGACACAATCCCATCTTGTTGCCACCAGTGGCCTACTGGATTAGTGCTCACCAAGATGGAGTACCGGCAGACTGAGAGTGTGACGAAGTCTTTCCAAAAGGTCCTCCCATACATCATTGCTAGCTTGTCTTCAGCCCCCATGAATCATTCCAGATCCCCATGTCCGGTAACTAAATACAATGTATGGGTATTCCTAATGTAGCTGACTAAGCCAGAGCCATAATAACATGTGGTTGCACACGAAAGCCACAATTGGAGAAACATGTTCAATCTCTAAGTTTCCTAGGTGGTTTTCATTTGGAGCACAACACAAAGTGATTGCCATAGACATGGTTCCCTTTTGTTGCCACCTTCTCCAAAACATAAAGTGTCCACCACCTAGGTGGTTCATTGAGTCCTTGTTTTATTATGAAAAAAACACAAGTCCTTTTCTCAACCTTTGTAAAATCTCAACATGTATCTCTTTTCAAAACATAGCATGGCTAAGCATGTACAACTTCAATATTTTCACTAAGGAGTGTATAGGGAATCCTATTAGGATTAGCATAGCATAAGTATAAAACATTTTCATGCATGTTTACAAAATCCACTAAGTATAATGAAAATAGTAGGATTTTTGTATGATAGTGTAACTTGCCTTTTTGGTAGGGAATGGTGGTTCACTCCTTGATCTTGCTAGTCTCACACTTTGCTAAATTCACTACAAGTCAATCAAGCAAACACCAAATCAACTAACATTCCACACCAAAGTCAAACAACAATTTCACACTCACAAAGTAATTGGAATCTAAGTCATGCATAAGTATGCAAAGGTTGGTTATATTGCAAGGATGGTCTCTACTAGGTTTATGACTTGGTAAGGTTCCAAATTGGTCATTTACCAAAATGGCAAAGTCCTTTGCAATTTGGGTTTTATCTCAAGACCATTTTAAAAATCCATTCATCATTTTATGTGGTGAAAATTATTTTTATCACCCAAAACTTTATGTTTTTCACCAAGTGAGTTGCTCTTGGCAAAGCTTGGTGTTTTGGGTCAGTAAGTTTGGTCCAAAACATTTTCACAAAGTTTTCCTTGCAAAAACATTTCCATAGTAAAATCAATAATTTTATTTGGCTAGAAAATGGCTAAGTTAAATAATTCAACCTAAATTATACCAAAATAATTTTTAACATCAAGGGTTGGTTCCTAGGGTCAGTAAGGTCACATAGATCCATTTTGCAAAAGATTTAATCCTAAAATCAATTTTAAACAATTTCCCTACTCTAATCAAGCATACAAAAGGATCTGCAATTTCAAACAAGCTAACAGATACTATTTTCGAAACTAAGGCCATGGTTGGCTAGGGCTTGTCCTCCTGAATCCAACGACATAAAATTTGAAATTTTTGGACGTGTGGTTTGAAAGTTACAAGGGTTTGAAAATGGCATCAAATTCTGATTTCAAAACTGTTTTTAAACCTAATAGGCGACACGCGGCGTGTTCTTACTGGTCGATACCGGTTCGGCCGGATCGGCTCTGTGGAACGTTAGATTAAGTTAGATTGCACGGCACAGATCCATCCTTACCCCTTCGGTTAGTCATTCTATCCAAGCCGGTGGATCTGCATCCTACGGTTCCTATCGCTTGGCCAAAAAGCAGCGGCGCTGGCGGTGGCGTCTGGTGGCGGAGCGGTCGGTCGACGACGGAGGTGACGCTACAAGAGGTGAGGGAGAAGGAGGGGTTGCTCACCGGGCTCAGGGGTCACGGCGTTGCTCGAGGAAGTGTTGGTCGGACGAGGGGCGCTCGGGTTCTACGGCAATTCCTCACCGGAGTTTGTGGCGGCATCGGGAGCTTCTGCCTGGCAACGGGGATGGGCCTGCTGTCCACCAGAGGGCAAGAAACCGATGTGGTTAGATGTGCAAGGACACAGCGAATGTGCGTGCGTGAATGAGAAGGCGCGGGGTGGTCAGATACTACCTGTGGGCTTCGCCGGAGCTGAAGCAGACGGTGGCGACGGTGGTTGTTGTCGAAGGCGAGGTTACAGGGTACCCGCGGTCGAGTTTGGTGCACTAGCAGATGCGCCTGAGAGTGGGGAAGCTGTGAGCTTGGTCGGGGAGGAGAGGGGCGGTGAGGGGCTGCCGGAATTGGCTTGGGAAGTCGTCGGAGCGGCGGCGGTATAGAGAGAATTGGAGGCAGCCTAGGGGCAGAGTGGAGGTGACGTCTGGGGGAAATGACAGAGGAGAGGGAGGCTTTTAAGGGAGCGTGGTCGCTGCGAGTTAAGGTGGCCGTGTTAAAGCAAATTGATGTCGCGAAGTTACAGCAGGAAACGACGACGAGGAGGGGAAGAACTGGTCGCGCGGGTGGTGAAGGAGAACAGTGGAAAGGGGGTCTAGTGGTCAGTGGGAATAGAAGAGAGGAGGAGGTCCACCTGTCAGCTGCTCAGCGGGTTCTTTCTGCTGTGAAGAAAACGGTTCGGGGCAAGGGCACAAGTGGGCTGGAATTGGGCTGTTGGGCTGAGTTAGGTTAGATGGTTGGGCTGCTCTATTTTTTTCTGTCTAAATCTTTTTCCTTTTCTATTTTCAATTTCTGTTTTGAAATTTCTATCAAACAAACATGGTTCAAATTAATTCAAACAACACTCAACTTGTAATTTTGAAATTTGTTATGTTCAGTAACATGAACCAAAATCCAAATCCAAATTAATAATTTTAATAATAGGGCTATTAATATTTAATTAAATGGATGTTCCAATTATTATATCCATAGTTTTGATTTAATTCAAAGCTCCACTTGAGAACTAAATAAATTTTGAACCATTCAGTAGGTTGTATTTGAAAATTAAAGAATATTTGGAAAGCTTGTTTAAAAATAAAAATAACATTTTTTATATAGGGTCCGTTTATAATTAAATAAAATGTTCCTTAGTTATTAAATCCAATAGAGTTTGATTTTTTTTTTGTAAAATTCTTATTTGGATAGAATTAAATGAATAGACCTTATTCGTTTAATTTCAATAGGATTTGTTTTATTAGAATATTTATTTTGAAATCTAAAATAAACCAAAACACTTCAGTAAGTTTTTATTTGAGAATATTAATTATTTGGTAAACTTATTTGAAATAAATAAATAGGTTTTGGTGTCTATTTCAAATGGGAAAAGCCTTTACTTTAATAAAATTTGGATATTAAATCCCTATTATTTTATTTAAACAATCCTTTATTATTTTTAAATAAACCTTTTATTATTTTAATCACAGAAAACTCTTTTGTTTCAAAATCTTGGCCAAGTTTAATTTGGCTTTATAAAATAATCCTTATTTATAACTTCATCTTTTCTTTTGAATACCAAATCCTTTTATTAAAAGATCTAAAATAGTATTTCCAAAATATTTTATTTTCCTTTGTTAATTGTTTATCTTTTTAAATCCTTTTTAGGTTTAATTCAAATGGGTTTGAAGTTCCAATTGAATTCAAAAAGTTTCTTCTGACTCTGAAAATCAAACAAAGTTTTATTTTATTAATTTATTTTCACATTACAAGATTTGGAAAATCTTGGGATGTGACAATGACATTCCACCGAGAGGGCCCAGAGTATATCTATCCGTCATATTGATGGACAAATCCCACTCTTGATCCATGTGTCTCAACCAATACTTTCCGAACACTCAATGCCACCTTTATAGCCACCCAGTTACGGTGTGGTGTTTGATGTCATCAAAGCATCCATCCGGTAAAGGTGATATGCATGATCTCATGGTCGAAGGAATTAGGTTACTATGTATTAGAAAGCATATAGCAATTGAACTATTGAAATGACTTGATCTTTATGCTACGCTTATCTATAGGAGTATGTCCACCATATCATTCTCCTAACAATATGATCTTGTTGTTGATAACATCTCAATGTTCATGATAGGGAAACCACAATCATCTATCAACCAACAAGCTAGTGAAGTATAGAGGCTATACTAGGGACTTCAAATTAAGTTTACAAATCACACAAGTATCAATGTTTCCTTGTTAATACTATTATAGCATGAATGTAAACATTTATCATAAACACAAAGATATAATAATAACTACATTTATTATTGCCTCTAGGGCATATCTCCGAAGGTTTTATCGATCCTAAGGATGCTAGTAAAGTATGCAAACTTTAGCGTTCCATTTATGAACTGAAGCAAGCATCTCGGAGTTGGAACCTTCGTTTTGATCAAGTGATCAAGAGCTTTGGATTTGTTCCAAATTGCTACGAAGCTTGTATCTACAAGAAAGTGAGTGGGAGCTCGGTGACGTTTCTGGTACTATATGTGGATGACATATTGATTATCGGAAATGACATCAACATGCTTAACGATGTGAAGAGTTATTTGAACAAATGTTTTTCAATGAAAGACCTAGGTGAAGCTGCTTATATATTGGGCATCAAGATCTATAGAGATAGACAAAGACGCCTGATAGCTTTAAGCCAGAGTACATACCTAGAAAAAGTTCTGAAAAGGTTCAGAATGGATAAGGCAAAGAAAGGTTCAGTGCCTATGTTGTCAGGTAAGATATTGAGCAAGGCTCAGTGTCCAGCTACGGTAAATGATAGGGAAGCTATGAGCAAAGTGCCTTATGCGTCGGCCATAGGTTCTATCATGTATGCCATGCTGTGTACTAGACCGGATGTGTCCAATGCTCTTAGTTTGACGAGCAGATATCAAAGTGATCAAGGAGTGGAACACTGGACAGTCGTGAAGAACATCCTAAAGTACCTAAATAGGACTAAAGAAATGTTCTTAGTCTATGGGGGTGATGAACATCTTGTCGTAAAAGGTTACGTCGATGCTAGTTTTGACACCGGCAAGGATGATTCCAAATCTCAGACAAGATACGTTTATATTTTGAATGGAGGAGCTGTGAGCTGGAGAAGCTGCAAGCAAAGCGTGATCGCGGGATCTACAGTAGAAGCGGAATACATGGCTACTGCAGAAGCGTCAAGTGAAGGAGTTTGGATCAGAAACTTCATCACTGAGCTTGGCGTGGTTCCAAGTGCATTGGACCCACTAGAGATATTGTGTGACAACACTGGCGCCATAGCACTCGCTAAGGAACCAAGATATCATCCAAAGACCAAGCATATCAACCACAAGTTTCATATAATCCGAGATTATATAGCAGATGGAGATCTGAAGATTAGCAAAGTACATACGGATCTGAATGTCATAGATCCATTGACTAAACCTCTTCCACGTGTAAAACATGATCAGCACCTCAGTGCCATGGGTGTGAGATTGTTACCAGATGTAAACTAGATTATTGACTCTAGTGCAAGTGGGAGACTGTTGGAATTATGCCCTAGAGGCAATAATAAAGATGTTATTATTATAATTCATGTTCATGATAAAGTTTATATTCCATGCTAGAATTGTATTAAGCGGAAACATTAATACTTGTGTGGTTTGTGAACAACACCGTGTCCCTGGTACGCCTCTAAGGACTAGCTCATTGATCAATGATGGTTAAGGTTTCCTAACCATAGACATGAGTTGTCAATTGATAATGAGATCATTTCATTGGAGAATGATATGATGGATAGACCCAAACTAAGCAAAGCAATTAGATCGTGTCATCGTGTTCGTCTTTGCGAAGCTTTTCTTATGTCAAATATTGTATTCCTTAGACCATGAGATAATACAACTCCCTGGTATCGGAAAAAAGCTTTGAGGTCATCAAACGTCATCCTATGAGAGGGTGATCATAAAGGTGTCTCTCAGGTGATCGGAAAGTATCTGTTGGGTTGTATGTATCGAGATGGAATTTGTCCCTCCCAAGTCGGAGAGATATACTTCGGGCCCACTCGGTAATCGATATCAACACCGCTTGCAAGCATGTGGTTAAGGAGTTAATCACAAAGTGATATCGGATTATGGAACGAGTAAAGTACTTGCTGTGAACGAGATTGAACTAGGTATGACGGTACCGACGATCGAATCTCGGGCAAGTAAAATATCGCGAGACGAAGGGAATATATATATGGGATTGATTGAATCCTGGCATCGTGGTTCATCCGATATGATCATCGATGAATGTGTGGGAGTCAATATGGGTGCCCAGACCCCGCTGTTGATTATTGATAAAAGATCATGTCTGCATATTCTCGAACCCGCAGGGTCACACACTTAACGTATCTCGACGCTAGGATAGATTGGATAATTGGTTTATGAATTTTTGTTCGGAGTCTCGGATGGGATCCGGGATATCACGAGTGGTTCCGGAATGGTCCGGAGAATAAGATTCATAGAAGGCAATGCAGTTTTTGGAGTTCGGAATTGTTCCGGGTTAATCGGTATTGTACCGGAAGCTTCTAGAACCTTCCGGAAGGGGACCA
This sequence comes from Avena atlantica, assembly GCA_910589765.1. NCBI lineage: Eukaryota > Viridiplantae > Streptophyta > Magnoliopsida > Poales > Poaceae > Avena > Avena atlantica. The sequence continues at coordinate 42,842,815 of OU342734.1, read as the reverse complement.
ACGTGGCCCCACCTTCCGGGAGGGGGCATGGGCCTATGAGGGAGTGTCCTGGCCGCATTGGGCCAGGGGCACAAGGCCCCATAGGGCCCAGCCGATCCTGGAGAGTTTAAATCATTTAAACTAGAGATAGGGTTTCTAGAAGAGGGGAGAGTCCATGCCCCCCACTCCTTATCCTTTGGGCTTGGGGGAGGGGCTAGGGCTGCGCCCCCCCTCTATATAAAGAGGGGTGGGGGCGCACCAAACCCCTACACCTCTCCTCCAAACCCTAGCCGCCTTGCTAGCCTTCCTCTCTTCCTCCCGACTGTTTGTAGGCGAAGCCCTGCTGCAGAAATTCTCCACCATATACACCACGCCGTCGTGTTGTAGATCCAATCTATCTCTCCACCATACTTGCTGGTCCGAGGAAGGAGGAGACGTCGAGGTGCTGCACGTGTGCATCTCACGGAGGCACCGCCACTTGTGGTGCTAGATCGGATCGGATCGCGAGGAGGAGAAGCGAGTACGACTACATCACCCACGTTCCGACGAACGTTCCGCTGTGCGAATCTTCAAGGGTATGAAGATCTAATCCAATCTCTCTCGTTGATTGCATCTCCTAGATTAGATCTTGGCTTTCCCTCTGTTTGCATCCGTAGAAAATTTTGATTTACTATGCCGCGAAACCCTTCAAAACTATCAAGTGCCCGTTGTAAATTGTATCTATACTATAATGGGAGAGACAGACACCAGCAAAGCCACTTATGCAATACAAGTTGCATGTTGAGCGTGGAGCAAGTCTCATGAACGCTATCATGTAAGGTTAGCCCGGGCCGCTTCATCCCATCATACCGCAAGATGCAAAGTACACAAGAAGCAATTGATAATAAAAGCACCACCGCCCACAATGACCATTGTGTTCTACTCGTGCAACAGATCTACATATAGAAACGAATCTGATACCACTGTAGGGGTTTGTAGCATGGAAAACAAAAAAATTCTACCGCATACAAACAAACAAGCCAAGATCTATCTACTAGATTGTAGCAACGAGTTGATAGAATAACTCACCCTCGAAGATTCCAAAGTGTTTAACGAGAGCGGATTCTCGTGGGTGATGTAGTCGTACTCTTCCCGATCTCAAGATCGTGTAGACGATCCTTCCGGCGCTACGTTCCGGCAGCGCTTCCACAGTCGGTCACACGTTCGGTACTCGACGAAGACCTTCCTCTCCCTTGTTCCAGCAGGCAGCGGAGGTTGTAGCACTCTCCTCGCGATTCCGGCACCACGACGGTGTGGTACCAGAAGTAGAGGGGAGATCTCGCAGGGCTTCGCCTTAAGCCGGAGCGAGTATGGTGGACTATGAGGGAGCCTTGGTGATCTAGGGTTTAGACGCACCAAGGAGGAGGCAAGGCCGGCGGCTAGGGTTTGCCCTAGGCGGCGGCGGCTTGCCCTAGGCGGCGGGGGCGGCAGCAGGAGGTGGCGGCGCCGGCGGCTAGGAGCTAGGGTTTGCGGGGTGTGTGTTGTGTCTTGGAGGGGCAGCCCTGCCCCTCCTTATATAGGTGGAGGGGGCGCGCCAAGGGGAGGGGAGTCCCTCCCTAACTCGGTCTCCAAGTGGGCCGGCGGTGGAGGGAGAGGAACTCCTCCCCAAGTAGGTTTCCTACTCTCCCTCCACCAAAAAAATAGCCGTTTGACTTTTCAAATTGGCGTTTGACTTTTCAAACTAGGATTTGATTTAACCCTTTATTTTGTTCAGCGATGACACCTAGTACATGATGCAACCATTCCAACTTGTTATGAAACATTCATGTACCCTTCCCCTCCGGAGTGCCGAACATTCCGGAACCTTCTAGAACATTCCTGATGAAAACACCGGAACCATTCTCCAACCCCGAAACAGGACTTTCCTTATATGAATATTATTCTCCGGACCATTCCGTATCTCCTCGTGATATCCCGGATCCCATCCGAGACTCCGAATAACATTCGGTCTCTTACTCATCATTCCATAACTACTCAACAACATCGTATCCTTAAGTGTGTCTCCCTACGGTTCGTGAATTATGCGGACATGATCGAGACACGTCTCCAAACAATAACCAATAGAGGAATCTGGAAATTCATATGGCTCCCACATATTTCTACGATTACTTTGTGATCGAATGAACCACTTACATACGATACGAATTTCCTTTTGTCTCACGATAGTTTACTTATCCGAGGTTATGATCGTTGGTATCTCTGCATACCTAGTTCAACCTCGTTACTGATAAGTACTCTTTTCTCGTTCCCGTGATATGTGATCCCTTGTGAGCCAGTCACATGCTTGCAAGCTAATTGGATGCCATTCCACCGAGAGGGCCTAGGGTATATCTATCCGTCATATGGATGGACAAATCCCACTCTTGATCCATGTGTCTCAACCAATACTTTCCGAACACTCAATGCCACCTTTATAGCCACCCAGTTACGGTGTGGTGTTTGATGTCATCAAAGCATCCTTCCGGTGAAGGTGATATGCATGATCTCATGGTCGAAGGAATTAGGTTACTATGTATCAGAAAGCATATAGCAATTGAACTATTAAAATGACTTGATCTTTATGCTATGCTTATCTATAGGAGTATGTCCATCATATCATTCTCCTAACGATATGATCTTGTTGTTAATAACATCTCAATGTTCATGATAGGAATACCACAATCATTTATTAACCAACAAGCTAGTATTATAAAGAGGATTTACTAGGGACTCTAATTTAGTTTACAAATCTCACAAGTATTAATGTTTCCTTGTTAATACTATTATAGCATGAATGTAAACATTTATCATAAACACAAAGATATAATAATAACTACATTTATTATTGCCTCTAGGTCATATCTCCAATAGTATCCTAGGGAGGTTTGTTGGAGATATGCCCTAGAGGCAATAATAAAAGTGGTTATTATTATATCTTTGTGTTTATGATAAATGTTTACTTGTGTGATGTAAACTAAATTAATACTTATGTGATTTGTAAACTAAATTAGAGTCTCTGGTAAAGCCTCTTTGTAATACTAGCTTGTTGGTTGATAGATGATCGTGGTTTCTCGATCATGAAAATTGATATGTTATTAACAACAAGATCATATCATTGGGAGAATGATGTGATGGACATACTCCTATAGATAAGCATAGCATAAAGATCAAGTCATTTCAATAGTTTGTTTGCTATAAGCTTTCTGATACATAGTAACATAATTTCTTCGACCATGAGATCATGCTAATCACCATCACCGGAAGGATGCTTTGATGACATCAAACACCACACCATAACTGGGTGGCTATAAAGGTGGCATTGAGTGTTCAGAAAGTATGTGTTGAGGCACATCGATCAAGAGTACGATTTGTCCATCCATATGATAGATAGATATACTCTGGCCCTCTCGGTGGAATGTTATCCAATTATTTTGCAAGCATGTGACTGGCTCACAAGGGATCACACATCACGGGAACGAGAAAAGATTACTTATCGGTAACGAGATTGAACTAGGTATGCAGAGATACCGACGATCAAACCTCGGATAAGTAAACTATCGCGAGACAAAGGGAATTTGGTATCGTATATAAGTGGTTCATTCGATCGCAAAGTAATTGTAGAAATATGTGGGAACCATATGAGTTTTCATATTCCTCTATTGGTCATTGATCGGAGAAGTGTCTCGATCATGTCCGCATAATTCACGAACCGTAGGGAGACACACTTAAGGATTCGATGTTGTTTAGTATATATGGAATGTAAGTAGGGAGATCGAATGTTGTTCGGAGTCTCAGATGGGATCCAGGGTACCATGAGGAGATCCGGAATGGTCCAGAGAATAAGATTCATATAAGGAAAGTCCAATTCTGGATTTCGGGAATGATTCTGATGATTTCATCAGAGAGGTTCTAGAAGGGTCTAGAAGGTTCACCGGACCAGAAGGGGAAGGGTACATGAATGTGTCATGGATAAATGGAATGATTGTATCATGTCCTAGGTCACTTGGTTGGGCATTTGCAAGAAAGAAATAAAAATCCAAATTGAAAGTCAAAAGGCAAGTTTGAAAAGTCAAACTGGGACAATGTTTCCTAGTGGAGGAAGCAAAGAATCCTTCTTTCCCTCCACCACAAGCCAACTAGGAGAGGGAGTTGGGAAAGGATACAAACTCCCCTCTCCCAAGATGCCCTCCCTCTCATAAATAGAGTGGAGGGGGTGCCCCAAGAACACACAACCAACCCTCCCCACCAAGCCACACCGCCGCCGCCGCCCTCCCCGTGCCGTCGCCAGCCACCGCAGTCGCGCCGCCGTCGGATTGTCGATGTTGCCTTAGCCACCGCCGACTCCACCTCCTCCTCTCTAGCCCTCTAAACCTAGATCACCGGAAACCCTAGATCCACCATAAGCTGCTCCGGCTTAGACGAAGCCCTGCAGGATTTTCCCTCTACTTCCGACACCACGTCGTCGTGCTGCCGGAATCGCGAGGGGAGAACTATAACCTCCATTGCCTGCTAGAACAAGGGAGAGGAAGGTCTTCATCGAGTACCGAACGTGTGACCGACTATGGAAGCGCTGCCGGAACATAGTGCAGGAAGGATCGTCTACGCGATCTTGAGATCGGCAAGTGTACGACTACATCACCCACGAGAATCTGCTCTCGTTAACCGCTTTGGAATCTTCGAGGGTGAGTACTCTAATCGACTCGTTGCTACAATCTAGTAGATAGATCTTGGCTTGTTTGTGTGCATGCGGTAGAAATTTTTTGTTTTCCATGCTACGAACCCCTAAATGGTTTATATAGGGGTACCTCGCTAGGGTTTACAGATATACAAGCAAGTCAGTTAAGGACTCGGAGGACTTGACCTAATCCGACTGGGCTTAACTACGCTTCTGGGCCTCCAGCTTCCAGTCTCGCTTTTTCCCTCCTTTTGTCGTGATCCATTCGTCGTCCTGCAGGCCCACTCGCAAAGGGCCTGGGCCAGTCGGAAACGTCCTGCTGGGCATACCCCATTCGACATATCCCCGTCAGTAGTCCCCGAGGCCATCGTTGATTCGGTGCAGGTGTTCTTTGGCGGTCGGAGTATGCGGGTCCAATTTGGACGCCCAGTCGAATCGGCGGTGGACTCCCTCAATGGAGGAAGGAGTCTCATGTATATGTCTTCAGTCGCAACATCGGCGTCCAGTTGAATCACAACATTTGGCGAATGGGTCGGCGAGTCAAGTGAGTGGATTTGGACCGTCAACTTGGTCAAACTAGTTGTTGGGTAATCCAACTGTAATATTGGCGTAATTACCGTGGGGTAGCGGCTCCTCCGAGATTGGTGAGAAGCACCCCTATGTAAGGAGAGTGACGAGGGAGAGTTGCGAATCTTCCTTGCATTTCTCTGACCCCGCATGCCCTCATTCCTCCACTCTCTCCCGATCCAGAATTTTCGGCTCAAGCTAGTCTTGATCTTATCGATGGCGCCTCCGAAGGATCTATGGGGCAAGTCCAAGTGCACCGCGACCTCACTGAAATCCTTTCAAGAGGTGGGGATTCTCTACAAGGGGAAATGGCGGATCCCCGTGGCCAGGGATACGGATCCCAAGGCCCACCCCGGAGAGTTCATCTACTTCTTGAGCCACCTAGAGAGGGGGGCTCGGCTTTTCCACGTCGGTCTTCTTTCGGCGATTATGCGCATACCTCTGGCTAAGGAACCAAGATATCATCCAAAGACCAAGCACATCAACCGCAAGTTTCATATAATCTGAGATTATATAACAGATGGAGATCTGAAGATTAGCAAAGTACATACAGATCTGAATGTTGCAGATCCATTGACTAAACCTCTTCCACGAGCAAAACATGATCAGCACCTTAGTGCCATGGGTGTTAGATTGTTGCCAGATGTAAACTAGATTATTGACTCTAGTGCAAGTGGGAGACTGTTGGAATTATGCCCTAGAGGCAATAATACAGATGTTATTATTATAATTCGTGTTCATGATAAAGTTTATATTCCATGCTAGAATTGTATTAAGCGGAAACTTTAATACTTGTGTGGTTTGTGAACAACACCGTGTCCCTAGTACGCCTCTATGGACTAGCTCATTGATTAATGATGGTTAAGGTTTCCTAACCATAGACATGAGTTGTCGATTAATAATGAGGTCATATCATTGGGAGACTGATATGATGGACAGACCCAAATTAAGCAGAGCAATTAGATCGTGTCATCGTGTTCATCTTTGCGAAGCTTTTATTATGTCAAATATTGTATTCCTTAGACCATGAGATAATACAACTCCCTGGTATCGGAAGAAAGCTTTGAGGTCATCAACGTCATCCTATGAGAGGGTGATCATAAAGGTGTCTCTCAGGTGATCGGAAAGTACTTGTTGGGTTGTATGTATCGAGATGGGATTTGTCCCTCCCAAGTCGGAGAGATATACTTCGGGCCCACTCGGTAATTGATATCAACACCGCTTGCAAGCACGTTGTTAAGGAGTTAATCACAAAGTGATATCGGATTACGGAACGAGTAAAGTACTTGCTGTGAACGAGATTGAACTAGGTATGCCGATGCCGACGATCGAATCTCGGGCAAGTAAAATATCGTGTGACGAAGGGAATATATATATGGGATTGATTGAATCCTGACATCGTGGTTCATCCGATATGATCATCGATGAATGTGTGGGAGTCAATATGGGTTTCCAGACCCCGCTGTTGATTATTGATAGAAGATCATGTCTGCATATTCTCGAACCCGAAGGGTCACACACTTAACGTGTCTCGAGGCTAGGATATAATGGATAATTGGTTTATGTGTTTTTGTGTGGAGTCTCGGATGAGATCCAGGATGTCACGAGAGGTTCCGGAATGGTACGGAGAATAAGATTCATATAAGGCAAAGCAGTTTTTGGAGTTCGGTATTGTTTCGGATTGTTTGGTATTGTACCGGAAGCTTCTAGAACCCTCCGGAGTGGGACCAACGTGGCCCCACTTGTCGGGAGGGGGCGTGGGACTACGAGGGAGTGCCCTGGCCGCATTGGGCCAGGGGCACAAGCCCCCATAGGCCCAGCCGGCCAAGCCCTAGGGGAAACTCTAGGGGGAGCTTCTAGAAGGGGGGGAACTTACCCCCCACTCCTCCCTCCTTGGCCGCCGGCCCTAGGCTTGGAGGAGGGGCAAGGGGAAGCCGCCCACCCTTCTATATAAAGAGGGCTGGGGGCGCACCCTCCCCCCACACCTCCTCAAGACCTAGCCGCCCTGCTGCCCTCCTCTCTCTCTCTCCCTCCCGACTGCGCGTAGGCGAAGCCCTGCCGCAGAAACTCTCCACCGCTTGCACCACGCCGTCGTGTTGTATATCCAATCTATCTATCCACCCCACTTTCTGGATCGAGGATGGAGGAGACGTCGAGGTGCCGCACGTGTGCATATCTCGGAGGCATCGCCACTTGCGGTGTTGGATCGGATCGGATCGGATCGCGAGGAGGAGAAGCGAGTACGACTACATCAACCACGTTCCGTTGAATGTTCCGCTGTGCGAATCTTCAAGGGTATGAAGATCTCATCTATTCTCCCCCCTCGTTGTATGCATATCCTAGATTAGATCTTGGCTTTTACCGTTCGCATCCGTAGAAATTTTTGATTTACTATGCTGTGAAACCCATCAGTTCCATGGCCGCGTCAACAGCGATGGGGCAGGCGTCCCAATCCTGGTGGCGGGCGGCATTGCATTCCAATTGAATACCAAGGCTCCCTTCCTAGACCTCATGCTCCCGAAGAAGGCTGCTAGCAAGTGGAAGAAGAGCTGGTTTTATGTGAGCGATTCGACACCGGACGGCGAGGTGTCGCTCCCCACATACACCGTCGAGAGGAGCGAGCCGTGCCGGCTACTGACGACCAAGTTTCCTAGCGACCAGAGGATGGTCGTGGACGAAATGCTAACGTAGATCTAGACGCTCAAGAAAAAGAGCTTGGAAACCATCAACCTATACAACTGCTGGCTCGGGCGGCGACTGGTACCACTGGCCAGTCGATCCCACTGGATGTCCTAGTACACCGATAGGGACGATGAAATGAAGGCGTGCTCAGTGAACTGGGACACCTACGACTATGACGCCGCATTGAAGAAGATCACAAAGGCAGAGTACACCAACCCGAAGGCCGGGATCGCCCCATACATCGCCACATGGAAGCGCCAACTGATTGCTCTATTATTTTTAATAGAGCAAGGAATAGTTGGAATACCTGGATCAGCGAGTTTCTTTGGAACCTTACCATTGAAGGACTAATTAGCAAGCAAAGTAGAAATTTCCTCATTAGGAATCTTCCTTTTATTAGAGACAATATCCTTCGTATACTTTGAATAAGGAGGCAACTTAATAGCATCAGTCAAAGGAATTTGCAAAATAAAGGTTTCATCCACTCACAAAGCTTGTTATAGTGGTCTTCCTCCTTTGACTTGTGTTTCTTATTGGAAAAAGGCATTGGTTTTTGCACCCAGGGTTCTCTTTCACTACCATGTTTATTAGCAATAAAATCTTGTTTAGTGTACCTAGTGTTCTTAGTGTGCTTCTCAGGTTCTTCCTCAATTTCCTCCTTATCAAGAGCATCATTTTTATACCACTTTCAATTTCAGCATCAGAGACAGATATACTATTAGGATCTACAGCAGGTTCAGGAGGTTCCTCAACTGTTATATATTTCTTTTTCTTTCTCCTATGAGGACTACCACTATTTTCAACTTGTTGAGAATCCTGCTCAATTCTTTTAGAGTGTCCTTCAGGATATAAAGGATCTTGAGTGGCTGTACCACTCCTAGTTCTAATTCCATAAGCATATTTATCTCTAGAAACATTAACTAGCATATATTTTTGTATCTTAGCCAGTTGATCAATTTGGATTTGAACCATTTGGAAGTGTTTAACAAGCATTTTAACATCATTAGCAGTTCTTTCCACAATATCTTTCAACTCATTAATAGCTCTAGAGTTTTCCAATAAATGATTCTGAACTTGTTTATTAAAATTACCTTGTTTAATAATAAAAGTGTCAAGTTCCTCTAAGCATTGATCAGGAGGTTTAACATAACGAATATCACCTTCATCAAAGTGTTGGACAGAGTGTACCTCAATAGTAGATGAGTGGGAAATTGGCTTACATAATTCTTCTATAGGAGGTAGATTTTTCACATCTTCAGATCTAATACCTTTCTCCTTAAGACATTTCTTAGCTTCTTACATCGCTTCATCATTTAATGCAATCACTCCCCTCTTTTTTGGTGTTGGTGTTGGAGCTGGTTCAGGCACAATTGGTTCAGGAGTAATGGCCTCGGGTTTAATTATCTAAGTTGAAGTCTAATCATCATAATTCTTGCTTATTTTAGTCATTAATTCTTCAGCTTCTGCAGGAGTTCTTTTCCTGAAACACAATCAACAAAACTATCTAGGTATGTTCTAGATTCATCAGTTAGTCCATTATAGTAAGTATCAAGAAGCTCATTTTTAGGCAATGGACATCCAGGATGTGCATGAATCAAGGCACGGAACCCTTTCCATGACTCAGGCAATTTCTCTTCTTCTCCCTGTTTAAAATCAAAAAGTTTCTACAAAGCAGCATGTCTACCACTAGGAGGAAAATATTTCTGAAAGAAAGTAGCAATCAAGCAATCAGGACTATTAATGGATCCATGAAGTAATCTATTAAACCAAGCTTTAGCTTCTCCTTTTAGTGAAAAAGGGAAGATCTTTGTAACAAAGTACTTGCGCATCTTAACATCATCATAGAATAAGGCACTCATAGTGGAAAGCTCATTCATATGAGCTACAACACTTTTATTTTCAGCCCCACAAAAAGGTTCTTTCTCAACAATGTTTATATAGGATAAATCAAGAGAGAAATCATAATTTTTATCTTTAATGTCTATGGGAGAAGTAGCAAACTTAGCATCAAGAGATAGTTTAGGTATAATGGTACGTCTCTCAAGGAGACCCCTAATAGCACTAGCACCGTGTGTGTTTCGACACTCTTCAATAAATTCATCAGTCATTCAATGTAACCATCATTAATATCATATCTCTCTCTAGACTCAAGTGAGCTAACAGGTGTAATAGTGTCTTCACTAGGAGTTTCAGTGTTTCCCAATATAGTTCTAGCAATAGTAGCATCTAGGAAAGGATCTAATGAACCACTCTCATCAAGCACAGTACAAGTAACATCATGAGTATCAGAAACAATTTCAGATTCAGCAGTAGTAGCAGTGTGTGTAGCATGTGTATGTGGTGGTGGTGGTGTAACAAGCTTACTTATAACAGACGGTGAATCAAGAGCAACAGAGGTGTTTAGAACTGTACCTCTTCTTGTAGTGGATGGTAAAATAAGAAACTTTCCATCACAAGACTTCCCCATGATGAAAAGAATAGTAGCGAACAATAATATATCCAAGTGAACTTACAAATAAAGCTATGCTCCCCGGCAACGACACCAAGAAATAGTCTTGATGACCCACAAGTATAGGGGATCGCAACAGTCTTCGAGGGTAGTATTATCTAATTTATTGATTCGACACAAGGGGAGCCAAAGAATACTTATAAGACTTAACAACTGAGTTGTCAATTCAGCTGCACCTGGAAATAGTCTCGCTCACAGCGGCTTATCAGTAGCAACAGTTTTGTAGTAGCAACAACAAAATAAAAGTAGCAGTAAAACAAAGTCAGTAGTAACAATAGTAGCAAAAAGTAGGATATGAGTGCGGTAGGCATAGGGATGGATGGACGGGCGTTGCATGGACAAGTCTAAACATCTAACTTCGAGATCTAGGGCAATTGCAGATAAATAAGATAAAGCATCCAAGTACTAAACAATCATAGGCATGTGTTCCATATATAGTCATACATGCTCGCAATGAGAACTTGCACAACATATTTTGTCCTGCCAACCCGTTGCAGGGCCTCAAGGGAATCTACTGGCAGTTAAGGCACTCCTTTTAATAGAGCACCGGAGCAAAGCATTAACACTCCATGAACACATGTGATCCTCACATCAAAGCCATCCCCTTCGGCTATCCCAATTTCTGTCACTTCGAGGCCTTTGGATCTGGACTATGATATGTGTACATAACTTGCAGATAAGATCACAAACAATGCTATCATCATCAATCAATAATAAGTTCAGATCTAAGATCATGGCACTCGGGCCCTAGTGACAAGCATTAAGCATAACAAGTTGCAACAAATTCAAATAACACTAATAGAGATACTAGGCACCATGCCCTAACAATCTTATTCGATTACATGATAGATCTCATCCAATCCCTACCATCCCCATAGCCTACAACGGAGGATTACTCACTCATGGATGGGGAAAACATGGATGGTTGATGGAGAGGCGTCGGTGATGATGATGGCGATGATCCTCTCCAAATTCCCTGTCCCGACAGGGTACCAGAATGGAGTTTTCGGTTTTGAATCGCGGTTTCTGGTGGTGGCGACGCAACGGAACTCTTTCTGTAAAAACGTCAAACCCCCCTCGATTTTTAGGTCAAGAGGCTTCTTATAGGTGAAGAGGGAGGACGAGAGGGTGCCCGAGGTGGCTACACCCCTCCCAGGCGCGGCCTGGGCTGGCCCGCGCGACCAGGGGGTGTGGAGCCCTCGTGGCCCTCCTCCGTCTCGTCTTCTGGCTCCGTGAGTCTTTTGATGAAATATGATTTTTGGCATATTTTCCAGGATTTTTCCTGATAGTTGATTTTTTTGCATAAAAACTAGACACCAAAGCAATTCTGCTAAAAACAACGTCAGTCCATTGTTAGTTATATCTAAATCACATAAGTTTAGAGGAGAAATAATAACAAAAGTATACGGGAAAGTAGATACGTTTTGGACGTATCAACCGCCACTGCCATTGACCCTATGAACAGTCTTCACGGTTAAGATCCATATGAACTTTGTCGGTCCTGCTGTCGACGCCACCATGACACCAAACCGTGCCTCCACCCTGCGCGAGGACATCAGCACGCCCACCGCGGAGATTCCGCTGCACCACGCAGCCGAGACTCATCGTCGTCGGCGCGGTAGACGAGACACCGCACCACCAAAAGACCTCCTTCAGACATCTCGAGCTCCAAAACAATGCCCTCAAGAGGGTGAATGACACCGAAAGTGCCGTCATCCTCCGATCCGAGACATTCCAGATCTAAGGTTTCCCCCGAAGCCTTAGGCATGAGGCGAAATTCACATCAACGACATCTTCGTCAAGGTAAACGACGTGCGAGAACGCTGCCATCGTTGGCTCCGACCCGGAGCCCGGCTTTCACGTTACATATTACACATGAGGAAAATTTATCCATTAGCAATGCTTCACCGGACAATACCACAAATTAAACGTGTTACACCTGACAATATCACAAATTAAAACGTCTACAAGCGTATTGCAACGGTCTAGCTATATGACAACACTACGTAGACGGCGAGGCGAAGCTCGCCTATTCGTCTAGTATAATTTGTTTGTTCCATGACTTGAGACTTGAGCAAAGCGCATGGTACATATGCATGAATGACGAATCTGACAAGAAATTTGCACCATCATTATCTTAAATTCCCGCTAGTACAAAAGGACACAAATATTTCAAAGTGCTGTGTTGGGCTGGATGCTTATATTTCAGTACTAATATCAAATGGCAATTACGCGGGCCTTTTTTGATTGGCTCCATTTTTCCAGCCTCGTTGGTCATAAGAAATGAAGATGGGCCTTTAGACCCAAACGAGAGAGGAAGGCGGCGCCATGGCCCATCTGGCAGTTGTAAGCCCGAGCAAGAAAAGGTATCGTGTGAGAGGGAAGGCTGATGTTTTTCTTCCCTAAAATAACCCCATTCTCCGCGACAGACAGAAACCCGCCCCGACTTCGCCGCCGCTGACACCCACCGTTTCGTATTCAACCCTAGTCTCCGGTGATGGCCCCCAAGCGCGCCGCCAAGAAGGCAGCGGCACCACCGCCTCCTCCGCCTCCGCCGGCCGAGTCCTCTGGTGACGAGACCCACTCCGGCTCGCGCTCGCGCTCCGACGAGTCGGAGGACGAAGAGGTCATCGCTGATTCCCCTGTGCCCGCCGCCACCCCCGCCCTCAAGAACGCACCTGCGCCGTCGCAGAAGGGCGGGGAGTCGGAGTCGTCTGAGGAGGAGTCTGATGAGGAGGAGGACGAGCAGGAGGAAGAGGAGCCCGCCCGCGCGGCCCCCAAGAACCAGCCCCCGCCGCCGCAAAATAAGGAGGACTCCGACGCTTCCGGCAGCGACGGCGACGAAGACGAGGAGGAGGAGGACGAGGAGGAACCCGCTCCGAAGAAGCAGCCTCCTCCCGCTCTGAAGAACCAGCCTCCCCCTGCTCCGAAGAAGAGCGAGGAATCGGATGCCTCCGACGAGGAAGAAGAGGAGGACGAGGAGGAGGCGCCGCCGCCGCCGAAGCCCACTCCGAAGAAGGACCTGAAGCCCCTGGCGGCGGCGGCCGAAACCAAGAAGCCAGGCGGTATCCAACGCATCTGGTCCACAGACGACGAGGTCCGTATCCTCGAGGCCCTCGCCGCTCACCAAAAGCAGCACGGCACCTTCCCGCAGCCTGACGCTCTCATAGACGTCCTTGCTGGGAAGCTCGACAACCCTGCCTATGGCAGCAAGGAGCTCCAGTCCAAGGTCAGAAGCCTGAGGCATCGGTACCTCACACTCAGCAGGAGGGGCGAGGTCCCGAGCAAGGAGCATGACCGCCAGCTCTTGCACCTCTCCAAGCTCGTCTGGACCGGCGACAAGATCACCGTGCCCGTTGCCACCACAGGCATGGCTAACAACGGCCAGGAGCGGAAGGGATTTGATGAGATGTGTGAGTTGTACCCGTACCTAGCAGAGGAGGTGAAGGAGCTGGAGGCAGCGCACCCTGGCTTGTGCAAGAGGGAGTTTGGGAAGATGGACGACGGCAAGGCGCGTGCCATGGACGAGAAGGTCAAGAGGCAGCGGGTGGCGCAGATAAGGTTGGAGATGCGCCGCTCTGACCTGGCCAAGGAGGTGACCAAGGCTCTCGTCGACCTGGTCGATGGATGATGAGCTTGCCTGAACCGTATCGGCGGTCCCCTGAAGTTGGTGGTGATGAGAGCAGTGCTGCAGTTTCAAACTGTGTCTGTCTTGGTAGTGTAGTAGTGTTTTTTGCGTGGCGATGGCATATGCTAGAATGTCAAGTTTCTTGGTGATGGAAGTATGTTCTAGAGTTGCAAATTATGGTCTTCTGGTGGTTGTAAGGATGTTTCTCCATGGCGTGAGCATTGCTCGAACTGCAAACTGTGGCGGCTTGATGGTGGCTAAGAATGTTCCTTATGTGACGTATGCTAGAATTGCAAATTGTGTTGCTCGAATTGCATACTGTGGCATCTTGATAGTATAAGAATGTTTTCCTGTGTGATGATAGCATTGCTAGAATTTCAAACTTATGGTGTCTCGAATGTGTGAGAATGTTTTTGTGTGACCACATCATATGCTTGAATCACGAGTTCCTGACGGTGTAGGAATGTTTTGGTATTGCAAGATTGCTGGCGTCTTGATTGAGTAACCTCATGACGAGAGCGTTGCTGCCTGGAATGGCAAATTGTGGCGTGCTGATGATCTAGGAGTGTTTCTATTTGAGGTTATGAAATGCGTGCTGGATGTGTTTGTTCACTAGAGGTTTCCTGTTCTTTTAACTGCTGTAGCTCCTTTTTACATTCTGATGGCATATGCTAGAGCTCTAAATCGTGGCACAACAGAGTTCCTTCATGACGAGAGCATTGCTACTAGGGTTGCAAAATTATGGCATGAGGTTATGAAATTGCTCGCGGGATGGGTTTGTTCAGTAGAGGTTTCTGTTATTAACCTATCTGTTCTTAACCTTTGCAGCTGCTTTTAGTATTTTCATCAGAATTTGGGTGCAGGCTGGAGTATAGTGAGTCTGAAATCATGAATGTGAAGTTGTGGCGTGTTTTGATGATTTTGGAATGTTTTTGTGTGAGCTTCTGAAATGCTCGCTGGATCTGTTTGTTCACCGAGGTTTCTGTTTTTCTAACTGTTGCAGCTCTTGTTCAGAAAGTGTTTCAGCTCTTTTGTACTGGTGTCTGTTTCTTACTTTGGGCGCAGACTGGAGAAGTGGCATTTGTTCATGCTTATCTGTTACTTGAAACTGGCATTTTAGAGAAAAACCACTAAGGTTTCTTTTTCCGATTGAGCAACTTGGACATGTTGCAAAAACCACATAGGTCTTGAAGAAAATGTCAGCCCGGCAAGTTGCAAAAACAGCATCTCCGATTGAGCAACTTGGACATGTTGTGCAACAGGTCAGTCACTCCACATGTTTTGCTTTGCACGTGTAAATTTTGGCTGCTCCAGAAATATAGTTACTCCCTCTGACCCATATTAGTTGACTTGGATTTGCAAAATTTGGATAAACCTATATATTAAATGGTGTCTAGATTTATCCAAATCTAGACATATGCAAGTCAACTAATATGGGTCGGAGGGAGTACAAAATTTCAGCTTCTTTCATGCTCATTGCAGTATGTGGCTAATGGGTGTACGCTTTGTTCTTAGCATAGATAGTACGGAGTAGAACTTTCACTGTTTATGCACCCCTAGTTCTATCTTCAGGTTGCAACTATTCTCTGTGATGAACAGGCTATCTCTCCCTGCATGTTGCGCCACTTGCCGAATCTATATAACCACCAATTCATATCTAAGTATATATCAGGAGAAGTTATCAGACCAGTATACCTCGTACACTTATATGTTCCCCTTGGAGGACATTTATATTCCTCTCTCCTCGGCACAAGAAAATCTTCAGATGATAAACCAAGAACCACAGAAAATGAACTGCCACTAGCATGGTCGAGCTGGCTTCGTGATAAGAATTTAGTACGTAACGAATTTGCAAATTCGTACCAATATTCCATTAGGCCTTGCTGGTTCTCTGTTATCAGATACGTACAACTCAACTAGTTAATTTTATTTTTTGGCACAAGACATGATCATCATATAGACACGCTTTTTTTAAAGTCACGGTTGATCTTAGTATTTTTATTTATTTCGTGGCTTGCACTCTCCAACACTCTCTGTTTTCCCTTAAATAAAATCATAACTTCTGTAACTTTTAAACCTCTTAGAGCATGTATAATGGAGGGTGCTTATAAAAATAAACCAACCATTTTGCTAAGCATTGGTGCTTATCTCTATAGAAGAGGTGCTTAGTTAGGCATCTACCTAGTATAAATAAGCACCGATGCTTAAAGAAAAACCGGTTTATTTTTGTAAGCATCATCCTAAGCACCTTGCATTGTATATGCTCTTATAATGCTCTGTTAGTCGAAGAATTCTTACTCTCATCGAGGGAGAGGATGACACTAGGAGTTGAGACAATTTTCCGGTTTATTTCTCACACAACGCCATGCCAACCTGATGGGTTGAGGATACATATTTATAGGCTGCTAACCAGCCAACCATATGCTAAGATGCTAGTCTAAGATGCTAAGATGTGCTAAAGCCAGTCAAGGATGTTGTCCTAAAGCCAGTCAAGGATGTCGTTTTTGATGGGCAGGAAAACCACCATGTAGCCACAAGGACACAAGGACCATGTGCTGTAGCCCCACAAAGACCACAATACAGAGACTTATCCATCATTCTCCCCCTAAGTCTTGTGGTTGTCTTGTGAGAAAATTGAACCATCCCGATCCTAGAGCAGAGTTCAAGGAACTTGATCATCCCAAGAGGCTTGGTGAGCAAGTCCACAAGCTGATCCTTGGTGTTAATGTAGCTCGCCTTGATGCTCCCTTCATCCGAGAAGCCTCGAATGAAGTGGTACCTCACCCGAATGTGCTTGCTCCGTTCGTGGAAAACGGGGTTCTTTGCCAGGGCCAGAGCGGACTTGCTGTCCACCCTGAGCTCCACCGCTCTAGTGTCTCGGCCAAGGAGATCACCAAGCAGTCGAGCGAGCCAGAGCGCCTGAGTGAAAGCGATGGAGGCCACTATGTACTCGGCCTCGCAGCTGGAGAGGGCCACGACCTGCTTCTTGACCAACTTCCAGCTTACGAGGCACTTGTCGAGGAAGAAGAGGATCCCGCTCGTGCTCTTGTTGGTCTCGACGTCGCCGACGTGGTCCGTGTGGTTGTACCCGACGAAGTGTGCCGCCCTAGGGCACCTAGGGTAGTAGAGGTCATGGTCGAAAGTCCCTGCAACGTAGCGGAGGATCCTCTTCACAACCTGCTGGTGCTCCGTCGTCGGTTGTTGCATGAATCGACTAACGTAGCCGACGGAGAATGCCAAGTCCGGTCATGTGTGGGCGAGGTAGCAAAGGCTCCCCACAAGTCGCTGGTACTGTGTAGCGTCCACCTCCTCGTCGTGCTATCGCGGATCAGCTTCAGCCTCTCCTCCATCAGAGTGAGAGCTGGGTTGCAGTCGGTGAGCTCAGCTAGCTCAATGACGCGGTTGGCGTAGGCGGTCTGTCGAAGTGTGATCCTGGAGTCGTCCTGGTGCACTTCGATTCCCTGGTAGGAGAGGAGCCCCAGGTCACTCATCTGGAAGGTGGCCTTCATCTCTTCCTTGAACGCCGTCAACTCTGCATCCTTGGTGCTGGTGATCACCAAGTCGTTGACATACACGCCCACCAATAGGGCATTTCCTCCACTCCCCCGCCAGTAGACGGCCACCTCGTGCGGGCTTTGCTCGAAGCCCATCCCCTATAGCATGGAATCCAACTTGGTATTCCACGCCCTCGGTGCCTGCCGTAAGCCATAGAGGGCCTGACGTAGGCGGAGCACCTTGCCCTCCTTGCCGGGGATTGCAAATTCCGGCAGTTAATGCACGTAGACCTCCTCCTTCAAGTCGCGGTTAAGGAACGCCAGCTTGACATCCATGCGATGAATACGCCAGCCCTCCTGGGCAGCTAGCGCAAGGAAGAGTCACACGGACTCCATCCGTGCCACGGGAGCGAAGGCGTCGTCGAAGTCAACCCCCTCCTGCTGCACGAAACCTCGTGCCACCAAGCAAGCCTTGTGCTTGACGATGGCGTCGGCTTCATCCCTCTTTAGCTTAAACACCCACTTAAGGGTGATCGCATGGTGACCACGAGGGAGGTCAGCGAGCTCCTAGGTGTGGTTCTTCTCAACCGCATCCATCTCCAACTGCATCATGACACGCCATGCCGCGTCTCTCTCGGCCTCTACAAAAGTCTGAGGCTCGCCGTCGTCACACGCAAGGTGCAACTACGCCTCCAGGTCGTGTGACACCAATCTTGGCACTGGCTGGTCGTCGAGAAGGTTTTCCATCGTATGGTACCGCAGCGGCTCGCTATCATAATACGCGTCGATGCGCTCCTCGTTGTGAGAGAGCGGGGAAGCAAACTCCACCAGGTTGTGCTCGATGTGAGCTGGTGCTGGAGTATACATGCACGGATGAGTGGTTGTCGGTGCTGGAGCACGTGTCGTCGCTGGCTATGGTGGATTCGGCGAAGGCATCATCGCAGCTGAAGTCATGGTTGGAGAGCGTGGTGTTGGGGATATTACTTTTCGGGTATACCCTCATGACTCGTTGACCAGGGTGTTCCACTAATGGGTTTGAGCTTTACTTCATGGGCGACCCAGTCAGGAAAAGAGGACGGAGTCAATTCTGGCTTCCACAAGGCCCAGAAGACTTACCGACTTAGGCATGTAGTATTACTTGTAGTCCAAGTTGTAACTAGTAACCGACTCTATAACGTAGCCGGATAGGTCTCTCCTGTAACACTAGGTCTTGGCGCCTTTATAAGCCAGACCCGAGGGAGCCTTTAGGGTAACCAATCACAACAACCACGACCATCTCGCATAGGCGAACCTCTGTTGTAATCCGCTGTAACATTTGGCTCTCGCCGATATATTAATGAGTTGCTAGAAGGAGTAGGATCCGATCACCGCTGTCGGATCTGAACCAGGGTAAACTTGTGCTCACCACTCCCGGAACACCGTACGGCTCACAGCCCATCTTCTCAACACCTTCAAGACCCTCCTATGGCGTACTTGTCATCAATCTGACGACAGTTGGCGCCCACCATGGGGCAGGTGACCTTCGGACCTTCGTTTCAGGCGGAATCTATGCGTGCGGGAATCGGCAAAACAATTTCCATCGGCCGCGTTCTCTACGCTAGCGACGTTGAAAGGGCATGTATGCCCCCATGTGTGGTTTTGGTAATTAATGACAATCTCTATGTACTAATGTGTAAATTGAGTTTCACTTGTAGGTTTGTCCATTGGCATCGCTTGTGCCATGTGTTGGTCTCAAGGTTGGAAGATGAAGAAATGTCCAAGGGCTTTGTGCCCATTGGAATCATGAAGAAAGAAGGAGCTTGAAGGTCGATCAAGGCATGTGCAAAGAGTTGCATCAACCTCAAGTAGGGATGAAGAAGGGCGAGCTCAAGATGCGCCATCTCTAGAAGATCTCATGCTTGATGTCCATCCTCGTGCTCATGGAATGATGAAGACAAGTTCAAAGAAGAGGTTTCCCCATGGAGTATGGGGGAGCAATTTGCAAGTCTTCATCTTCATCAAGCAAGAGCATCCAAGAAAGGTGTTCCCACTATAGAAGAACAAGACGGTCTACATCAAGTTCAAGTGGGATGCTCAAGGAAAAGGTATGTTCTTGATAGGGCCTTTCTTTTCCCGGTCTCGTTTTGTTAGTTGGGAGACTGGGTTTAGGATAGATAGCCGTGCTATCAAGAGGGGCTCTCAAGCGGGTGTCTCGTCTGCATCGTTCGGAGAGAGCTCAAACCTTTGCATTCATAGCATCATCTTTCTTGGTTGTTATTTGGTTCTTGTCCATGAGAGGATCTAGAGCTTGTGGTCACCATCATAACAAGCTCTAGCTCATCATCTAAGGATTTCACTTGCATATCTTATTGCGGTTTTTGATCTTGCGAGTTTTCCGGCTCCACACCTTGGGGGATAGTTCACATATATATTCATGATATTTTCTCCCAAGGTGATACCCAATATTTCGACTTTTTGTTGGATTCTATTCGTCGTTATATTTCCAACAAAATTGGTTTCATCCCGTTTGGAGTTCGGATGCAAAAGTTATTGCGTTTCTGGTTTTGTGGTTTCTGGAATTTCCCTGACCGGAAGTTTCGGCTTCCCACCGGAAGTTCTGCTAGGGCATCTTTGCCGCCGAAAGTTCCGGTGGAAGTTCCGGCTCTTGTTCCGCTCACGTTCAGTAACCTTCTGTTTTGAATATGTCTATTTGACGGAACTTCTATCGGAACTTCCACCGGAAGTTTCGCTCCCACCGGAAGTTCCGGTGAACCGGCGGAAGTTCCGACCAGGATTCGCCCTTTCAGTTTCTCGCTCCGCAGTTTTTGACCGTTGGCTGTGTGCCACCGGAACTTCCGGCCTCCCACCGGAAGTTCCGGCCAGGTGTCACGAATGCCCATAACGGACAGATCTGGGAGCCCTTTAAAAGGGGCTCCTCTTCCCCTTCGTGGGCACTAGCTTTTCTTCTTGGTTCTTGGCTTTCTCTCTCTCCTCCATTGTCAACCTTGAAGAAGCTTTCCCTCTCCCTTTCCCCTCCTATGATTCTTGCATCTTTTTGAGGGATTTGAGAGAGGAGATCTAGATCTACAATCCCCCCAAGTCAAATCCCTTCTTTGTGAAGGAATCATTGGGATCTAGATCTTGGAGAGTTTTGTGTTCTCCTCTTGTGTTCTTCCTCCCTTGTTCCCCCAATAGCTTTTGTAGCTTTGTTGGAATTTGGGAGAGAAGGACTTGCCCTTGCATTTGGTGCATAGGTTTGAGTTCTACTCTTGTGTTCTTCCTCCCTTATTCCCCCAATAGCTTTTGTAGCTTTGTTGGAATTTGGGGGAGAAGGACTTGCCCTTGCATTTGGTGCATAGGTTTGAGTTCTCCTCAGAGATTCGGCAAGTTCAAGCTTGTGAGCTTGTTTCTCTTGGGTTCCTTGGAACCCTAGACGGTTGTGTGGTTGGTTTGTTGACCTTTTGTGGTCTTGTTGACCTTTTGTGGTCTTGTAGCCTTTTGTGGCATTGTTGGCCTTTTGTGGCATTGTTGGCCTTTTGTGGCTTTGTTGTTGGGATCCTACAATTGAGTTGTGGAGTTAGCCCCAATCTTGTACGGGTTCGGTGACCGCCCTCAAGCGTCCCATAGTGGAGCAAGTGCCCTCCTTTTGTGGTGCGCACTTGGGAGAATAGGGTGAGCCTTTTGTGGCGTCGGTGAGTTGCGTGCTTCCGCATCCGGGGTGAGGCCTTGTGTGGCGTTGGGTGAGCATCGAGCCACCACACCTCGAGGTGAGCCATTTGTGGAGTTCGGAGAGCATTGCGCCATCGCACCTCTCCAACAGAGACGTAGCTTCTTTGGAAGTGAACTTCGGGAAAAAAATCTTCGTATCCGCGTCCATCGGTTATCTCTCAACCGAACCCTTTACTTATGCACTTTACATTGTGATAGCCATCGTGCTTGAAGTATTTATACCTTGTTATCACCTTGTTGCTTGTATTGCTTAGCATAGGTTGTTGGTGCACCTAGGTGAACTTAGTGGCTAGATTTTGTGCTCAGTAAATTAAACGTTAGTTTTATTCCGCATTTACTTGAGCCTAAACCGTAATAATTTTAAAAGCCTATTCACCCCCCTCTAGGCGACTTCCTTTGTACTTTCAGACGTGCCTCTCATTCTTCTCAACGAGACTTGGATTCTGGCTAAAGAGCCCGTGACGACCTACACCATCATGCCAATCGGCGAGATCGACATCTACCTCGGTTTTGCTAAACCCACCCAACCCACCCCCGAAGTGATGACCACGGTGGAAGAACAATCCGGATCTACTCTGTCTGTCAGAAGTAGGGGCGAACCCAGCCAAAAAATTCAGTGGGGGCAGTTTAGATGAGTTGGGGCATTCTTAGTATAATTTTCATTTTTTAAAACCATTTTTGTTCAAATATAAATAAATTACACAAGAATTCAAAAATTTGAGTGGGGGCCACTGCCCCCACTCGGCTCTACATGGGCCTGCCCCTGGGCAGAAGAGTTCAAGATCCCGGAAAACCCTGATCCCACCTAGCCCGCTCCTGTAGTGGAAGAAGTGGTGGAGGAAAATCTAGATCTGATCTCCCTGTTGAGGTCGGATACACGAATGAGGAATATTATCGCTCTGGATCTAGTTCTACCGATGCTGGAGTAGGAAAATCACTACTGAGGCACATGATAAATCAGATGATGAAACACCCTTATGTCAACTACGAAGGAATCACTGAGATCATGTAGAGTTTCGAGGAGACTGAGGCGGAAACTCAACTGTACCATTACCTCAAATCAATCAAAGAAGAAGAAGAAGCATTGCTTCGTGGGTTATGTTGGCTCTAGATTCGACTCTGTCGACACTACAGCCAAAAATGACTCAGTCCTCAATGCGATCAGAGAAGATACCGACTTACCTACTTCCCCTCAGGAATCACTAACATCAGCAGAACTTTAGGAATTTGAGAAGGAGATGGAGGCGTATGGTGAAGAATACACCTCCAAAGAAACACAAGGTGAAGAAGAGATGCCTCCAAGTCCATATGATAGCATGGATGAAGTCTACACCTCGCAAGATGATATGGACACCGGAGATTCTTCTGAGGTCCAAAAGTCCGAGCCAACCTTGGCCGAAAGTACTGATGGCATATTATCTCCCGGTACCGAACCAAAAGCCATCTTTGCCACCGGCACGCGCATAAAGGCTGCTAGACGGTCAAAGAAGAAGAAAAACAAAACCCTGACACCGGTAGAACCGGTGGAGGAAGCCAATGATGAAGACATTGACGAAGAATTTGAGGTGGACAAGACGGATGGAGAACCGGTCAATCCCACGCCGAACGATCGTCCGGTTGATGGACACGTGGTCACCCAAGGTGCACGTGAAATCTACGAAGATGCATTAACCGTACCAATTCCAACTGCTTCAGATTTTACGCAGGAGGAATTGGAGAAAAGGGTTGAGGACCTGGAGAAACATCGGTTTCTCTTGCTTGACGAGGATGCACGCATTGTCAAGATTAAGAAGCAGATAGACAGTAATCCTGCCCAGTACCAGTCAGAATTCATGCGACTACCAAAGAAGACTAGAGGTGGTCTGGTTCTTGCCAACTGGAATCTGGATCTCCACAAAGAATTATTCGACAGAAAATCTAGAGAGAAGACCCGAATCTACAACACACCAGTAGAAAATGTTGCCACTGCTCGAGCTATCCTCGCCAACAACTCGTCTCCAGAACCGGTCCAGCAGTGCATAGCATTGCTCGACAAAGGACTGCAACAGCAGAAAACGGCAGCATCGTTCAGCTGAAAACTAGAGTCAAAATCGGAGCTGTACCGCACTAATGTAGGACAAAACACTGATGTAAGACCCCGAAGGGAACTGGAACAGCATCACCGCTCCAATCCTAGGGATGACGATAACTCAAGGACCGGATCAAATGATCATCATCGCAGGACCGTGCGGGGCTGATCGGATGTTTTTTCGGCTGCATCCTAGGACTCTATAAGTGCACTGGCCCCTCACCAACCCCATCGTTGGCAGAATAATTGCCATAGGGATGAAGAGGAAGCACAATGCCAGAAGAAGCGGGACCAGCAAAGGATGCCGCCTCCCAGATACACCAGCCGTTCGAGTGAATCTCGTCATAATAAAGACAACGCAGAAGAAGAAACGACGAGGACGCCACGACACAGGATGGGACAGTGGACGACGTCGTGAAGATTCATCTCGGAGCCAGCACAAAGAAGCTCTAGGAGGAGGTCGTCGCTCAGCCGTAAATAACCCACCGTCCCCACCTAGCAGCGACCATGAGGGATATCACCACAACCATGGAGGACGTAGAGGTGGAGAAGGCAACGAGGGGAAGAAGCAGAAATCCGACTCCGCCACTGCGTAGGCACAACGAGCATCCGAGGCAATGATCATTCTCGCCCAATGATGCCCGCCATAGCATCAAATCTAACATAGAGGCACGGCAATATGAGAAGGAGGACGTGTATGTGGGGCCCAAGTGTTTCGGTCCACGTATCCAAAGTTTCCGGTTGACTTTGGCATTTCAAAGCACATCCAACCCTACTACGGCGTGGCTCGATCAGATACTTGGCTCCAGGATTTTTTCCAGGCTTGCTGCATCGCGAAAGGAGGAAACAACTTGGTCGCAGTCCGGTATCTCCCACTTATGCTACGGAAGATGGCATGATCATGGCTCAATGAGTTACCGAAAAACTCGATAAATAACTGGTATGATATGCAAAGTGTATTCTTTTCGAATTTTGAGGGGACATACAGGAGGCCCTGCATAGTCGGAGACTTGCAGCGTTGCACCTAGAGATACGGAGAAACTTGTCGGGATTACCACGGATGATGGATCGACACGAAGAAATCATGTGAAGGAGTAAATGATCATACCGCTATTGAAGCTTTTATCGTAGGGCTCCCAGTCGAATTACTGCGTCACCGCTTGAAGCGCGACAAATTTATAGACTTGGGAGAGATGATAGAAATGGTGAGAAAATATGCAGACGCCGACGATGATTTAGATGGACTGTTGAATGTTCTGGCTAGACCAAATGCGGCCAAATAGCCAAAAAACAGAATCATAAGTGCAATAACACCTCAGAAGATAACACAGCTATCAAAGTAACTTTTGGATCTAGAGGACGAGGAGGGCGTGGAGGCGGCCGGGGACGAGGCCGTGGAACTTCCCGAGTCTACGGTAGAGGAGACCAGCAGCCCAGAAAAACCTATTCCTGGGCCGACATTTCCAACAACCCCTGTGTACATCACTCGGACGGGAACGGGGGTTCTTCCCACACCAATGTTCAATGTCGTTTCAATGACGACATCAAGAAAGAAGAATCCACTGGCTACAGGGCCAAGCGACAAAAAGGAAAGAAATTTTTTGAGGAAGGCAAAGAGGCCAAGGAAGATTCCGACATGGAAGAAGCGGATGCCGCACAACCCAATTTGGATTGAAAGAAGGATTTCCCCACAAAAAAAGACACTTATGTCTGCTTCCTTGGATCTTAGCCAGCAAAGGTCAAAAAAGCGGTTCTCCGTGAGCTTAATGCCACGTTTTCGGCTGTCCCCTAGTTTCTGGACTGGTCGGAAGTAACCATGACCTTTGACCAAAGAGATCACCAGAAGAAAGCTCATCGTCGGGGAAAGTACCCTCTGGTCATCAATCCTCTTATTGATGGCTGCGAGTTCTCTAAAACTCTCATGGATGGTGGTAGCAGCATCAATATCCTCTACATCGAGACGCTCCACCACATGAGGATTCACGAAATCCAGCAATGTGGTTTTCCATGGCATTGTACCAAGAAGACAGGCAGATTCACTAGGTGAGATCATACTGGACGTTACATTCGGTACTCCCAAGAACTACCGGATCGAGGCACTCTCTTTTGATGTGGTACCATTCAAAAGTTCCTACCACGCCATCTTCGGGCGTCCAACTTACTAGGTGTTCATGGCCCGTCCCTGCTACATCTACAACATGATGAAAGTTTCGGGTCCCAACAGCATCATCGTAATCCGGGGAAACCCGAAGAAAGCACGAGATTGGAAGGAAGGATCTGCTGCCTTTGCTGAAACCGTGTTGCACGCCTAGGAGTACCAGGAGATCAAGAAAATCAACGACCCATCCAAGATTCCCGCTATAAAGAACAAGGTGCTAAAATCGAGTCTATAGTTCAAGGCATAAGAAGAGACAAAAACGACGCCACTGAAGGAAGATGATCCCTCCAAGGCGACCAACATAGGGGTAGGTTTAGACCTCACATAGGAATGCGTGCCCTTCAAGTTCCTCAAAGCTAATAAATATATCTTTATATGGCAACCTTATGACATGACTGGCGTACCTAGGGAACTTGATGAGCACTCTCTTAATGTTTATCCTGATGCTAGACCTGTCAAACAGTCCTTATGATGGTCTGGTGATGAAAAGCGCAACACTATAGCTAAGGAATTAGCCCGACTAGATTTAGCCGGATTTATCACAGAGGTCATTCACACAGATTGGGTGGCAAATCCTTTACTCGTCCCTAAAAAGGACACTACTGATTTAAGGATGTCTGTTGATTATACTTCCTTGAACAAGGCTTGTCCTAAAGATCCGTTTCCTTTGCCAAGAATTAATCAAGTTATTTATTCCATGACTGGGTCAAAATTACTCTATTTTCTTAACGCATATTTTGGATATCGCCAAATATTGATGAAAAAATCAGATCAAATTAAGACGTCTTTCGTCACTCCCTTTGGAACCTTCTTCTACAAAACTATGCCTTTTGGCTTAAAGAACACAAGAGCAACATATCAACGCACTATGCAGCGTTGTATCAACGACCAAATCGGATGCAACATCCATGTATATGTGGATGACATAGCAGTTATGTCCAAAAAAGGGAACATTGATTTCCGACTTAGAGAGGTTATTTGCAGTTTGCTAGAACAATTAACCCGTGTAACGACATTACTCCTATATGGGAAGGGGCTGGGCTCGAAGTTTGTTTACTCCGGTATGAGTTGCCTCACACCTACTACAGGGATGTGGATCTCTGGATGCTGGGTATTCTCCTATAATGGTCCACAAAGTGTCGACCAGGTGAAGAAACGAACAGTCTGCGAGCTGCCAGGCGTTTACTATGAGCCTCTCATTGAAAGCGCACACTTTGTGCAGTGGAAAAGGCGCTCCGATTGGTCCTCAGTACCTGACGTCTCGGTGTTGAGGGGAACGACTCATAGGGTAGGCGCTTGTACTGGAGTAAGCATCCTGAGGGTCTTGACCGGTTAATTGACCCACGATCTATGCGAGATCAGGGCAGAGTACCCAGATGGTGTGGGTAAAGTGTACAACCTCTGCAGAGAGTAAACCTATTCGAATAGCCGTGTCCACAGTTATTGACAGTTGGGAAAGTTGCTGTAGAACGGTGCTGGTTTTGATCTCAAAAAAGGACTTCGGAAAAGCGGTGGCTTTGGAAATGTTTTAACCATGGGATGGTCGGAAAGGAAGGAAAGGAGTTTGGTCATGGGATGAACAAATGGGTGACCCAATCCTAGCGTTTTCCAAAACTTTTCAAAAAGGTTTTCAAATGTTTTACAAAAGTTTTCAACAAAGACATAGACATGCTATATCTAGAAAAGAAACAATTTGAGAAAAGAATCTCCCTTGTAGCCCTCCTACTACCACAACCATATTGCATATCCTCTTGTTATTATTGTTATCTTTTAAGGGGCTTTGCGAGTACACTCCAAGTACTCACTGGCATTGTCCCTGGCTATTAACTTTTTCATATATCAAGAAGAAGATGAAGTAAACGATTATTCAAGCTAGGACGTTCTCCCAGTCAGCTGCATGTAGGTTAAGACATGGCTCGGGCTCTACGCTTTGATAAATTTCCACCGATGATGTTGGTGTAGCCAGAACGGAAAATAAGGTATGACATGTATCCGATTAAGTAATGGATGTTTACTTTGATACTTGTCGGTTATGTGCCATGACGGAATGATCATGGGATCATGGTGTATGCATCACAAAGATTCTCAGAGGATTAATCCGGGGGGCCACACTTTTATGCCAAAAATTAACTTAAATACTTTAGTCATATCGATCAGATCGAAGAGACTTTGTATTCCTATTAATTCCATATCCCACTTTGTTTTGAAATCAATGAACATTTCAAATCATTTCAAACTCGTGTTTCATTAAGTAAATACACCTATTCACTTAAATCCACAATGTGATTTCCACTACTTTGTTGAAAAATACAATACATCACTATGTATAAAATTCAACATTTCTTTGAAGATAACCATTTTACCAGAATGCGGAGTTTTAGCCATCTTGCCAAACGAGGCATGGTTTTGCAAAGTCACTAGATCAAATATCAAAGACCCTGATTTTCATCTCAATGAAAAACATAATAACCACCATGACTTAAACAATCGTACCATTTCATTATTAACCTTTGGATATGATTTAGCATTCTAATCATTTATAAATGATTAAATTTTTATCATTAACATAGTGATGAGAATAACTCATTTATAATCATAATCTGGCCATTAAGGTATTATTCATAAGAACAATACAACTGGCTTGTAACTTATTCATATGAATAATTGTCTCGCCAAAAGCAAGACACATAAACAAGGATCACAACATTTTATTCAAGTCCACTAATCCAAATGATAATCTTTGAGGGAAGGAGTGATGTTGGACATCTACTAGTTTGCTTGCCCTCATCAAGCCACATTGCCTCAATTCTAGCAACTCTCAAGCAGACCATCCTATTTCATAAAATGGGACAAGTATCCAATACTTTGTAAATGGCAACAAGTTTTTCAAGAATTGCATTTATTACTTTGTATATCTAACATATACCCTTTTTATTCCATGACCTCCACTTGCAATCAAGCCCTTCTGAGAGTTCTCAACTCTAATGCAAGATTGCCGAGTGACTCTCCAAATATCCTGTTTTCATCCATCACGAAACAAAACTCATTCAACAGCTCATACATTATGTGCCTTATTTTGCAGAAAACAAAATCGTAGTCCAACTCTCCATCGAATTGAGAATGGATTATTGGATGGTTATGGAGAAAACACAAACGTTGCAGAGTCATCTCCTAATGGTTATTGTATCAAGAAGAGAAGATCATCTTATTACCAGGATATCCCTCAAGCATGGGTATTAATCTATGAAGTTGGACCCTTCTACTAAATTCCAAATCTAGCAAGAAATTTTCCCATGATCGCAAAGTACCTCAATGGGATAGGCCATGATCTACTAAGATATTTGCAAATATACATCTAGACTAAGTTTATAATACGAGTTCAATTCATAATTGAGCTCCCACTAAAATAGTCATCCCCTGGACGATTTTAGTGATCACACGATCCCAATTCACTATGCAACCCCCGATCATCACGACTGGCAACATATCTTCAAAGTTATACATTCTCTAATGTCAATCACATCATCCATGTGACTCATGATCGACCTTTAGGTCTCTTGTGTTCCGAGGCCATATCTGTATATGCTAGGCTCGCTAACTCTAACTTGTGTGTATTGTAGTGCAACATGGCTTACGCCTACCGTATGCGAATTCAGATATGTCTAGCCCCCGATCATCATGGCCAACTTCATAACGAAGAACTTTCTTAGTGGTGCACACACAAGTGGAACACTATCATTGGAATTAGTATCAGGGATCATCTTATCTTTTATACTATAGTTGTGTATCTTATACAAGCACAAAATAATATGTAAAACAGGTACCAACATCACATGTATATTTGTGATATGATATGGTACTTTTTGTGCCTTGATCTCCATCGAGCGCTCCGGCATGATCTCCATCTTGCCACCGGTTTGACGCCAAGTCCACGACGCCACCAGTAGGTCGTCCATCAGAACGATGGCTATTACTACACAACTTAGTAACAGAAAAGTAAACTACTTTACCTTCGCAACGACCAATACCATATCATAACACAAGCCCTCCCGCAAATAAAGTTAGACACCCCTACTTTATGTTTTGCAAGTTTTATATGGCTGATAGGGCTTTCGCAATAGAACCATTTCTAATCTACGAACTTTTCAACCGCAACATGGATCCAAATATTTGTCTCTACTACACCCCTTTTGGGGACCTCCGTTGTAAATGCTATATCAACTATTGAAAGAGAGACAGACACCCACTAGCCACTTATACGGAACAAGTTGTATGTCGAGCGTGGAACCAGTCTCGCATATGGATGCACGTAAGGTCAGTCCGGGCTGCTTCACCAAACAATACCGCGATATAATCAAATACACGTGGGATGATAGCAACTATAGGATCAATTCCCACACAATCCAAGTGTGTATTGTCCGTACAACATTAATACACACAGATTGACTTTGATACCACTGATGGGGTTCTGGTGCAGAAAACAAAAAATTTCCTACGACGGATCGCCTTAATGCCCACGATCTATCTATTAGTAATGTAGTAACTCAGGCTGGGCGTTCGGGTTACCCAAAATTTCGGTTCGGGTAATTCGGGTAGAAAGCTAATTCGGGTTTCGGAAAACAAGACCCGAGATTTTCATACTTTTTCTGCTACCCGACTGCCCGGGTACCCGTATTTTCGGGTTCGGGTACGGGTAATCCCGAATTACAACACGAAGAGGAAAAGGAGAGGAGGAATCGTGAGATGGAGGAGCCGATCTGGGGTCGCATTGGCCATTATAGAAGATGGAGAAGCACCCAAGCCAGGACGTTGCGTTAGCGCCAGCTTCCCATCGCAAGAGTTGCCACTGCGGCTGTGGCGGTTGAGGAAGATTGAGGAACCATCGAGCAGCGTTGAGGTCGTGTCGTATGCTGACCTCGCATCACAGGATCCAGGAGGTGCCACCATGCACACGGGCGAGCGGTGCCTCTCGAGACTCGAGGAATAAGGAGGAGACTCCGACCTGGGACAGGGTCGCATGTGCTGGGATGGAGCTGTAGCGACTGCTGCTCACACGCATGTGCGACTGGGAAAGGAGCCAGGAAAAGAGGACCGTGCATCTTAGGGATAGGGATAGGAGACGTTGGTTACGTGAGTTGGGCCTAGAGGATCTTATTGGGCTGCTAAGTTAGTAACTTTGAATAATGGGATTATTTTATTTCGGGTTGTTTGGGATGATCGGGTACCCTCGGTTGTTACCCGGATTTTCCAAAATTAGTTCGGGTTTTCTAAATTTTTACCCGATTTTGCAACTGATTTTTCGGGTTTCAGGTAATACGGGTTCGGATCCGGGGTTTTCAGGTTCGGGGTTCGGCTGTTGTGTTTTATGCCCACCGTGAGCAATAACGACCGAGGTTTTGGATACACCCTTGTAGTCCAAAAGCGGTTAACATTCTAAGAGGAACATGGTTGAAGTATTCGTGATCGTAGCCGACCTTAAGGTCTCAAAGCTCCTCACACTTCACCCCTTGCTCCATCACCATGCAGCAGTCCGGCTCACGACATCCAAGGTGCCCCAAGTGTGGCCCCTCATGGTATCGTACACATACGGTGTATGATGACGACCTCCGGCTCCCCGATCCTGCCAGGAGTGCGGAAGTAAATCTTCGGCTTGGAATCCCTGCGGCGCAACGGCGCCCGTGATGAAGCCTTGTTTGCACAACCCTTACATGGGGGCCACGGTCACAAGGTAGAGAGAGGAGAGAAAGTCAACCAAAGGACTTCTATTATTGTGTATTTAATCCTACCCATAGGAACCCCTTTATATAGGGGAAGGGAGGTGTGTCC
This sequence comes from Avena atlantica, assembly GCA_910589765.1. Lineage (NCBI taxonomy): Eukaryota > Viridiplantae > Streptophyta > Magnoliopsida > Poales > Poaceae > Avena > Avena atlantica. The sequence goes on along the minus strand of OU342734.1, from coordinate 42,811,503 downwards.
TCCCCATTAGGTTAGACATGTGGGACTAAAGGAACTCCGGAAAAAGCCAAAGGGAAAAACCCAGCCGGATGGGCCAATTGCCCCCAGCCCAGCATGCATCGAAGCAACAATAGCAGCTTGAGGCGGCGATGGCCGAGTAGGCCTAGGCCGCGGCCCACCTGCACGCCCACCTGCCCTCCCGTGCGGTAGAGATTCGCCTGGGCCGGCCTGGTGCACGCTGACCCGTCTTTGCGGCGCCCCCCACGGCCAGCTGAGGCCGGGCAGGCCGCCTCCCCCCATGGCCCGCTTGCCTGTTGTGGCCTAGCTGGCACCCCTGCGCGCATGTAGCCCATTGGTTGCTGCCTGGGTGGGCCGCCACGCGGCCCAGTAGGTTGGCAGGCCGCCGCCTATGCGGTACGCTGCAGTTGTCTGCTTGCCTTATGTGGGCTGCAAGGCCCACTGGCGGCAAAGGCAGGTTTTCTGCCGTTTTCTTTTTCCCTTTATCAGGGTGACTTTCTACTGGGCCTATTCTCTCCAGGTTTTTTCCTAATGAGAACATTGCCCTTTAAATTTAATTTTAAATATTTATTTAGAATATATTAATTCATAATTAACATATAATAAATATATATTATAAATTGCTATTTATCCGAAACACCTTTCGGTCCTTTCCTTTCATTCTTTCTACGAACAACTTCAGATCTCTCCGTGGAACAATTCCGGATTTCTCTTTCTCAGATGTGATTCCAACTTACAGATGATCTCTAGATCATCATACCCTTAAGTGTATCTCCCCATGGCTCGGGAATGGCACATGCATGATCTTTATCAATGATCAACAGTGGGACCGGGATGCCCATATTGTCCCCTGTAGATTTCATGATGACGATGTCATTTGAACCGTAAATGTTGAGTCTTATTCTTTTTGTCTCTGTGATACTTTTATTGTCTAAGGCCTGATCAATGACATCTCCATGTTGGGTCCAACCTCGTTACCCACAATAACTTCTTTACTCGATTCGATAAGTGATATCATCGTGACCTAGTCACACGTTGCATAGCTTATGGATATAACTCATCTGAGTGGGCCTAGAGTATCTTTCGTCACGCGGCTGGACAAATCCCGCTATTGATGCATACGCCTCTACATGCCCCTCCGAATATCCAAACACATCGTTATGATCACCGTTTCACTGAGTCTAGACCTTATTAAAGTATTCTCGGGTGACAGTGATTAAATATGGTCTCATGGTCTAAGGAACAAGTCACTGTGTTTCCTAATCATCATAACCTAAACTTTGTGACATGATTGTGTTATGATGCTTAGATAGGATAAGTTAACTGATACGTCGGAAACGTATCTATAATTTTTGATGCTCCATACTTGTTTAGTATCTACTTTGCTATGTTTTGTCTATACTTTAAGGTATTTTTATACACTTTTTGGTACTAACCTATTAACAAGATGCCACAGTGCCAGTTGCCTGTTTTCTTCTGTTTTTGGTTCCAGAAAGGTAGAAAATCAATATTCTCGGAATTGGACGGGACAAAAGCCAAAGTCAATATTTTAGTCACGAAGGCAGAAGGGGAGACGGAGAGGTGCCAGAGGGCCACCACACCCCCCAGGCGCGGGCTAGGGTGGACCCGTGCCTGGGCAGGATGTGGACCTTCCGGCCGCCTCCCAGCCTCGCCTCTTCGCCTATAAGAAGCCCCCGATGCAGAAACCCTAAATAATCCATCATAATTCCAGAAAAACCTCCGTAGCGCCTCCGCCACCGAAGGGGAGATACGGGGGACAGAAAGTCTCTGTTCCGGCACCCTACCGGGACGGGGAAGTGCCCCCGGAACCATCTCCATCGATCTCCATCGCCATCTTCAGCACTGTTGTTGATTCCCATGATGAGGAGGGAGTAGTTATTCCTTGAGGCTAAGGGCTCTACCGGTATCTATGTGTTCATCTCTCTCTATGCATGGTCATATTGTGATCATAAGCTTTGTGATCAAGTAGATCTACCTTTCTACTCAAGTGCTTTAATAGATCTCTGCTCTCCCCATGTGTGTGAAAGTGACAGCGTGCACGCCATGGTGGCACTTAGATTTGAGTCTACATAAATACTCTTTGTACTTTAATAGATCTATGCTTTTCCCCACGTGTGTGAAAGTGATAGTGTGCATACCGTGTGTGGACTTTGGCTAGATTGAATATTTGTTATGAGTTATATTTGGAGTTGGATGTCTCTATGAAATTTTGGTGTTTGTTGGAACCATCTAGCACTCAAGGTGACAGTGTGGGGTTATCTAGATTGGGGAAGGCGGACTTTGAGAAGTGATGTTAGCCCTACCGATGATTAGAGTGTCCAACCGGAGAGTAGTTAAGAGTAGTATCATGAAGAGATGATATTTATATGAGAGAGTGTTCACTAGTGAAAGTATGATCCCTAGGCCTTGTTTCTAAACATTGAAACACCGTTTGCATCTAGATCTGTTGCATGTTTGCTTGCTTTAGTCTTTACCTCACCGTCAAGCTATTTTCTAGCACCGTTACCACTTATATTTCACTATCTCTTCACCGAACTAGTGCACCTATACACCTGACAAGTGTATTGGGTGTGCTAGGGACACAAGAGACTTCTTGTATCTTGATAGCAGGATTGCTTGAGAGGGAATACCTTTGACCACTTCCTCCCTGAGTTCGATAAACCTTGTGTAATCCACTTAAGGGAAACTTGCTGCTGTTCTACAAACCTCTGCACTTGGAGGCCCAACAACTGTCTACAGGAATAGAAGTGCATAGACATCAAGCTATTTTCTGGCGCCGTTGCCAGGGAGGAAAGGTAAAAGGCACTCACACACGTTACCCCATGGCAACAGCAAGCCAGAAAGCTATTTTCTGGCATCGTTGCCGGGGAGGTAAGGTAAAAGGTACACACATCTTCCGGTGTGAGTGCTCGAAGTTATTTCCTTTAGATTCTACAATTTTGTCTTTTTGTTTCTTGTTTTCACTAGTTAGGCTTAATGGAAAACAACAAAAAAATTAGAGAGCTTTATAGTATTTATCTTGAGTTAGGACATGAAGTGTTTCAAGAGAAAATTAAAAAACCTATGGAACTTTATTTGCATGCTAATAGCAATGTTATTAGTATGAACTCTTTGGACACCATTATTTCTAATGCTATGGAAAATTCTAAGCTTGGGGAAGCTAGTTTTTATAAAAATGATCTTTTTAGTCCCCGAGCTTTGGAAGATAGCTATTGTATTGCTTATGATGATACCAAACCTCAAATATATGATGCTTACAATGATGAATATGATATTTTCAGTACACCTACTATTGAGGAGAAAATTAATTGTGATTACAATATGCCTCCTATATTTGATGATTATGGTGATGAGAATAATAATGATAGCTATTTTGTTGAATTTGCTTCCACTATAATGAATAAGAATGGCTATGCTTATGTGGAGAGTAATAATTATTATATGCATGTGGCTCATGATAAGAATGTTTTATGTGATAGTTATATTGTTAATTTTGTTCATGTTGCTACTGAAAGTTATTATGAGAGAGGGAAACATGATTTTATGCATCTCAATAATATTAAGTTTCCTCTCTTTATGTTGAAAGTCTTGAAGTTGCACTTGTTTTGCTTTCCTATGCTTGGTGCTTTGTGCTTTCATGAATTGTTTCTTTACAAGATTCCTACGCATAGGAAGTTGGTTAGACTTAAATGTGTTTTGAATTTGGTTCTTGATGCTCTCTTTTACTTTAATTCATATTTCTTATGTGAGCATCTTCTCAAACTATCAAGCCTAACTTAAAGGCGTTAAATAAAAGTACTAGTTGGGAGATAACCCAAGAGTTTTCTTGAGTCTTTGAAGTTATTACTTCTATAATGACCTCTCCTTATCATTTTTGTTTTTTTGTGTGCCAAGAATGACCTCTAATGAGAGGGAAGTAAGATTTGGGGAGTTGTTGTCCCGAAACAGATTTCTGTCCTCCACCATAAAAACACGTGAGGAGTCTCTGTAGGTCTTATTGAGCTGAGAATTTAAGAATAAATCCCCCAGTATGTTAGATAAAATTCGTTAGTTCAACACTTTTTGATTTGAGACACAGAAGGTCTTCTAAAAAATCGGTTTCTACCTGCTGGTCTGTTTTGACAGATTTCTGCCATTATTTGCATTTGCTTCTTATCGATTCCTTTTTGGGTTCTTTTTGGGAAATTGAGATTTTTGAAGGAGTTGCTACAGTAGCTTGTGTTTTTAGTGAAAAGTTTTTCTGTTCTAAAGCTAAGTACAAGGGTCTATTATCTTTTGAATACACTAATGTTGCTAATGAAGATTGTGTGAAGTTTTGTATAAAGGAAAATTTTCAGGTGTAGAGAAAGAATGATGTAATGAGATGAAGAATGGACAAAAGCTCAAGCTTGGGGATGCCACTCTGTGTCACCCCAAGAAATATTCAATAAGTACAAACGTTAAAGCTTGGGGATGCCCAAGGCATCCCCTTCTTCATCAATAAAAATCTCAGGTCTTTCTAGACACTTCGTTTTTATTGTTTCATGCATTGTTGTGTTGTTCTTGGAGCTTCTTAGTTTTTGTTTTTGGTTTTAGTTTGCTTAGTTTTCTTGAGTAAGTTGGTTGGTTACATCACACTTCTTTTGGAGAGATACACACTCTGTTTCCATTGCCTAGAACACTCTAGTTTTCACTCTTATTGTTCTGTGAGTATTCACTTTTGCTAGCACTGCGTTTAGCCTTAGTTTTCTTGTGCTTTCAACTTAGAAATTTTTAGTTCTTCTTTGTGGATTTGTGAGATAATCTCACTGATCTTTATTGATTATTATCTTTATGAGTTGTTTCAAATAAGTCGATTGGTGTTGGAAAAAAGTAGAAAGTTTCATGCTTATACTGATACAAAAGGGAGCTTGTTTTGACTTAGACTTATCATGTTAGGCTAGAAGTTGTTTTGACCTTATGCTTAGTGATTATTTCTGTAGCATGACTTGTTCTAAACAATTAGGATTGCTTAATGTTCCTTGAAGGAATCATAGGTTGTTTTAGCATACAAAGCATAGTATTGTGATATTCTCCTTTGATGTTTTGTTTGGGTTGACTTGGCACATGCTCACACCATGTTATGACTTTGACAAGTCACCATAGCCTCTATGATCATTTAGTCCTTGACTTGTAGTACCACTCAATGCTTTGATTAGTAATGCTTTGTTGCTCTGCATGATTATGGTCATTATTGCTCTCTTAGTTGGTTGCTCTCAGTCTTTTGCTAGCCTCCACTTGTATGAGTAAGCTCTACTCATGCTTCCAACTCCCAAGAAACCAAGTTATTCCAAAGTGTCCACTATAAAATCCTATGCATGGTGTGTTACACCATTCCAAGTATATTTTTGTTTTCAGCTATCTTCCAATTAAAAAGTATTTTGTTATGTGAAAACTTAGTGATTAAAGCCCTCACAAACTTGATGGCACATTTTATATTTCTTTGCCCCTAATAAACTTGAACCATTGTGTCATCTATGTTGTATATGCTTGCACTTATACGTTGGAATTAGCAGAACCGTGTTGTCACGGGAAACGTTTTCAACATTGCACTTGTACTTTGTACTCAGTTGATATCATGATCTTTTGTCTATGGATGTCACCGGTGTAAAATAAAGAGGTAACTTGTAAGTCCATGGAGTATGTATTTTGTGTTAGAGAAACGCATGGGCCGCTAGCCTAAGCCATGCCTAATCATGGTGGAAACTTGCAGCATCACCATAATGAGCTATCTATGAAGCATCCTCAATAAAAAGCTATGCACATAGTAAATAAAAAGATTGCTGAGATGTTCATTGTCTGCTTGCCTTGTCATTTTGGTTATGGGATAGCTCATGTACCATGTGCAAGGGGTACCCCGTTGGCCGCCTATATGATATGCATGTACTTACAATGGCAAGAACTTACAGGTCACTAAAGTTGAGTAGCATGAGGTGTGGCCCTCGTATTCAAGGGAGTTGAGATTGCCAACTTATACTTTGTCAAGCATATACTCCATCTTTGTTCACTTTAACCCTAACCACTTCAAGATGCTTATGACAGGGGCAATGACGGATGAAAGCTAACAAGTACCATAATTTTTGGAAGCTCTTTTTGAAACTTGAAATCCCTGCTTCCCTTTATGAAGGGCCTTTCTTCCACTGTTATATTGAGTCTCCACCTTCTACCTTTAGGCACCATTAAGAGAGCATAGTTGCCATTCTGTGTGCAGTGTCGCAAAATTTATTGATTGATGTATATTGTGATATTACTTGTTCTTGTGCTACTTGTTTCTAGTCACCCTTGTGAACTTTGAAGGTGTCATATGCATCTATTTGCTACTCTATGAGGGACAAACTGAATGTCACTATGCTATGTTTTCTATATGTGAAACAAACAAAAGTCTTTCAATGCATTGTTATTCATGATCTTTGTTTGTAGCCTTTCATGTTGCATGCATAGTTACTATGTCCTATTGTTATAACTCCACCTTTCATGCACATGTTTAGAGTTCTTTGTTCCCAGCTTTCAATGCTTGCAAATGGTTTTATCCTGGTTTTGATGGGGCATGTCACCTCAAAAATTATTCTTTTATCACTTACCTACTCGAGGACGAGCAGGAGTTAAGCTTGGGGATGCTTGATACGTCGGAAACATATCTATAATTTTTGATGCTCCATGTGAAGGTATACAGGTAGGCTACACTGGTGCAAATAAAAATTTTCTACCACGTAAACCAGGATTACTGTTGTCATAGATCACAGGATTACCACTAGACGCGCAGTTTCGGAATCGATGAAGCGTGTCGAGGCAGTGCAGACGTTCCACGTCTCCTCCTTGTCCTCGTCCCACGAGAATCTCCCCTTGCGCGGCTCGTACAAGTGCCACAGATGCAGCACCTCCGAGGTATCCTCACGTGCGGGGTGGAAACGTTAGAAGCCGAACTGCTAGGTCCGCGCGTGCAACACAGGCGTGAGGAGTGGCGGCTGGGTGTATTGGTCTAAGGTCTAACCCTGGTCAGCTCGCCCCACCCTCTCTTATATAGGCGTCCCTAGTGGGCTTCTACATTAGCAACCCATTAGTAGCCTAAGCCTGGTCTAATTCGGATCCAATCCTCATTAGGCTTCCAACCCCTTAAGTGTGTGACCCTATAGGTTCATATACGTGTAGACATGACATGAATACACTTATTCTGTCAATAGTTGGTAGCGGCCTCTAGCAAGACGTGCCAACTTCTAAACGCATACAAAGATCACATCGGACGAAACATCACAAGGTTTAGTACATGTCTTTCCCTTTGCCTCACGATATTCGGTCTAGCTCCAAGATGACCTCTCTTTCTCGATACCGTAACTCGGAATCCCTTTACTAGGTTAACTCTTAACCTTATGTAGCACGGCCATGCATTTCTGGATCGAGGGGCCCAGAGATATATCTCTCAAGTAGAGAGGGGAAAATCCCATCTTGATTGACCATGCCTTGCAGCATGTTTCAGGACAAACCCGGAAGCTACCTTTATAACTACCCAGTTACGGAGTAGCGTCTGATAGCCCCAAAGTAGTTCGATCCACATCTCAAGTACATGCGACAATCTCAGGTCTAAGGACAAAAGGTACACGATGTGTAGAGAGAGAGCTGCAACTAATTGCCAGTCTAAATCTGGGTCAGTCCAACCCCATGTTCATAACATGTGTCCACATCATTGGTTTGACATCTCCATGTCTATGACTTGCGAAACATAGTCATCAACCAATCGATGTGCTAGTCTAATATTCACATGTGTCCTCACATGAACTCCGACTAGGGACAACTATTAAATAACCATACAAGTAAAGAGTTTCACAAACAATTCACATAATTGCCAATCAATACAAGTTGCCTGATATGGATATTCAAGGAACATTACAATAACTCATAGATACATATGAAATATAATCATCTCTATGATTACCTCTAGGGCATATTTCCTTCACCATGCTTGTTTAGTATCTATTTTGCTATGTTTTGTCTACACTTTGAGGTATTTTTATACACTTTCTGGTCCTAACCTATTAACAAGATGCCACAGTGCCAGTTGCCTGCTTTCTTCTGTTTTTGGTTCTAGAAAGGCAGAAAATCAATATTCTCGGAATTGGCCGGGACAAAAGCCGAAGTCAATATTTTACCATGGGCGTCACGAAGCCAGAAGAGGAGACGGAGAGGTGCCAGAGGGCCACCACACCCCCCAGGCGCGGGCTAGGGTGCACCTGAGCCTGGGCAGGGTGTGGCCCCTCCGACCGCCTCCCAGCCTCGCCTTTTCGCCTATAAGAAGCCCCCGATGCAGAAACCCTAAATAATCCATCATAATTTTAGAAAAACTTCCGTAGCGCCGCCACCACCGAAGGGGGGATACGGGGGACAGAAAGTCTCTGTTCCAGCACCTGCCGGGATGGGGAAGTGCCCCCGGAGCCATCTCCATCGATCTCCATCGCCATCTTCATCACCGTTGTTGATTCCCATGATGAGGAGGGAGTAGTTCTTCCTCGAGGCTAAGGGATCTACCGGTAGCTATGTGTTCATATCTCTCTCTATGCATGGTCATATTGTGAACATGAGCTTTGTAATCAAGTAGATCTACCTTGCTACTCAAGTGCTTTAATAGATCTCTGCTCTCCCCATGTGTGTGAGAGTGACAGCGTGCACGCCATGGTGGCACTTAGGTTTGAGTCTACATAAATACTCTTTGTGCTTTAATAGATCTATGCTTTTCCCCATGTGTGTGAAAGTGACATCGTGCATACCGTGTGTGGCACTTTGGCTAGATTGAATATTTGTTATGAGTTATATTTGGAGTTGGATGTCTCTATGAAATTGTGGTGTTTGTTGGAAACAACTAGCGCTCAAGGTGACAGTGCGGGGTTATCTAGATTGGGGAAGGCGGACTTTGAGGAGTGATGTTAGCCCTACCGATGATTAGAGTGTCCAACCAGAGAGTAGTTAAGAGTAGTATCATGAAGAGATGATATTTATACGAGAGAGTGTTCACTAGTGAAAGTATGATCCCTAGGCCTTTTTTCTAAACATTGAAACACCGTTTGCATCTAGATCTGTTGCATGTTTGCTTGATTTAGTCTTTACCTCACCGTCAAGATATTTTCTGGCACCGTTACCACTTGTATTTCACTATCTCTTCGCCGAACTAGTGCACCTATACACCCGACAAGTGTATTGGGTGTGTTGGGGACACAAGAGACTTCTTGTATCTTGATAGCAGGATTGCTTGAGAGGGAATACCTTTGACCACTTCCTCCCTGAGTTCGATAAACCTTGGGTAATCCACTTAAGAGAAACTTGATGTTGTTCTACAAACCTCTGCACTTGGAGGCCCAACAAATGTCTATAAGAATAGAAGTGCGTAGACATCATTAAACAACTCATTCTCCAATTAGATGACTTGACTATCAATTGGGGCCGAGGCACCAACATGATCAGGAAACCTTGATCATCCGTTGATCCATGAACCAATGACTAGAGTTTCATTGGGAACTCCTAGGTGTTTGTATATCACACGTGCATTGACGTTTCCAATCAATACAGTTATAACATGATATAAAACTTAATTATAAACTTTATGAAATATGATAATAATCCATATTATTATTTGTCTCTAGGGCATATTTCCTTCACATTCTTGAGAAACCACTTGTTCATCACCACTATTTTGATCCTCGTCTTGGCCTTGAAAATGAGCTTGCTCCTCTTCTTGAGCTTTCTCGACATTTTGGCCTTGTCCAACTTTATTAGCGTGACCTTGGTCCATAAGGGGTGGTACACACCCATCATTCACTTGCACTTGACCCTGATCAAGAGCAATCTCTTCAACCAGGGTATCTTGAAGGCTATGGGTTTGATGAAGATCTTGAGTAGGTGAGGGATCCACTTGAGTAGAGCATTGTCCTTCTCCTTCCACCACAAGGGTATCCTCAATGGGGAAGAAAAAATACCACACTCATTCTTATTATGGCTTGAGGAGGAATTTCATCACCTACATCACCAAGATCAAGTTGCCCCACTTGGGAGCCATTATGCTCATCGAATCTCATGTTACAAGAGACTATAACTTGCTTGGTGGACTTGTTATACACTCTATAAGCATGAGAATCCAAAGCATAGACAACAAAGATACCTTCAATAGCACGAGAGTCGAATTTAGATAACTGGTTACCTTTCTTGAGAATAAAGCACCTACACCCAAACACTCGAAGGTAGTGGATACTTGGTTTCTTGCTAGTGAGAATATCATAAGGGGTCATGTCCAAGTACTTGCGGAGATACACATGGTTGGCAATATGACAAGCGGTTGAGATAGCTTCGGCCCAAAAATTATAAGGAGACTTGAACTCCACAATCATGGTTCTTGCCATATCCAAAAGGGTACAGTTCTTCCTTTCCGCCACACCATTTTGTTGAGGGGTATATGGAGCGGAATAATGATTCTTGATGCCCTCATCACTAAGGGACTAATCCAATGTTTAGTTCTTGAAGTCGATACCATTGTCACTTCTACTGGCCAATATTTTCTTGTTATGTTGACGTTGAACTTCATTGGAAAAGTCGATGATGGTTTGTTGAGTTTCACTCTTCTTCTTGAAGAAATATACCCAAGTGTACCTTGAGTAGTCATCCACAATAACCAAGCAATACTTCTTTCCCCCAAGACTATCAAAAGATGGAGGACCAAAGAGGTACATGTGAAGAACCTCCAAGATCCCATTGGAATATATGGTAGTTGTGGGGGGATGAGCCAACTCATGGAGCTTTCCTTCAATACAAGCCTTACACACACGATCTTTTACAAAACAAACATTATCATTTAGTCCAAGGATGTGACCTCTCATATGAAGACTTTGCAAAGATCTCATGTTGACATGGGCAAGACGGCGATGCCAAAGCCATCTCACATCACCTTTAGCCATTAGGAAAGCAGCGGTAGGAGTGGGTTTCTTATCGAAATCTACCACATACAAAACGTTCTCGAGATGCCCAATAAATTCTATAGAGAGAGTCTTGCTCCACATGAGAACCACAACCTTGGAGTCAAAGTAGGCTACGAAACCCATGAGAGTGAGTTAATGAACGGAAAGTAAATTATATGAAAGGGTTTTGACAAGCATAATGTCCACAATGGAAATATCCGGTGTGACCACTACCTTACCCAAACCCAATACCTTGGAAGTTGATCCATCTCCATAAGTGACACGCATGTTGGAAGAATTTCGTTTTATCTTATTGAGCATCTCTTTACTTCTGGTCAAATGACTAGTGACACCACTATCAACAACCCATTTTCTCCCACCGGAAGCATAGTCCTACAAAAACCATCAATGCTTGGTATTAGGTACCCATTTTTGGATGGATCCTCTTTTGTTAGTCACAAGTATCTTAGGAACCCAAATGGCCCAATGGTAGTCATCAACATTAGAGGTTCCTACATATTTAGCATAGACTTGACCATCATAAGTGAAATGGATCATATGGGCACCTAGAGGGGGGGGGTGAATAGGTGCTACTTAATTTTTAATTGTTTTTAAATTTTAGGCTTGACACAAAGTAAATTTTCTAGATATGAAACTACAAGAATTTCCCTATATGCAAACCTATCTACTAAACACGTAATTAGAGGAGCGAGGAAACCGTAGTGGAGCACGCGGAGACACAGGGATTTGTTTTACCGCAGTTCCTTCCTTGTTAAGGGAAGTACGTCTGTGTTGGAGGGGTGGGCGGTTCTAATACCACCACGCCATAATAGGCCTCACCCTATTCTCCGATGGATCTCGCCACAAAAGGCCCGATCCACCTCTCCACTATTGGTACCCTTCGAGGAGGGAACCGGTGCCTTTACAACTCTAGCGGGGCACACATACACAACTGAATTGGAGCCTCCTGTGATGACAACAAGCTTCCACAAGAACAAGGATTATCAAATAACCAAAACAAGGATCTAGATATTTGCAAGAAATACTAGATCGAGGATCCTCCAAATGAATGGAGGGGAAGTGAAGCGCTTGATTGCTGTTGATGAAGATCGATCCCTCCTCCTTCAATTCCCCAAAGATCGAAGCCTTTGGGTGGATGAAGGTGGATATCTCTTTATTGGAACTTGAAGAACATGTCTTGTATTTTTCGAATGAATCAAGAGTCCTGGCAGGAGGGGAGAGATGGGTTTAAATACCCCCTACCTAGAACTGGTCGTTGGAGAACTTTGGGGGCAGATTATCCTCCCCCCACTAGGGGCGGACTATCCGCCCTAGGGGGAAAATCTGCCCTAGAGCCAGAAATTACGGGTGAAACTCCGTCCCTCACTGAGCATCGCCCCGATCTTGCCTTGAAGAATTTCCTCGAGGGGGCAGATTGTACGCCCTAGGGAGAAGTCCGCCCCATGGCCGGAAAATCCGGGGATTATCCGCACCCAACACAATACGTCGTGTCGTGGCACCCTTTGCAAAAATCTTGGTGGGCGGATTATCTGGCCTGGGCAAAACTCTAGCCCTGGCCGGACAATCCGAAATATATTCAGCCCCCATACTGCATGACACGCCTTGGTTCCGTTTGTCGATTGGGGAGGGAGGGTTATCCGACCCGTGGCAGGGGCGGATTATCCGCCCCCCAAAACACCTTTGAGCTTCTTTTGATTTTGCTAAGACCTGTAGCACTTCAACACACATTAAATAATCCTTGATATTGTTATCTAACACATAAAACACCAGAGATCATGAAATGTTCTTTTAATCTCTCCCTTTTTTGTGTTAGATGACAATATTAGGATTTGCAATAAAACCCACTAACATCATCTTCAATAAATGAAAGAGGCTCCCCCTAAATGTGTGCATATCGACAACTTGCATTTGAATACAAATGCACACACAAAGGAACAAGCCAATTTCATAAGATTGACGGCTATATCAAGATGAGTTAGGAAGACACTCCATACAACCGGGAGATGAATTAGCTAATACGATAAGCGAGAATATTAGGCCTTGAAACATCCCACCATTTTGATGCATCAATAGATATGATTCCAGAATTCCATAAGACCATAGATAATTCCAAAATCCATAGATAATTCCAGAATTCCACACAGATAAGTCCACACATAAGCCATAGTGCCACACGACATAGTCTCATACAAAACAAATCACAAATATAAGTTCAACACTGAAGGGGCACAAACAACTGACAAAGAACGATAAAAAGGCAAATGCTTGCGCCCAACCCATGCAAATCCACGGAGACCTAAATAGAACTACCTCTCCCCCTTTGGCATCGAAATGCCAAAAAGGAATAAGAGCGATGCTAACACCCCAAGAGATCACTCCTCATAGTCCTCCTCATCATCATAGTCGTCCCCATCCCCTTCCTCTTCCTCATCATCATACTCATCATCATCATCTAGATGAGTTGGCTCCCTAGATGGTGTAGGAAACAGGTGACGCTCGAGCTCTCCATAGTTGATCCCTGAGGTGTTCCACTGAGCATACGGTTCCAGAGCTGTAGGAGGAGGAGGATGGCCTGAAGCCCCAGACACATGGTGAAGAATCAGCTCCTGGGTGTGGGCCATCTCATGGCGCTGCCGATAGGCCTCATACTGACCCTTGTGAGTGTCAACCCCCATGCACAAGATGTTCCATTGGAACCAGTTCATTTGCTTAACCTCACTATCCATGGGAGGCACTGGGGGCCTGCGTCCACTAGCCCGAGCATCATGCATGAAGGACTCAGGAGCTGAGGAAGGATGGGAGGTCTTTTGAGCCTTGTTGAAGATCTTCTTGGACTTGTGCACTCCATCCAAATTACCACTGAACTCCTCATGGGGAAGCATGTGCTTGATAAGAATCATTATATATAGAGCAAAAGGAATGGAGAGCCTGTTGAACATAGCATTTGTCATCTCACGGTAGATCTAATCCATGACATCCAACTTGTACCCAACTGTTGACTCAGCATTGGTGGCACACTCATGGGAAAAGGAAAGCAGGGGCACAAGGTGACCACCAATCTTATCATTATTTCCCCCACTTGGAGCAATGTTGTCCCGGAACAAACCAAAAAGAGCTGCATATAAAGGAGATAGTCCTGAAAAAGTACCAGCCACCCCATTGGAAGTCAAGAATGGAGCAAGAACATTATCCTTGATGGGCTTGATCGAGATATGATGCGATGGCTAGAAGCAGTGTCACGACCATGGAAATCATAGCCAAGGACCTGACCAAATGTGCGGAAATCATACTAAATCATAGCGTTCCTGGTCATCCACTTCATGGTGCGAAGCTCATCTCCGCATATCACAAGTGTAGAGAAGAATTGCTTCATAGCCGATGAGTCATAGCTGCATTGCAAAGTCATGATATGGTGCAACCCCATTCTACCAGTCACTTCCAAAGCCTCACGAAGTCTTGTAGTGGATTGAGCCTCAATAAAATTCAGAGGATGCATGGGGTTGATCTTGAGAGAAGCATAAACATCATCATGAATGTACCTGTAGTGTGAGCACCAAAACAAACTGTCCTCCTGAGGGACATCACTGTCAGCCTCATCATACAAATCACGGTGGAGAATGGCAGAGTACTCAATGATATCCATATCCTTGTAGTTGACATGGGCCTGCTTGCCCTTGCTCTTATTCTTCTGAGTGGTCCTCTTCAAAGACTTAGCCCGTTCTGCCATCTTAGCTGCCTCTCTTTGCCTCCTTATGATTTCAACCTTGTCAACAAGCACACCGTCTTTGTTTAGCCTGAGATAACGGGCGCGAGGACGACGCTTGTAGGTCTTGGGAGCACTAGAACCACCTGTGAGGAGAAATAGATAGGTATCATGGGGATAAGCATACACACAAGTCCAAGAGGAATGTTATATACAGTTGAAAAAAACCACGGTCCAATGATACACGATACGGGAAGCTGTGACAAAACTAAAAAAGAAAAGAACCTCCAGGCTAGATTATCCGGCCTTGCCAGGGGCGGATAAACCGCCCCCCTGCAAAAATCGTCATTTCCACCATAGATTCACCGTACCAATGCAAATCGGGCACTGGGGTTGCAATACTACGGAATCTAATAGGCAAAGGAATCACATAGTATCTTCTACAACAAGTTTCCACCAAGAACAACAACTTCCACACACAAGAGATGAATGAAGGAGTTACCCTCACTCATTGAAGGAAAAGCTCGGAGGAGAAGATACCCGGAGGTGCTGGGAACAAGTCCAGGGAGAGCCCGAAGAATCCGGCGGTCGAATCGACTCCGGGGAGGGGCGGAAGCTTCGGCGGTGGCTAGGGGCAGGACACGGGGTGGGGGAGGAGGGGCTGCTCTGTTTGATCCCTCCCCCTGATCCCTAGTCCTTAAAGGACAGAACCGCCCAGGGCAGATTATTCGGCCCTAACTAGCGGCATATAACCTGGCCCCTCTCTAAAGATTCTGTAAACACAGATTCAGGCCGGAGCATTCCAAACAAAACCCTTGCAAGGATACATGGTACTTTTGTGCAAGAATAGATGGCTCGAGATGAGAGAAAGGCTTGGGTTTAGAGCACCAAATTGAGATGGTACTACACACCCAAAATTGCAAGAACAAATCAACTAAAAGCCAAGATTGGGCGTGTTTTCCATAAGAACACAAGATATGCAATAAAATCCAAAAAGATCCAATAGAAACCAACTCTTCTCAAGGAAGAGGGCGGTGGCTGAAGCCACCATGTTGGAGCGCATGGCATGACACCGCAAAGATGTATTTTGAGTTCAAAACCAATGCTCATCAATAACCCACATATCACAAAATGATATTAAGGGAAATGATTTTTCTTGCTTTCGGCATTATGGGGGAGAGGGTTATCCCAATTAATTAGGACCACATTCCCCCTATGTCTATGCCTGCATCTAAACCAAATACATGAAGAAGTGAAAGTGAGTATGCAACGGTAGTTAAGCCAAGCTCCTTGAATCCACGATATTTAGCTCATTCCTCAAGTAACAAAACCTTGCTTCATCAAGTGGCTTCGTGAAAATATCAGCAAGTTGGTTCTTCGTGCTCACAAAAGATAGGGAAATATCACCACGAGCAACAAGATCCCGAATAAAATGATCGCGAATCTCAATATGTTTTATCCTTGTATGCTGCACTGGATTGTAAGAAATTTTACTAGCACTTTCATTATTGCATAAAAGAGGCACTCTGCCACAATTGACACCATAAAGTTTGCCTCGTCAATAATAATTGCATACAAGCACTTGTAGTAGCCACATATTCAGCTTCGGCGGTTGAGAGAGATATACAATTTTATTTCTTCGAAGACCAACATACTAGAGACCTTCCCAAGAATTGACATGCACTAGAAGTTGATTTTCGATCATCCTTGTCACCAGCCCAATTTGAATCTGTATATCCACATAGAGAGAAACTAGAGCCTTTGGGATACCATATACCAAAGTTTGGGGAATGAACCAAATATCTGAAGATTCTCTTGACCGCCACTAAGTGGCTTTCTTTAGGAGCAACTTGATACCTTGCACACACTCCTACACTCAACACAACATCGGGTCTAGATGCGTAGAGGTAAAGGAGAGAGCCGATCATGGATACCTTTTGGTCCAGATCTTACCCTTTGGATTAAGATCGAGATGAGGTTTAGTTTGCATTGGAGTAGCAACACCATTTAGATCAGTCATCTTGAACCTCTTAAGCATGTCTTGGATGTATTTTGCTTGATTAATGAAGGTTCTATCTCTAAGTTGCTTGATCTTGAATCCAAGAAAGAACATTAATTCTCCCATCATATACATCTCAAATCTGTCATTAATAACCTTTGAAAATTCGTCATTAAAAGCTTGATTAGTAGAGACAAAGATAATATAGTCTACATATAGTTGGCATACAAAAAGCTCCCTGTTAACCTTCTTAGTAAAAAGATGTCACATCCCAAGATTTTAGAAATTGGGACTAGAATTTTTTTTGCATTTGCATGTCATTCATGAGCATTGCATTGCATATTTGCATCAAGAAAAATCCCTAAATATAAATAAAGTACTAAAACCCTAATAGTATATGCCACTTTGTTCCTAAATGGAATTAAATTGGTTTTATAAAACCCCACTATTGCTAAGGCAGCGATTATTGCTAAATTATAGCCTAAAAAGATCCAATTAACATTACAAAATTTTAGGAACAAATTTGAGCTCATTTGGAGCTATTATGAAAAAGTTATGAAATAAATACAAACATATAAAGATATAAATAAAATGAAATATACAAGGATTTATAAATCCACTACTGCCAAACTAGTGAAAAGATTAAAAATTTTATCCTATAATGATCTATTCGATTTTAGAAAATTTTAGAAACAAGAATCATGTCATTTGGAGTTCGTATGCAAAAGATATGAGGAAAACAAATAAATAGAAAAAGAAAAAAGAAAAAAGAAAAAAAAACTAACTGGGCCGGACAACCAGCCGGCGGCCCAGCTAGCAAACCACGGGAGTAGCCCAGCAGGCGCACTGATTGTTGTCCCAGTTGCTTTAAAAATCGTGCAAAATCACGTTTTCTAAATCTATCTCTATTCAAACTCTTATATTTTTTTATCTACAATTCTGAATTGACTTCCGTTTGTTTCTACTTGTTCCCTACTCCAAGGCCTATCTCTACACCATCCTAAATCTCCATATAAACTCGTAGAGCCACAGCTGTACGAGTTTCCCTTCTCGAAATCCCGAATCTACACTTGCCCGAATCTTATTTCGTTTATTCACCCATCTAGACTTCGTCGTTTGCCTTCAGCCAAAAAACAAAAGTTGTAGATCTCGTTGAATTCTTTCAATCCCGAAAAACCTCACCTCTTTTCATCCACCATAGCTGGAGAATTTCGAACCGCAATATTTCAGATATGACGGTGTAAATCCAAGATGTACTCGCGCTCATTTCTTCAAATCCAAATTCCTTTGGTGAGAAGGTAGGACTAATGATTCTCCACAACTTTCATGTTGTAAGTTTTTCAATTTGACCTATGGATTTGTCTCTCTAACACAGATCTATTTCTTGTCTATTTTGAGCCAAAATCGGGTCAATCTCCTCTTCTAGCCACTAGATCTCATCCCAACGGACAGTATTAGATCGATTCCGCGAAGGGGTACGAGCCAACCGGATCTCGCCACATGTCAACGCCAGGTCAGCCCCGCGTCCCAGTCAGCATAGAATATTCTCAGGGAATATTCCCTGTAGATTTGAAATAGAATTTAATTTGCAGAAAATTGTGTAAACTTGCAAAAATCATATAAAAAGATCCGTAGATCCAAAAATAGCAAATAATATATCAATGGATTCAGAAAACGTCTAGAATATTAATATGACATTAGATTCAACCTTTACTATATGCGTTTACTGCAGTAACTTAATTAGTTTTAATGGTCTTTTAGGTTAATAAATTCATAGGAAATTATCTGTAACTCCGAAAAATATGAACAATATATCAAATTAAAGATACTATAATGTAGATTAATAATATCTGGTTGGATCCAGCCTTTGCGGATTATTTACCACGTAGTGATTTAATTATTTTTAATGTCTTTAGAAATCATTAAATTCATAGTAAATTATTTGCATATCACAAAAATATAAATGATATACCGATGGAAAGCTGGTTCCATGTAGATCATCAATACGTATTTGGTTCAGGCAAATACTATAACGTTATTCTGTAGATATTTAAACAAGCTAATACCCATTTTTGAGTAATAAATTCATAAGAAAATAAATACTATTCAGAAAATTGCAAATAATATGCCCCTGGAATCACAAGAAAGAGTAGAAGCAGTTTCTGAATTAAACTTATAGGTGTACAATACGTATAGTGTTAGGAGCATTATAATATATTCTTTAGTATTTTAATTATTTAAAAAGATCTATAACTCCAATTAGGGTGAATCCAACGCCTACTGGTTCGTATTAACGCCCTCTAACCAGTACACTTCAGATACAAATTTAATTCGACATTAATAGCGGGCATTACAATAGAACTATTAAAACCCTTATATTGGCAAGTAATTATTAATAACAAATACTCCATTGCATTAATTGGACTCTTGCATGCATCATATACTTCAGTATTGTTTAGAGAACTAAAGTAACAACCACTATGACTTATTAAATTGTCATACATGCATTTGTTGTATTTGTTTGATCTCTATGTGGTATTGTTTAAGTTGTATGCAATTGTTTGCTCGATAGATTGCAAGGAGTACAACGTGTGTGATTGCAACGAGTGTTTGAACGACTCCACCAACTATCAAGTCAAGTAGATGCTACCATGTTCATGATGTTGTCCTATTATTTTCATTGCATTGTTGTGTATTTTGTAGATGCATGTGTAGGAAAGTACTATCGCTATGCTATGTCCTATTATGAGGTAGGGATTTCCTGTAGATGAGCCACCGTTGGTAGATGTGCTTAGCCATGCTATGATGAACGAGGGCTGGGTTACATCACTGAAAGTTGTTTCTAAATGTGTTAGTTTGCGAAAACTAAAAACAACTTAATCAATGAATCTCCTGGGTATGATGGTATTGATAATTTTTGGTGGTATCATTGCGGAAAGGTACCCAGGTATCAAGAGGAAATGATTGGCTTCTTTATTTTGTAGCTTACGTGTACAACCATGTGCCAATAATGGAATGGGCGGTTGGTTGGACTTAGTAGGTTGTGGTAACTCGAACCCACGTATCCAGAGATGTAGAATTTTGGTAGGTTGGACCGATGCGTGTCGGGTTTGGGGAGATACTTTCCGAACGGTCCCTTCTTAGACTTCTCCCTATCATCACCCAATATGAGAGTGGTGGTACGAGCTGGGCTGTCCAAGTCACGTGGGTAAATTGTACTGACCCCTGCAGGGTGTATAAACTAATCGATTAGCCGTTTCCCTGGTTATGGACATCTGAGTTGCTTGATATTAAGTTCATGGCATGCTTCTCGCTCATTCTAATTTCATAATTGCTTTAATGTTGTTGGGTTAACCTAATTGGGATCTTTTCAAAGAAAATCAAAAACTGTTTATGAAAGTAGGACAAAGGTATTTGAAAATGCAAGCTAACCACAGCTCCACTTGCCAAATATGCATGTAGATGCTAGTTTTATTGTCTCCTTTAATAGATCTACTTGTCATACATTCCAAGTATTGACCCTTCGGGGCTGCTATGTTTTATGTTGCAGGTTATGATTCCGATTATGAGTGATCGACTAGGTCGCGATACTTCACTCAACAGTTGTTCGCCTGTGGCACAATTGAAGATGGAGCCTATCAATTGTTTATGCTTCCGTATGCTACTTGATATTGAGCTAATCATTATTGTAATAATTGCAAATTCTAGATCAATTCGTTATTCATGATGCACTATTAAATTCTTTGGTATTCATCTATACTGTGTGTGCTAGTGAACCGATCCATGGATTGGCACTATACACATGAACTCAGCCTTATCAGGCGAGGGTGTTACAGGATGGTATCAGAGCAGTGTGTTGACTGTAGGATCGTGACCTTAGAAATGGATTAGTAATAGAAGACCTCTATTAGGAGAACAATCATATTTTCTACTTATTAGAGTTCTTATATTTCTTATCTATCTTTTTTAGAACCTCTTCCTATTCAAACATTTATAGTTTTCCATTCTTATGATACCTATATGAGACTTATCTAAGTAAAAGAACAAATAGTATGACATAAATAAACATCTCATCAAGTTTGGTTAGATCTAGACCACCATGTTCTATCTCTTTAGGAGTAGCTATCGTGTTAGCATATTGTTCTTACCAACTTATGTGGTATGACAATATAGGTTGCTTGCTTGTTTGTACCGCACCATATCGTGTGATGCCTTGTTTAGGATCTGTTGTTTTGAAACTCTAAAGTTGCTGGAGTTTTCGTGTGGTTTTAAAATTATTTTAATGGTGTGAATTGATTGAAATTCGTGGAATTACTGCTGTAGTTTTCTGCCTGAACTGTTGTACCGTGCGATTTTTCATATTTTATTGGTAACTCATAAAAATCTAAAAACATAGGATCTGGAGCGTAATTACCTGTGGTATATGCAAAAAAAATTGGCTAAAATTCCTGACGAGTTTAAGTCAGTCATAAAAATTCGTGAAGTCTGCTGTACCGTTTTGACAGATTTTGTTTATTGCTTATATGTTGCTATATTTTACTCTAGTATTATTCCCAATGCTTTCAAACTATTTTGTGGTTATATAATGCTATATTTAGACCCCTGTAATATTATTATACAAATGTTTGATTGTGTGTTGATCGCCTATGATTGTTTCCTTGTTTGTGACATTGATTGCTTCATGTAGTTATGGGTAGGATTATTTTCTTAGTCGTTTCTTTCCTATAGAATCTATTCTTCCCTATCTTGAACCCTTGGAGATATAATGATGTGTTAAGTGGAAGGTTTGACAATACAATGCATTTAGGAAGGAGAATGTTTTATCTAATGGAAAAAGAGATGTGGGAGTATGAAGAGTTACAATGATGTTATGTAGTAGATTACGCAACCTGAAAGTTGAAGTATCGATAGTTTAGTTTTAATAGTAGCTTTGTTGATTGAATACATGGGAGTCTACATAGAGCATTAGTTCGTTCCCATGGAAACATTCTTCATG
Organism: Avena atlantica; assembly: GCA_910589765.1. Taxonomy (NCBI): domain Eukaryota; kingdom Viridiplantae; phylum Streptophyta; class Magnoliopsida; order Poales; family Poaceae; genus Avena; species Avena atlantica. The sequence continues at coordinate 42,789,814 of OU342734.1, read as the reverse complement.
GCAAGTGAGGATGCCCGAGTGATAGAAAAACGTGATTCACCTATCCTCATACAGGGTAATGATTTGGGTGCAGGATGGATTGATCACCATTCCTACTACTCTTTTTATTCGCTCTTGTACTGTTGGCTTTGCGAATCTCGAGTGCCTTTCAACCATAGCAAAGAGCCGGCGTTGAGCTTAAACCATAGAGATTGAAGCACATAAAAATTTCCCACTACCTAGATTATATTGGATTCACATGACATAGTAGTAATAGTAGACATAGACTGGATGGTTAAATAAGAAGCTTGAATTGTTGGTGCACAACTTGATACTACACTCACAATCCTAGAGGAAGAAAGAACAAGATATATCTTATCAACTATCCTTGGAGATGCAAGTTTAATTTTCTTAAGGGGGTTAGCCTCGACATCAACACCCATACCCTTGCTAGCCATTCTGAATCTCAGGACGAGATTCATCTTAAGGGGGTTAGTCTATCACATCCCAAGATTTTAGAAACTGGGACTAGAAAAAATTTGCATTTGCATGTCATTCATGAGCATTGCATTGCATATTTGCATCAAGAAAAATTCCTAAATATAAATAAAGTACTAAAACCCTAATAGTATATGCCACTTTGTTCCTAAAGGGAATTAAATTGGTTTTATAAAAACCCACTATTGCTAAGGCAGCGATTATTGCTAAATTATATCCTAAAAATATCCAATTAATATTACAAAATTTTAGGAACAAAATTAAGCTCATTTGGAGCTATTATGAAAAATTTATAAAATAAATACAAATAGATAAAGATATAAATAAAATGAAATATACAAGGATTCATAAATCCACTACTTCCAAACTAGTAAAAATATTAAAAATTTGATCCTATAATGATCTATTCGATTTTAGAAACAAAAATCATGTCATTTGGAGTTTGTATGCAAAAGATATGAGGAAAACAAATAAATAGAAAAAGAAAAAGAAAAAGAAAAGAAAAAAACTAACTAGGCCGGCCAACCAGCCGGCGGCCCAGCTAGCAGACCGCGGGAGCAGCCAGCAGGCGCACTAATCCTTGTCCGAGTTGCTTTAAAAATCATGCGAAATCACGTTTTCTAAACCTATCTCTATTCAAACTCTTATATCTTTTTATCTACAATTTCGAATCGACTTACGTTTGTTTCTACTTGTTTCCTACTCCAAGACCTATCTCTACACCATCCTAAATCTCCATATAAACTCGTGGAGCCACAGCTGTACGAGTTTCCCTTCTCGAAATCCCGAAACTACACTTGTCCGAATCTTATTTCGTTTATTCACCCATCTAGACTTCGTCGTTTGCCTTCGGCCAAAAAATAAAGTTGTAGATATCGTCGAAATCTTTCAATCCCGACAAATCTCACCTCTTTTCATCCACCATAGCCGGAGAATTTCGAACCGCAATATTTCAGATATGACGGTGTAAATCCAAGATGTACTCGCGCTTGTTTCTTCAAATCCAAATTCCTTTCGTGAGAAGGTAGGACTAATGATTCCCCACAAATTTCATGTTGTAAGTTTTTCAATTTGACCTATGTATTTGTCTCTCTAACACAGATCTATTTCTTGTCTCTCTAGCCACTAGATCTCATCCCAACGGCCAGGATTAGATCAATTCCGCGAAGGGGTACGAGCCAACCGGATCTCGCCACGTGTCAACGCTAGGTCAGCCCCTTGTCCCTGTCAACATAGAATATTCCCAGGGAATATTCCCTGTAGATTTGAAATAGAATTTAATTTGCAGAAAATTGTGTAAACTTGCAAAAATCATATAAAAAGATCCGTAGATCCAAAAATAGCAAATAATATATCAATGGATTCAGAAAAACGTATAGAATACTAATATGTCGTTAGATTCAACCTTTACTGTATGTGTTTACTGCAGTAACTTAATTAGTTTTAATGGTCTTTTAGGTTAATAAATTCATAGGAAATTATGTGTAACTCCGAAAAATATGAACAATATATCAAATTGAAGGTACTATAATTTAGATTAATAATATCTGGTTGGATCCATCCTTTGCAAATTATTTACCCCGTAGTGATTTAATTAGTTTTAATGGCTTTAGAAATCATTAAATTCATAGTAAATTATTTGCATATCAGAAAAATATAAATGGTATACCGATGGAAAGCTGGTTCCATGTAGATCATCAATACGTATTTGGTTTAGGAAAATACTGTAACGTTATTCTGTAGATATTTAAACAAGCTAATACCCATTTTTGAGTAATAAATTCATAAGAAAATAAATGCTATTCAGAAAATTGCAAATAATATGTCTCTGGAATCACAAGAAAGAGTAGAACCAGTTTCTGAATTAAAATTATAGGTGTACAGTACGTATAATGTTAGGAGCATTATAATACATTCTGTAGTATTTTAATTATTTAAAAAAGATCTATAACTCCGATTAGGGTGAATCCAACGCCTACTGATTCGTATTAACGTCCTCTATCCAGTACACTTTAGATACAAATTTAATTCAAAATTAATCGCGGGCGTTATAACAGAACTATTAAAACCCTTATATTGGCAAGAAATTATTAATAAAAAATACTCCATTGCATTAATTGGCCTCTTGCATGGATCATATACTTCAGTATTGTTTAGAGAACTAAAGTAACAACCATTGTGACTTATTAACTTGTCATGCATGCATTTTTTGCATTTGTTTCATCTCTATGTGCTATTGTTTAAGTTGTATGCAATTGTTTGCTCGATAGATTGCGAGGAGTGCAACGTGTGTGATTGCAACGAGTGTTTGAACGACTCCACCAACTATCAAGGCAAGTAGATGCTACCTTGTTCATGATGTTGTTCTATTATTTTCATTGCATTGTTGTGTATTTTGTAGATGCATGTATATGAAAGTACTATCGCTATGCTATGTCCTATTATGAGGTAGGGATTTCCTGTAGATGAGCCACCATTGGTAGATGTTCTTAGCCATGCTATGATGAACGAGGGCTGGGTTACATCACTGAAAGTTGTTTCTAAATGTGTTGGTTTGCGAACACTAAAAACAACTTAATCAATGAATCTCCTGGGTGTGATGGGATTGATAATTTTTGGTGGTATCATTGCGGAAAGGCACCCAGGTATCAAGAGGAAATGATTGGCTTCTTTATTTTATAGCTTACGTGTACAACCATGTGCCAATAATGGAATGGGCGGTTGGTTGGACTCAGTAGGTTGTGGTAACTCGAACCCACGTATCCAGAGATGTAGAATTTTAGTAGGTTGGACCGGTGCGTGTCGGGTTTGGGGAGCTACTTCCCGAACGGTCCCTTCTTGGACTTCTTCCTATCATCACCCAATATGAGAGTGGTGGTACGAGCTGGGGTGGCTAAGTCACATGGGTAAAGTGTACTGACCCCTGCAGGGTGTATAAACTAATCGATTAGCCGTGTCCCTGGTTATGGACATCTTAGTTGCTTGATACTGAGTTCATGACATGTTTCTTGCTCATTCTAATTTCATAATTGCTTTAATGTTGTTGGGTTAACCTAATTGGTATCTTTTCAAAGGAAATCAAAAACTGTTTATGAAAGTAGGACAAAGGTACTTGAAAATGCTTGCTAACCACAACTCCACTTGCCAAATATGCATGTAGATGCTAGTTTTATTGTCTCCTTTAATATCTCTACTTGTCATACATTCTAAGTATTGACCCTTCGGGGATGCTACGTTTTATGTTGCAGGTTATGATTCCGATTATGAGTGATAGACTAGGTCGTGATACTCCACTCAACAGTTGTTCGCCTGTGGCACAATTGAAGATGGAGCCTATCAATTGTTTATGCTTTCGTATGCTACTTGATATTGAGCTAACCATTATTGTAATAATTGCAAATTCTGTATCAATTCGTTATTCATGATGCACTATTAAATTCTTTGGTATTCATCTGTACTGTGTGTGCCAGTGAACCGATCCAGGGATTGGCACTATACACATGAACTCAGCCTTATCAGGCGAGGGTGTTACAAAAGAGTAGGATCGATTTTCCCAACTTCGAATCCATGGTCTAACGAAAGCTCTTTAAGTTGCTCATACCATGCACGTGGGGCTTGTTTAAGGCCATAGAGCGCCTTATCAAGTTTGTAGACATGGTTCGAAAACTTGGGATCCTCAAAACTCGGGGTTTGCTTGACATATACCAACTCATGTAGAGGACCATTAAGAAATGCACTCTTAACATCCATTTGCCATAATTTAAAATTATGATGAGAAACATAAGTAAGAAGGATACAGATGGACTCAAGGCGAGCCACATGAGCATAAGTTTTGCCAAAATCAATGCCTTCCACTTGAGAAAATCCTTGGGCCACTAGTCTTGCCTTGTTCCTTAAAACCATTCCATTTTCATCTTGCTTATTCTTGAAAAACCACTTTGTGCCGATAACATTGCGGCACTCTTTAGGTTTCTCAACTATCTTCCATACCTTGCTGCGCTCGTTATTTAGTTCTTCATGCATTGCAACCACCCAATCTGGATCTTGAAGATCATCGAAAACCTTCTTGGATTCCACCATAGATATATGAGCTTGATGATCACAGAAGCTTGCAAGCTCACTTCTAGTGGACACTCTTCTTATTAGATCACCTACAACCTTGTCAAGAGTATGACCCCTTAATTCAAGGTTCCTTTCAACGCGAGTTTTGCGACGAGTTTCAATCTCCTTATTGTTTCTTGGAGGGATTGATTCAACATTTGGGTCCTCATCTTGACCACCAGCTTGCCCTTCATCAACAACGTATTCACTATGAACTGGGGATGAAGAGCCTTGCCCTTGATCTTGATCAGCAGCCATAACAAGAGACTGGTGCAAATCTGGAGCTTCAGGGTTGGATAATCTTCCCCTAGGAGGGGCCGGATAATCCGGACTGGGAGTTTCAGTACCTTCCTGTGCTTCTTTGTTGTTCCTGGCACGAGTTGTGGCTTCAGGGCCGGATAGTCCGGCCTGGGAGTTTCAGCGCCTTCCTATTCTTCCCGGTTGCCTATGGCATGAGTTGGAGTGCCATGGCCGAATAGTCCGCCCCTTGGAGGGGCCGGATAGTCTGGATGGGACTACCAGTTTGCCCAGTTGGTTGATGATCTTCGGAAGGTTGTGTTATTGGTGAAGTAGTTTCTCCATTAGGTGGAGCTTGTTGATCTTGTATAGATGAGGGCTCTACTTGAGTAGAGCATTGTCCTTCCCGATCTGCCACAAGGGGTTCCTCAATAGGGCGGAAGAATCCCACGCCCATTCTTCTTATGGCATCTTGGGGTATTTCAACATCTGCATCACAAACATTAACTTGCCCCACATGGGAGCCATCATTCTCATCGAATTACACACTACAAGATTCTACAACAGTTCCATAGAGCTTAGTGTAGATTCTATAAGTGCGGGATTCGGCACCATAACCAACAAAAATGCCTTCTAAAGCCTTAGACTCAAATTTAGACAAATGAACTCCTTTGATGAGAAAGAAACACTTACAACCGAATACCCGGGAATATGATATGTTGGGATTGTTATAGGTAATTATCTCATATGGAGTTTTGTCCAAGATCTTGCAGAGGTAAAGACGGTTTGATGAGTGACATGCGGTGGAGATGGCTTCAGCCCAGAAGTTTTATGGTGACTTGAATTCAGCCAACCTAGATCTAGCCATATCCATTAGAGTCCGGTTTTCCCTCTCGGCTACACCATTTTGTTGAGGGGTGTACGCAGCGGAATATTGATGTCTTATCCCCTCTTCACTTAGAAATTCATTTAAGGTGTAGTTCTTGAACTAGGAGCCATTGTCACTCCTTATTGCCAATATTGGGACATTGTGTTGACGCTGGACCTCATTGGCAAAGTCAATGACAGTTTGTTGAGTCTCACTCTTTAGCTTGAAAAAGTAGACCCATGTATATCTTGAGTAATCATCAACTATCACCAAGCAATATTTCTTCCCACCGAGGCTTGCATGAGATGGAGGACCAAACAGATCCACATGAAGTAATTCCAAAATCCTCTTTGAGGATAAAATAGTTTTCCTCTTGTGGGGAGAGTCATGCATCTTTCCTTCAACACATGCCCTCCAAAACACGATCTTTGGCAAAGGAAACATTGTATTTTAGTCCAAGGATGTGGCCACCCTTGTAAAGACTTTGCAAAGTTCTCATGTTGATGTGGGCTAGACGGTGATGCCATAACCAACCCGTGTCGGCCTTTCCGAATAAGCACATCAGACCCGTAGTGGTTTTCCCCAAAAATTCCACCACATACAGGTCATTTTAGACGTACCCAACGAAAGTGACCTTTAGAGACTTGCTCCACAAGAGTACCACTAAATCACCATCTATGAAAATAGCAAACCCCATCTTACCAAGGGCACGAACAGAAAGTAAGTTGTACCCGAGGGTCTCAACAAGCATGACGTCCACGAGAGAGATATTGTGGGCAACCACAACCTTGCCGAGACCCAATACCTCAGATTTCGACTTATCACCATAGGAGACTGTAATATGATCATGGTTGAGTCTCATATCCGTGATGATCTCTTTTCTTCTGGTCATATGACTAGTGCACCACTGTCCATCACCCATTTAGATCCACCGGAAGCATAGCCCTGCAAGAAAGTTACGTCTTGGTTTTAGGTACCCATTTTACAATAGGTCCTCTCATGTTAGTAACTAGGGTATTTGGAACCCAAATAGACCAAGCAATATATTCATCAAAAGGACCAACATAGTTAGCATAGATATCACCATAGTAATCACAAAATATCTCATAATTAGGATTGTTAGACCCTGCAAAACCAATAAGGTCAGTTTTGTCTTTTGTGATGTCCTTTTCAATGGTGCTTGTCTTTGCTTGTGCATTCTTGGTCTTCCTTTTCTTGTTCTTGTTCTTCTTCTTGGACTTGGAGACATAGCCAAGCCCATGTTTACCAAGGTTCGATATTTGCTTGCCAAAAATATCATCAAAGAACTCCCTTACCTTTGGAAGTGGAAGCTTTGGCACACTCATCTTCCACCCTAGCATTTTCTTCATGAGCATATGTTGATTTAGATGTGCTAGGGATATCATACTTAGTCAATCGAATTTGGAGCTAATCATGAGACTCATTGAGAATAGATAATTCACTTTCCAAAGCCTTGTGAGCAATGTCAAGTTTCTCCAACTCCTCGGAGAGTCTAGCATAAGCAGCCCCAAAGTCAACTTTTTTTTTTCTTTAGTTTCTTTGCTTTGGCTACTGCATTATCATGTTCCTTTACAAGCTTAGTCACAACTTCTTCGTGTGACTACTCAATTGACTCAAGTATCTCTTCAAGAGAGGCTCGAGGCTCTTCCTCTTCTTCTAGAGCATTTTTTAGGGATGCAATATCCATTGCATCCTCACTGTCAATCCTGCCCTTTTCTTCAAGAAGCACTTCATTTTGAGCCAGCTGGTCCATGAGAGCCTCAAAATGTATTTTGTGCTCACCTTGCAAGTTAGTGATAAAATAGTCCAAAGCAATAATTTCTTCCTTAACCTTAGACTAGTAGGATCATCCATGTCAATCATAGCCTTAGGAAAAGAAGTGAAGGAAGATGATACCTCGGAACCTCTTGCCATGAGGCAAGTGACGTTCTTGTTGGTGATGTTTTCATTCGGTGAGTCGAAGAGAGATGTCGGTGTAGATGTGGTGACTATGGTAGCCACCTCTCGTGAGATATCATCCTCTTCATAATCTTTGCTTCCTGATGAATACTCCTCTTGAGCCACTAAGACAATCTTTGGTTGCCTTTTGAATGGAGCATTCTTCTTCACAAATTTCTTCTTTCGTGGAACCTTTGACTTTTCTTTGAGGATGATCCTTCCTCCATTGTAATCTCTACTTTGATAAGGACACTCAACTACAAAGTGCAGCCAGTCTCCATAGTTGAAGCATGTTCTCAGCTTGGGACCGTTTTCCCTTCTTCCATTAACTCCACTCTTACGTTCAAGTTCAGATTTGGCTTTGGCTGGATCCTTCCAAAAGTTTCTGGCATAGAAGTCCATGTACTCTCCATGAGCCCTGTTTACATCCTCGGGACAGTCCATAGCTTCTATGTCATCTTTGTCTTGTTCAGCCACACTTGTCTCCAAGGCCATGTTGACCCCCTTTTGTATTCCAATGGCTCATGCATGAGCATCTTCGGTATTCTTGGCAGCCACTTTGAAAGCTGCCATTTCTTCCATTACCTCATTGGATGTCATTAGATGGTATTTATTCCTTCCTTGGATACTCTTCAAATCTGTGGGCTCAAATGGCATAAGAGCAATAACATACTTTCTCTTGATCCACGCATCATCAACGTGGGAAGCACCATGATTTATGAAGGTGGTGGCTGTTGACTTGAGCCGCCTATACATATCCTCGTGATCTTCTCCATCCATCATATAGAACCCTTCAGCTTGGTTACTTAAAGCATCATACCCATTCCTTCTCATGCTTTCATTTCCAATGAAGAGCTCGGTGAGGGCATCCCAAGCTTCCTTTGCTGTGTTGAGATGCTCTATGTGGGGCATGTCTTTGGTACCCACACCAAGTTGGATCATGTGTAGAGCCGTTGCATTGAGTTGACTATATACAACCTCTCTTCTTGTTAGGTTGTTTGGATCTCCAACATGAAGACCATTCTATATGATTTTCCATAACTCAATGGAGGAGCTGCACACATGAGACTTCATCAAAAATTTCCATTGATGAAAAGTAGATGTTGAAAGTTTGGGTGGATCACCCCTATTATGTATATGAGGTTTGGGATAGGTGGATCAGGTGAATACACATGAGAAACCTCATTGTATCCTTCCTTACCACTATATTTTTCAAGGAGGAGCTCTTACTAGTGCCATCACCAACCACCTCGTTCTCTTTGGAATTGGTGTTATCCTTTTCCTTAGATTGCGGAGTGGTGGCCTCAGAGGCAGATGGAGGTGGTGCTGCGGGTGTGGAGTGATGCATTATCATTTGACGCATCTCTTCCATATTAGTCTCAATAGATCTAATCAAGGTTGTTTCCAACGTCTTGAGATCATTCATGATGACTATTTCCGCAGCATCACTCACATCTCCCTTGGTACTCATACTTCTCTTAGGCGGTTAAGCCTGAATAAAGAGTTGGGGCTCTGATACCAATTGAAATGGATCGTATGGGCACCTAGAGGGGGAGGGTGAATAGATGCTACTCAATTTTTAGTTCTTTTTCAATTTTAGGCTTGACACAAAGTAAATTCTCTAGATATGCAACTACGATATGCAAACCTATCTACTAAACACGTAAAGAGAGGAGCGAGGAAACCATAGTGGAGCACGCGAAGACACAGGGATTTGTTTTACCGCGGTTCCTTCCTTGTTAAGGGAAGTACGTCTGCGTTGGAGGGGTGGGCGGTTCTAAGACCACCATGCCACAATAGGCCTAACCCTATTCTCCGATGGATCTCGCCACAAAAGGCCTAATCCACTTATCCACTATTGGTACCCTTCAAAACTGGATCTGGTGCCTTTACAACTCTAACGGGGCACACATCCACAACTGAATTGGAGGCTCCCGCGATGACAACAAGCTGCCACAAGAACAAGGATTATCAAATAACCAAAACAAGGATCTAGATATTTGCAAGAAATACTAGATCGAGGATCCTCCAAATGAATGGATGGAAAGTGAAGCGCTTGATTGCTATTGATGAAGATCGAACCCTCCTCCTTCAATTCCCCAAAGATCGAGGCCTTTGGGTGGATGAAGGTGGAGATCTCTTTGTTGGAACTTGAAGAACATGTCTTGTATTTTTCGAATGAATCAAGAGTTCTAGCAGGAGGGGAGAGATGGGTTTAAATACCCCTGCCCAGAATTGGCCGTTGGAGAACTTTGGGGGTGGATTATCCGCCCCCTACTAGGGTTGGACTATCCGCCCTAGGGGAAAAATCCGCCCCAGAGCTGGAAAGTATGGGGGAAACTCCGCCCCCTCACCGAGCGTTGCGCCGAGCTTTCCTTGAAGAATTTCCTTGAGGGGGCGGATTGTCCGCCCTAGGGAAAGTCTGCCCCCCACACAGTGCGCCGCGTCGTGGCACCCTTTGCAAAAATCCTGGGGGCGGATTATTCGGCCCCCTTGTGGGGCGGATTATCCGGCCTAGGCAAAACTCCATCCCTAGCTAGACAATCTAAAATATATTCCGCCCCCATACTGCATGATGCGCCTTGGCGTCGTTTGTCGATTGGGGAGGGCGGATTATCCGACCCCTAGCAGGGGCGGATTATCCGCCCCCCAAAAACACCTTTGAGATTCTTTTGATTTTGCTAAGACCTACAGCACTTCAACACACATTAAATAATCCTTGATATTGTTATCTAACACACAAAACACTACATATCATGAAATGTTCTTTCAATAAGATTTCATAAGAACATAAGATGGATTATATTTTCCCGCATAGTCATTGTGAGATGGTTCATCACCATTATTACTGACACGTGATTCCTTCTTTTTTGCCTTCTCCCCCTCCTTCACAAAGGTAACAATTTAGGAAGGGGGAGTAGACTCATTCTTCTTCTTGTTCTTGCCCTTGTTCTTATTCTTGGTCTTGGGTGCAAATCCAAGATCTTTTTAGTCACATTGTCCCTTTGATTGCTTAAAAGGGCATTTAGACTTTTCTCACCTTGTATGCACGAGACAAGACCTTTCTCAATCGTGGCCTTCAACCTATTTTTCTCCTCAATAAGATCTCCATGGTCACAACAAGGGTTAGTAGAACAAGAAGTAATGCTAGATGACATGGTTGAACCTTTGTTTGTCACTTGAGTTTGAATTTGTTCTAGTGATTTTGAAAGGTGAGAGAATTTTCTCAATAGAGCCTCATGGTCCTTCTTGAGTTTCTGAAACTCCTCCTTTAGTCTATCATGACCAACCACAAACTCAAGATTTTCATTTTTTTAAGAATTTTACTGAAGGAAAGAGCATGGTCACGTTCTTTAGTAAGTTTTGAGACATTCAAGTTATATGATTCTTCATGAGAAATATTGGTTTCTTCAAGAATGACTCTTGTACTTTGCTCTTCCTCAAGAGCATTGGATAGGGTGGCTATTTCCATGGCGGCCTCACGAGCATTCCCAAACATTTACAAGATGGTGTCATCTCTTTCATCAACGCTTCACCTAGTTGACTCAGAATCAACACAAATCTTAACATCACCTTCGAAGTTAGTTAAGAAGCTAGTGGACTCCACCACTTCCTTCTTATTCTTGAGACTCATATCATCATCACATGAAGGTGCATCAAGAGAAGGAGTTGAAGGTTTAGGAGTTACCACGAAGGATTTGGCCATGATGCATGTGGACTTGGTGATGAGCTTGTTCTCATTAGGAGAGTCAAAGAGAGATATTGGTGAAGTGGTTGAGGTAGAAGCATAAGCGGTAGCAATTGTGGCAATAGCGTCCACCCCTACAATCTCTCCATATTCATCATCACTCTCATCCTCTTGAGTTTCTTCATATTCTTCATGAACCATCAACACATATTTCTGGTTCCTTCTTGTTTGGGAATTTCTTGTTGCCGAAGTTCTTGTTTGGGACTTTCTTGACAAAGTTCTTGTTTGAGTAGGATTGTACTTGGACTTCAACACAAGCCTTCCTCCATTGTCTTCTCGCTTCTCATATGGGCATTCGGAAACAAAGTGGCTTGTTTCTTGAAAATTGTATCATGATCTCAACTTGGGCCTTGAGTTGCTTGTGTTGAATTTTGAGGCATTGCCCTTTCCTTGTTTCCTCCAAAAGGTCATTTAGGCTAGAGATAAATGCTCATGCAAGGCACACTTTATGTCTTTGGCATCACCTCCTATCACCTCCAAGCCATCATATTCTTCTTTATAGACTTGGGCCTTGGCCTTCAATACAAGAGTAGGAGAATCCATCCTCCGAGCACGAGCAAGAGCATCAGTAGCGGTCTTGTTGATGATTCCAAGAGACACGAACTCACTTAGCACTTCATTTGAGGACATGGCATATAAATCCTCTCTTGAGAAAATACTGTTGGTGAATTCTCTTCGGAAGGGCAAGATGGCTTGCATGAACTTGTGCAATGACATGGTAAAAAAAACTATGCAACTTCTAGTTCAATATAGGCAACAAACATGTTGGACAAATGAACTACTTATGTCATAACACCTACTAATGCCAGGCAATCAACTTCTAGTGTCGTGTAGACAACAAACATGTCATACTGAGCAACTAATAATGTTAGACAAGCAACTTCTAGTGTCATGTAGGCAACAAACATGTCAGGTTGAGCAACTAATAATGTCAGGCAAGCAACTTTCAGTCGACAATAAACAACTTGCAGACTATGGAAAAACAACTTCTACTAGCAACTACTATTATCATATATGCAACAAACCATGTCTAGCAATTTATTTGAGAAGAAAAGTAACTAATCAACTACTAATCATATTCCTCTGATAATAATGTGCATCAAAATCCCCCCAGACCTCCCTTCCTTAATGGCTACCAGCATGAATGCGCTTCATAGAACCCTACAAAGCAGTTCCGTGTGAATCAAACGCTGGAGAATCACGCAAAATCACAGGCGAACCCTAGCGCCAATCCACCCCGAGAGAACCACGTAAAATCGCGTGAAAAAACACATAGAGGCGACGTATTTCATGGATGTATATGAAATCATGGAGTAAACGTACTGTATAATCCATCGCGGTGCTTGAAAATGTGTCGAAAACACCTCGAGGAAATGTGTCAAAACGCCAGATTCCGGCAAAACAACAAGAACCCCCGAGAAAATCAATGCCCCTGTTGCGCGTCGGGGCCTTAATGTAGACCTCCTCCAGGCCGTGCCAGTTCCTCTCGCCGGAACGGCTCCACCACCGCCTCCAACCTCCGCTTTCGACTCCGGATCTGTCCCACACCGGCGGTTACGAGCGAGAGAGCGGGAGAGACTAGCGCACGGATGAGAGACAAGAGAGAGCACAGCGCAGAGGGAGTAAATGCAGGGAGGGAGTATGGATAGGGACCAAATAGAATCTAGATCCGTCCCCCACGATGCCATGGTGGCACATTCTGTTGCAACCGCGCGTGCGATGTGCGTGCAACGTGCTTCCGTTCGTAGCGCGCCCAACTCATCGAACTGAGTGCCCGCGCGCCGTAAAGTAAATAGTTTTTTTTTTCAAGTTTAAGTTTTAGGATATTGGAGTAGACCAAAATCGCAATATACCACGCGGGGGCATGTCTAGTTCACCGGGCCGGGGGAAGCGAGGGTGTTTCTATGCCTAGTTCACAGGGTCAGGCTCCATGTACATCACGCCGTCTATTGATACTCTTTGTGTTCTCTTGAGCCCAGGGAGAAGCAAACGTTCAACGTGTCAGTGATGATGAACAGAGGGGGGACACCAGACAGCGGTTTCCTCCAAGCCAGCCTGCTCTGGGCGTCCAGCAACCACCTTGTTCGGAGTCCAGTTATCGCCGTCGTAGGCCTTCCCAACCATGGTCTTTGAACCATGCACGAGCAAGCTAAGGCATCATCATTTGTATGTTAGCAAGTAAGCAGATAGATGAGTCAATTGGTAGATGATGTCTTTCCGCAAAATTATAACAAGTATTTTATATGTACAATGATGGATGTGCCTACATATAAAATCTCAACTATTTTATAACATGTCATGCAAATATCAAGTTCTATTCTATAATGATAAATGAGACTATGCATGCTAAGCTGGGCGCTCTCTTCTATCAGCAGTTTTGTTCTATGCATTTTTAAAAAAAACTACCATGCTGGACGCCAAGTTCAATTACCACTTTTTTTTTGTCCTTCCCGAATGGCCCAAAACTTCTCCACTTGACTACGTACTCTTATGAGACTAGTGGTGAAGCCAAACTTTTGGTGCTCCATCGGACATACTCCTTCTATTTAGGATTTCCAGTTCGGAGAATGTTTTCAGATATTTTCAAATTATGAGCCGGGTCATTAACTCTCTTTAATTCCCGCGCTAGTAATTGCCGTGCGAGGCTAAAGAAAAAAGGCACGATTTATGGCGAACGTACTGTTCAATGCATACTTTTTTCTCACGTTGGATTGGAAATTAGGAAGACGAGATTGCTAGCCAAATTAAGTGGAGAGATTTCAGGTGTAGTTAATATGAATTTGAAACGTCCCGAGGCTAACTCCTCTTTTGCATGCCAACTCCTTGGTATTCTCAAATTGGCTCTTCGGACTAAAAATCCTAAATAGAAGGAGTACTGTTAGAGCATCTCCACTTGTTGGCCGAATCCAGGGCGAAATTTAGTCGTTTTACGGCCGGGCTGAACTTGTTTTCAGCCTGGGTACGCCCATTCTCCCACCCGCGTATCCAGGCCGAGTCCCCAAGTTCGGCTTAAATTCATCAAATTTAGACGATTTTCATTAAGTTGGGCGAATATAGGCGGATAACATCGAATTTAAACTAAACTAATACATAATAAACTAAAAAAAGACCGCCGCCGGTGCCTTCGCTGTCCTACATGCTAAAGTTGTCGTAGAACGACGTGTATTCGGGGTCGGCTCGGCCGTCATCCTCGCCGCCGTCGTCGTCGTCGCTCGGCGGCTGGTTCTGGCAGGAGTTGCCCTGACCAGGGTCGCCGTACCTCCATGGCTGGTAGGACGGGCATGCGTCCTCGTCGTCGTCGTCCAGGACGTAGAGCGGGGCGCCTTGGTAGGCAAGCTCACGCCCAGACAGCGCCCGACGGGATTGGGATGCCGCCGACGCTCAGCGTCCACCCCAGAGGCATCCGCGTGTCCGGTGGCGCCATGTACCCCGCCTCGTAGAGCATGCGCGCCTCCCAAGTTTGGAGGGTGTGCCGGCCGAAGCCGTTTGCCGCAGCGCTGTCGCCTGGGTAACGTTCGCCCATGGTGAGAGAAGGGGGAAAGGTGAGAGCTCGCCGGAGTTTGGCTTGTGGGTGGGGGGAGCTATGAGAGAGTGTGCAGATCTCCGGCGAGGGGTACGGCTTATAAAGGCCGAGGTGGGCGGCGAGGGAGGGAGGGGTGTAGCGGCGAGGGCGGGAAAAGTGGAAACGGCGGGAACTTATTGACCGCCGGTCCGTCGCGGGAGCCGAGGCGGCAACGGTGGCGCCGTAATTCGGCGACGCGTGGCCGACTCGACGGGCAGTTATTGCCCGGCGGTCTCCGCGTGGTTCCGAGGATGACGACGACTCGGCTTCCGTCACTGACTAGGCGGGTCCACGCGCCGCTTTTTTTTCGCCGATATCGCTGAGTCCGGCGTCCCCAGGGCGTACCCAGAAACCTGGGTTCGGCCTGGGTAGTCCGGACCAAAAAGGTCAAGATCCGGCCGAAAACAAGTCTTTGGATACGCGACTGACCCGATTTTCAACGTCCGAACCAAAATTCTGCGTCCGAATCGGCCTCCTGAATAGGCGAGTGAAGTTGCTCTTATACCTTATATAATTAGGCCCGGACCTTGGGCAGGGCACGCGGGGCAGCTGCCCTGGGCCCATGAATTCAAGGGGGGCCAAGTAGTAGTCGTCTAGTAGAGGTATACGCGCTTGGACTCATTAATTGACCGTGGCTCTATCAGCTTTGCTATCGTTTTGATATCTTTTTCATGGTAGTATGTGTCTTATTTATATCATAAATGTTATAGTATAAGTCACGTATACACCTACCTAATAAAACTAAAAAATAGCAGAATGCAATCCTCTGCGCAAAAGACCACTAGCCAAGAAATAAAATTACAATCCAAAACAAAAAATTCTCTGAGCTTGATGTCAACGTCCGTCACCTGCTTCTGGCACCACAACAACAGCCACCAAAGAAAAAAAAATGAAGGATCACATCCTCACGCGAGCTCGATGCGGGTCCATCGCTGATATGCATATTTACGGACCTCCAAGGTAGCCCACCCAAGGCGAAACCAATGTCGTTACGAATCAGACTAGAGCAACACTCTAGACACGCCATCGGACTCTAGATCTAGCACCCCCGCATGACTATGACGTCGGAGGAGGAAACCATACCTGCCATCCACGAACCACGGACCCACCACGCGATCCACCATCTTCCAAATGTCGTCGATCCGGATGGCACCCGCCGGGTTCGGGGCCGGGTTTGGGGCCCCATACCCGCACCCGACCCTCCTACCCGCCCCCGCGACCCGCCCCCGAACCCGTCACCGGGTATAGATTTTCACCAAACCCGCCCCCCGCCGGGTACCCGGGACCCGGCAGGTACCCGCTAAGCTACATGACAGCAACATTTTGACAGCAAATAGACTAGTTACAACTTACAATAGCATTTTGACAGCATTATGACAACAAATAGACATGAAATGGACAATATTTCAAGCATTATGACAGCAAATAGCAAGAATAACTCACACGATAGTGACAAATCATAACCGTACAAGTTTACAAGTTTACAATCAGGAATAACAACAAACGGGAACAATAAATATAGTCCAAGACCTCCTGGTCACATGGCAATAACAAATAGGCACACAACAAGTTCACAAATCAGAATATTCATAACTACAGTCCACAGGACAACAAGAACACACAAAGATATTCATCCATCCAAGATCCAAGATCCAACTCCCAGCTCCAAGCTCCAAGCAACAAGTAGGACGTGTCACATGGAGGGCAATCATGAATCCTAGTAACATTATACATTGCCAAAGTTAGTAGTTTTCATTGCAGCAGTCATAGAAATATTGTAGAAATAACCACAATCATACTAACATCATTCTCTTCTTGTTTGTCTTGAAGACAAGTCCAAAAGCTGCCTTCACCAATATGAGCATCTACAAGAAATAAATTTTGCACATATAAGAACATAAGCTCACAAGAATAAGTAAGAGGCATACGAGATAAAAAATTAAGAAAATGCATCATTTGTTCACCTTTGTACTTGTTTCTAAGCCAATCTTGATAGCACATCAGTACCTCAATCATGTGAGAAGTGAGGCGGCTCCTATGTTCATTCACTAATCTGCCACTTGTACTAAATGCAGATTATGAAGCAACAGTTGTGACTGGAATGGCAAATATATCTCTTGCTACCTTTCTTAGTGTTGGGTACCTTGTGCCAGCCACTTTCCACCAATCCAACACACTAAACTTTTTAGTGTATGGCACTAAGTCATCAGACAAGTAATGATCAATCTCACCTTGAAGTCTAGCTGCTGCGGGCCTTTGTTGTGCTACAATTTCATGGAAGAACGTCATAATGGCAGGAGCAGGCATTGAAGACAAGGAACATTCTCCAGCTGGTTGATATCCATCTCCTTCCACTTCATAATCCTTGATCAACCGATGGAGATTAGCAACTACAAAATCAACCTTTTCTATGCATTCATAAGAGGATGGCTCAATGCCATGGAGCATTGCAAAACATGCAACCAACATTTGCCTCTTATATCTAGGGTCAAGTAGTGTAGCTATGCCCATCAGCCCTTGGATATCTTTCCAGTATTTATCAAATTTTTCTGTCATGTTATTGCTCATTTCTTGGATAACCAAATCACTAGAGGTTGCCCACTGCCTAATTTTCATCTTGATTTCACATATCTTAGGAAAGTATACATTGGAGGTGACATAATCGGTGCCTGAGAACAAGGTAGTTATCTCATAGAACAACCTTAGCCTAGGTACAACCTCAGCAGCAAAGTCCCACTCGTCAGTAGTAGGCAATGTTTCATATTGCTTGTCTACTATTTTGGCTCTTTCAAATACAGCTCTATAAGGCAAATCTATGTCAAGCATGACGAAAGTGGAATTCCACCTAGTCTTACAATCTAGTCTCAACTTTCTAGTGATTTTTACTTTCTTATACTTAGCCATCTCTTCAAATTTCTCAGCTCTCTTTGGTGTGGCAGTCCAATATGCAACACTTTCTCTAATATTGTGTATAGCTGATTTCATCACATCTAAGCCATCTTTTACTATGAGATTTAAGATATGAGCACAACAGCGCATATGAAGCGTTGTACCTTCTAAGAGTAGCTTAGACTTCCCTATTTTGCTCACCATGAGGTCAAGTGCCTTGTCATTTGATGTGCAATTGTCAACTGTAATTGTCATCAGCTTCTCATCCAAGTTCCATTGCATTAAGGTATCATGCAGCTCTTCAGCTATAATATCTCCGGTATGAGGTGCTGGCACATATATAAACCTACAATAGTGGACAGCAAAGATTCATCAAGAATAATACATGATTCAGCTATAAAAACATCAGTTTTTCAAGTGGACAGCAAAGATTCATCAAGAATAATACATGGTTCAGCTATATACCCCATAAGAATGCTTCACAACTTCCATGATTCATCAATAAAATGACCTGTAACAGCCATATAGCCCTTCTTTTGGTTATCAGTTGTCCACATATCAGTGGTGACAACTACCCTTGACTGCAGCATAGTCATGTACTCAATTGCAATATTTTTTTCCTTGTCATATCTTCCTATTATATCCTTCCTAAAAAACAAAAGACAAAGGTTAGATCATTATTCACACAAGAAAATGGCAGAAATAAACAATGGCTATAGTGCATGAAGCAACCTGATAGTGTTCCTTGTATGCAATTTAAACAATGGCTGGACTGCATGAATAAACCTCCTAAATCCAGCATGGTCCACGATACTCAATGGATAGTCATGCAACACTATCATGTTACCAAGCTCTTCTCTAGCAGTCTCTTGATCAAATGTATAGCTCCCAACATTCACCTTGCCATCAACTTCAGTAGTCATCCTCAATGAAGACTGACTCAACGATTTGCCCCCCTTGAGCTTCAACTTCAGGACCCTTTGAGTACATATCTTCAAATGGTCATGTAAATGAGAAGTGCCACTCTTGGATGTTGCACTAAGCGCTTTGTTACAGTAGTTGCATATCCCCTTTCACTCTCCACGCACAAATGTCTTTGTCATCTCGAGCCACACATTAGAAGTAAGCTTGTGTGTCCTAGCACCATTCACCTCCACCACTTCATCTTCTTCATCATCGGATATGTCGTTCACCGATTCAGACGTACCACTACATCAAATGGAGCATATATTCAGCTAGCAATAAATAATAAGCAATCTCCAGTAGCTATATATACAATAGAACAATAGCTATTCCCAATAGAACAATAACTAGCTACCTGTACCATTACCATACCACTAACTAGTAGCTAGATAACATCACTAGCAATACACATAGTGCCTTGTTATTGCACTAGCAGTACTGCAGTAATAAAATTACTAGAAAATCACCTAAACACTAGCAGTACTGCAGTAAGAAAATTACTTTTCAGCAAGAAAACTACCGTGGAGTAGAAGACTTGGCCTTCTCTGCAGGTTGCTCGCCGGTGGCATGCTTCCCCTTCTTCTCGACTCGACCGTCGACATCGGAGGACGAAGTGACGGGAGTGCAACCACGACCCCGCTTCCGGATAGCTCCGGTCACATGCACTGGGGGCAAAACGGCGCGTGCACTACCTCTGCCTCCTTGCCCTTGCGCACCCACGGAGGTCGACCGCGAGAGGGCCGGAGACGCTGGAATGCCCAGGAGGAAGC
Organism: Avena atlantica; assembly: GCA_910589765.1. Taxonomy (NCBI): domain Eukaryota; kingdom Viridiplantae; phylum Streptophyta; class Magnoliopsida; order Poales; family Poaceae; genus Avena; species Avena atlantica. The sequence goes on along the minus strand of OU342734.1, from coordinate 42,770,240 downwards.
CCAACCTCGCGCCGCTTCCCCGCGGCGGGATCTGCGGCTGGGGCATCTCAGTTTCATGCGTCGCCTCAGATGAGCCAGGGACGGCGCCGGTGTTGCCCACCTCGTCGAGATCGATGGCCTCGACCTCCATGGCTTCGTGGCGTGGCCAGCCGGCGGCGCTGCAGGACGGCAGGAGTCCGGCGGAGGCAGGAGGCAGGAGGGAGAGTGCGAGACGGGGTCGGGTCGGGAGAGAGAGACCGAGAGAGGAGAGACGAGGTCGGACGTCAGGGTGTGTTTTGGCGGCGGGGGTTGGTGGGAGTCTGGGAAGAAAATCAGGGACTCAGGGTTCATGCCTTCAGGGAAGTGGGATGGGCCGATGGGATCATTGGATCGCCGATCGTGTGGCTGTGGAGTGGTGTGGAGGGTGTTAGGGTTTATATTAGTCAATGTGTAACATCCCAAAAATACCAAACTTAGATCATCAACCACTAATCGTCAAGATTAGGGTTAACAAAAACTTTTCTAAATAAATTCATGAATGCATGTATATGTGTATGCATGGATTTTTAATTTCTTTAAAAACCACCTTGTTTAATAAACATCATCTAAAACATTTCCCACACTTTTCCTAAAGACAAGTAAATCAAAACAAATATATTAAGTGAATGGTCATTTTGACCAATTTAACTCCCATGCCTACTTTAGCTGTCTCAAACTTTCAGAAACTAACAGAAACTTTTCTGGATCTTTGCACCCCTTGAATGTACTCATAACAAGGTATCAAGTCCCACTTTGTGATCATCCAGAACTTTCAAATGCATAGTTTAAATGACAATTCAAAATTGAATCTTCTTCATATGGGAAGATCCCACTTTTCAAAACCCACTCAAACAAGCTCAACTTTCAAAACCCAAGCATCTGCAGACTCACCAACACCAATCTAGCAAACCCACCAAAATTCATTTCAAAATTCAAAACTTGATTTCATGCGGCCATTTCATCAAACAGGTTGCAGACACAAATCAAACAAAACATCAAACACTATAGTGTGCAGTGTTTTGAGCCTAACTTGTTCCCTAGTTAGCTCACACACAACTCAGTAGATCATCTAGAAAGATTAGCCAAGCACTAGCACCCATGTGAGCTTGCCATTGCCATTAATGGTGAACAGCCGAGCACCTCAATGCCACCCCATTGTGGACAACAGGCTAGAGGAAGAACTAGCCGTGCCAACCTTGTCTGGGAGGCAGCCCACCATCCACCGCCACTCCCTGTCCCAGCCTCAAGCGTTGCCAAGCCCTGGACCACGCGCACAAGCCGCGCCCAGACCATGCCGAGCGTGCGCCAGAGCGCCACCCTCGACCAGCGTCCACAGACCGCGCGCCGCCCTCACCGCGCGCACACATGATCACCACCGACCCAGGAGACCGCCAGACATCCCCATTTGCCGCTCCGTGCCATACAGCCACCGCCCACCGTCGACGACGCCGCCTCTGCCGTGCAGAGAACCGCCCGTTCCAGACCAAACCACACCGCCCCATGCCTCACGACCATGTCGTTGAGCATCGCCAGGAGACACAGCACCATCCCCTACCCTTGCCCATGCCATTAGCTGCCTGTAACGTCGCCCCCGACGAGCTCACCGTGCGCCCCGACGGTCCCCTCGCTTGACTATAAATAGAGGCCACTCCCGCACGATTTCTTCACACCATATCACTCCCCTCTCCCCACTGACCGTGCCACACCATCCTTAGAGCAAGGAGAGCACCACCTAGCTGGAATTTCACTGGAGCCTGCCGCTGCCGGAGAAGAAAGGAGTCAGCGATTGGAGCCGCCCTAGGAGCTGCCGCGACCACCCCTGAGTTCGCCGTCGTCGACTTCGTCGTTCGCCCGCCTCGCCGACCCTCGCCAGTACCCCGGTGAGCCCCCAGCACCCCTCACTGGCCGCGCTAGGTTTCGTTCTCGCCGGAGTTGTCTCACGTCGACGATGACTCCTAGCCGTTGGATTAGAACTAGATCGAACGATCCACGTTGCCCCATACCGCTTCGCCCAACCCCGTGTCACTGACAAGTGGGGACACCCACTTAAGCAGCCCGCGGGATCACTGCTCTTAGCAGGCCGGCCCATTAGAATTTCCCGCGCAGCCCAGCAATTCAAATTAAAACTTTTCTATTTTATTTCAAACACACTTCAGCACCCAACTTCAAAAATCAACCCAGATCGATTCAGTGCACCAAATTGGATGAAACCAATTTTGTTGGGAAGGTCTATGAATGCTTAAACCAAGCCTGTTGGATTCAAGTCATTTGGATCTGTAGATCACCCATAGCAAAAATAACAAGGCAGAAGCTTTTCTGCATTCAAACATTTTTCAAATTTAAACCATAAAAGCTTTTGAGTTGTTTCCAACTCTCAAAAATTACATTTAACCATACCTTTCAGAATATATAAAAATATATATAGGTTTACTTGCAGAAATAATGTTCAAGTAATAAAAGAATGCTTCATAAGCATTTCTAGCCACTTTAATTAATTAAAATAAAAGGGTAAAACCTTATTAAATTGTGACACCACTTTAAATCACATTCCCATGGACTACAATATGTGGTGATGACATGTGTCAACATGATCCCATGTTTAGTTTGGAGAATATTAAATCTTAAGTAGTTTTTCAATGAGTAGAAATTACCTTTCTAAAAATAAAAGAAATTTAAACCAAGCCTTAACATTGTAATGTTAGAGATGATGCTAGATCATCTATAGGACCCTTGTGTGTGATGATTGCAAGTAGTTAAGTATTGTTTGGTGATTGTGTACCTCGTATTTATTCATAGACGCTAGTACCGACCAAGGATACGAGGAGGAAGGAGGATACTACGAAGAGGAAGCCGAGGAGAACTTCAACCACTGCTCTGCACAAGGCAAGCTGATACTATACCAATGCAAGTTAACACTTGCAAGATACTATACCTATGCAAGCCTTACTAATCAAGTTGACCTATGCAAGCTAACCCTTGCAAGATACCCTACTGATGCCACAAAACCATACTTGTGACCCTACTTGCTTGTTAAAAACCAATCCTAGTTTTATGTGCAAGCATCTTACTTTATTTCTTTATCAAAGCTTACTTAGAGTCTACTTAAGAGTTTGGTAGATACTAGATAGTTGTGCTGAGGGTTGCTTAAAGAGCATAAAATTTGGCCTAAGCTAGAAACCTTGATATCAGCCTAAGATATAAGGTTGGACTTAGTGAAACTCCACTAGTTACCACCCCTCATTAGTACTACCCCCACCCACTTGTAGATGATAGTGCTAAGCATAAAACTTGATCAACTTTAGATGGGAATACTTGGTGGAAAAATGGTTATGAAAACCTTGGAATGATGGATCATTCTATTGAAATGTTTTGGACAAGTGTTTCCAAACACTTGATGATTTTGGTGATGAAAATGTTGAGGCATGAGCCTTAGCCCTTTATAAAACTGATGGTTGTCTGGATGCGATACCATTCCAATTTTAGCGTACAACCACAATACCCGAATATTGGGTAGGGCTTGACTGGAAACTTATATACCTTAGTATTAGTTCCCTCACGGCCAAGGTCTGAGCTGAGGCTACCTTGTGAAGATTGTCCACCTGTGCAGTACCCAAGATGACAGTGGTCATGGTTGGGAGGCCAAACTCACAGGAGAGGTGCTTATACTAGGGCGTGTAATTGAAAGGTTAGGATTGATTATCCGCATACTGAGTATGGTGAATTCATGATTTGTTCCTGACAGATGTATCGAATGTTATGGTGAAAGTGTACAATCTCTGCAGAGTGTCAAACTATTCGAATAGCCGCATCCGCGGTTATGGACAGTTGGAGTGGCCATACTGTTCCCCCGTCAGACCCTTCTCAAAATGACTTGTGAAATGAATTGAGACTTTGACTTGACCCCAACAGAGTTGTAACCTGAATTACAAGATCCCATTTAGGAATTATAAAATTGTGACTAGCTTTGGAACTTAGTAGAGATAAACCTGGCTTTTTGCAAAACAACCCTAGAGCCTAGTATCCTATTATCCAAAAACCCCTTTACTTGTTAGTATTAGTTTGCGAGTACTCATGGCTTTGTCCCTGGCTATTCCCATGGCCAGACTATGAAGAGGAGTACCTGGAAGATGGACCCTAGGAAGGTTACGACAACTAGTATCATCTCCCATCGTCAGCATTGCCTGTGACCCAGAACATGGAGCTTCGCCTACGCTACCGTTATTATTACGTATTCCGCTGCTTGATGTTGTATTAAGAACCGGCTCATCAGATCCCTATTTGTGTAAGAACTTATGTATCGTTTGTAATGGATGAAGTACTATGGTATCCAATTCCGTTATGTCTCGCAAAAATGGTAATCCTGGGATTGCGATGTATGGCATAACAGGCATCTAGGATTGAAAAATCCGGGTGTTGACGAGTTGGTATCAGAGCCATCCTGACCATAGGAGACCCTAGTTATATTGGACGTTGACCCAAAAACTTAGTTTCAAAACAAAAGAATAAAAAAATATTTACGAAAACTTATTCTCATTCTTACCTCTTTAATTCTTTCATAAAAAAATCATGTTCCTCAAAAACTCTTGCAAAATACATAAAATTTTGACACACTTGATCACTCTGCTAATCTACTCATCCTCTATTTTTATAGATGGATGTGAAGTACATCAAGTTTTACCAACTCGGGAATGGAGGAGACCTTATCTTTGAGAGGGATCTGGATCAGCTTTCGGAACTTCTGGAGCGTCCGCACCCCGAGTTCTTCGGAGCTCGGCTCAATGATCAAGGAGGAGAAGATCTGCAGTGGCTAATTGTTGCAAGTCTCCGAGGAAAGATTGAACCTCCCACCGCGGAGGGAATTCAGTTTACCTTGAGGGAAAACAACTGGCTCGATGGACTTGCCAGAGCAATGCAGGAAGCTCTTTCCCGTCTGTGTGGGTAGAGCATCAATCAGATCAAGGGTACTCGCTTTGAGTTTTACCCAAGGCGTGATGCAAATGGCCAACCACTGGAAGCCCCATACCACCCCGAGCTGAAGACTCAATTGGACCACCTTAGCTTCATGATGTATGATCGTCAGCAGGAATTGGACAACTGCCGTGACTATTGCAACCACAAGTCTACCATCATCAAGACGAAGGACCAGACCATCGCCAAGCTAGCAAAGGATCGCAAGTCTCGCCGCCGTCAGCTCGACAAGAAGGAGCGCATTATTGCCCGTCTTCTCCATCGCATCTCATCTCTGGAAGAGACCATCCATGAGAGAGACATGCAGTTAGAGGAAAGGGAGAATGCCGGAGAGGATCTTCGTGGAGACCCTTACTCCTATCTCAGCAATGACGATGATTTTCTGGAGGATCAGGCCATGGACTTCTTTACTGATGAGGATGATTTCGCCTTCATCGATGATGATGAAGATGATGAAGCCATAGACTCCGAGGAGTAGTAGCACGGAGCACTAGCGTAGTGAGTAGTAGTCGGTCCCATTGTTTCGTAGATTCCAGAATGGTTCTTAAAACCATCTGTTTTTCTTTGTTGTGATGTGTGTTGTACTGTGTGCTATGAGTGAATGAATGAAAAAGCAAGTTGCTAGAAAAACCTGAGTCAAACTCTAAAAACTTTTCAAAGACCCAAAACCTTAGAAATTTCCCTCTTTTCTCATGATCTATATCAATCTTCAGATGCCACGTGGAGGAAGTGGTTCAGCCCCGGATCCGATGTTGCAGATCCTACAAATGTTGACTTCTGACCGCGAAGCTGAAAGAGCGGAACGTCAAGCCAACCTAGCCACTCTGCAACAGATAGCCCAGCTAGCCCACAACAACCAAGGCCACGGAAATCAGGACAACCATGGATCTAAGCTCAAGAATTTCCAGAATACCAACCCACCCGTTTTCACCAAGTCAGAAGAACCCCTAGACGCCGATGATTGGCTGCAAACCATGGAAAACAACTTAGAAGTAGCAGGAGTGGAAGCCAACAAGAAAGTCCTGATCGCCACCATTATCTAGCCGGAGATGCCAGGGCATGGTGGAACAGTGTGCGTGCAATGACCGGAGGCCAGATGATGACCTGGGAGGAATTCAAGGTCAAGTTTAGCAGAACCCATGTGCCGCCAGGTTTGATCAAGAGAATGAGAGACGAGTTCAGGGAGTTGAAGCAAGGAAGGATGACTGTAGTGGAATACCCATTAGCTAGGTATGCCCCGGACGAGATAGACACCGAAGCCAAGAAGAAAGAAAGATTCCTGAATGGTCTGCATGACGAGAGGCAGACAGTGTTAGTCAATATCCCCTTTGTTGATATTGAAGCCCTTGTCGACTCTGCTATCCAGATGGAAGTAAAGATCAACCAGACCAATGAGAACCGCAAGCGTCGAATGATGCATCAACCAGGAACCCATCAGACCCCAAAGTATCTCCCCAACCCATCTCCAGGATTTGCCCCAAGAACCAACAGACCCCCTATGACCCGTCCGACCTATCCCAACCGTGGAAACCCTAGACCCAGAGGAAATCACAACAACCCCGGCAACTCTAGCAATTTCACCCGTGCCCCACCCAAGTTCAACACCAACAATGCTACCGCCAACCCCAACACTGCCCCGAGGACTGGAAGCAATGGTGTGCCTGTCGCAGCTAAGGACAAGTCACAAGTGACCTGTTATGACTGTGGAAATAAAGGCCACTATTCCAATGAGTGCCCCAATAAGAAGAATGCTACAGCCCCTAATACCAATGTCCCAGCTCAGCAGCAGTGTCGTGTCCAGCCAGGGAGAAGATTTGCCCCAGGAAATTCACTCAACCGCAATGTTCGTCTTTTTCTCATGCATGCTGAAGAAGCTCAGGAAGCGCCAGACGTCGTGCTGGGTATGTTTTCTGTTAATGCAGTACTTGCAAGAGTGTTGTTTGATTCTGGTGCATCACATTCATTTGTCACCGAAGAATTTGCCTGCACTAGTAAAATTCAACCAACCAAACTGAAGCATGTGATGGTTGTACAAATTCCCGGATCAACCACCAAGGCTAGGCAAATTTGCAAGGCCGTCCCTATCCGAATCCATGGCATAGATTTTTATGCTAACCTAATAGTACTCGGAACTAAAGGTTTGGAAGTAGTACTAGGAATGGATTGGATGTACAAACATAAAGGATTGATTGACTGTGCCAAGAAAGCCATCACCATGACCTGTACCACCGGAATATCAGTCGAGCATATATCTAAAACCTTACCTCGCCAATTCAAGTGTAAAAAGAGTCTAGCCCAACCTACCATTGACCAAGTTTGGATAGTCTGCGAATACCCCGATGTATTTCCAGAGGTTTTGCCCGGTATGCCCCCAGATCGGGATATCGAGTTTATCATCGAACTAATCCCCGGAACAGGACCCATATCCCAGAGACCCTATAGTATGAACCCGTCAGAACTAGAAGAACTGAAGAAGCAACTGGATTCCATGTTGGAAATCGGATTGATTCAACCAAGTGCGTCCCCATGGAGATCACCTGTCTTGTTTGTGGACAATAAGGATGGAGGTAACCGTTTGTGTACGGATTATCGGAAGTTGAATGATGTCACCATCAAGAACAAGTACCCCTTGCCTAAGATAGAAGATTTGTTTGATCAGTTGACCGGCGCCCAGGTGTTTTGTCACATCCCAAAATTCTCCTAATTTTTGGAATGTGAAATAAATAAATAAGTTTGATTGATTGTTTGACTATGTTGAAAATTCTCAAAGATAAGAAACTTTTTGAATAGAAAATCCTCTCAACCATGAATTCAAAATCTTATATTCTTTTGTTAAGACCTAAGTAGCCATATAGGAAAAAGGGCATGGATTGATTATGGATTGTAGAATTGGTGTGCAAGATTTCAAAATGAAAATCATGAAGCATTCATAAGCATCTCATCCATGCAAAGTTCTCACAAACTGAATCCAAATCCTGGTATCTAAAATCCTATAGTTGATTCGCCCAAATGTTCCTAAGGGTAATTAAATTGACTTATTAAAACCTACTATTGCTAAGGAATAAATTATTCATAATTATAGCCTAAAGATATCCAATTAATACTACAAAATTTTAGAAACAAAATTGAGCTCATTTGGAGGTAGTATGAAAAAGTTATGGAACAAATACAAACACATAAAGATATAAATAAAATGAAATATACAAGGATTTATAAACCCACTACTTCCAAACTAGTAAAAAGATTACAAATTTGATCCTATAATGATCTATTCGATTTTAGAAAAATTTAGAAACAAGAATCGTATCATTTGGAGTTCGTATGCAAAAGATATGAGGGAAACAAGTAAATAGAAAAAGAAAAAGAAAAAAATCTAACAGGCCGGCCCAGCAAGGACCGACGAACCAGCCAGAGCAACCGCGTGCAATCGATCCTAGTGTTTTAATTTCCGTGCAAAAATCTGTTTTCTAGACCTATCTCTACTCAAACTCTTATAACTTTTTATCTACAACTCCGATTCGACTTCCGTTTGTTTCTACTTGTTCCCTACTCCAAGGCCTATCTCTACACCATCCTAAATCTCCATATAAACTCGTGGAGCCACCGCTATACGAGTTTCTATTCTCGAAATCCTGAATCTACATATTCCCGAATCTAATTTCGCTTTTTAACCCATCTAGACTTCGTCGTTTGCCTTCGGTCAAAAAACGAAAGTTGTAGGAATCGTCGAAATCTTTCAATCCCGACAAACCTCACCTCTTTTCATCCACCACAGCCGGAGAATTTTGTATCGCAATATTTCAGATCTTACGGTGTAAATCCAAGATCTACTCGCGCTCGTTTCTTCAAATCCAAATTCCTTTCGTGAGAAGGTAGGAATAATGATTCCCCACAACTTTCATGTTCTGAGTTTTTCAATTTGACCTACAGATTTGTCTCTCTAGCACAGATCTATTTCTTGTCTATTCTGAGCCAAAATCGGGTCAATCTCTTCTTCTAGCCACCGGATCCTATCCAGACGGTCGAGATCCAATCAAACCGGTGCGTGTCATGTCGTCATCCCGGTCATCTTTCTCATCAACGCCATGTCAACGTAAGGTCAACATCTAGTCCTAGTCAGCATGCAAAGTCAACATGTCCAGTCAGCGGAATATTCCCTGAAATATTCCGTTCGAATTTAAAATTGCACATTATAGATCTAACTTGTAAAATTCATTAGAAATTCATACCACGTCCAAAAATTGCGTATAATATATCAAATTGAAGATAATTTCACGTAGAATCATCTTATCAGAATAGATAGAACTTTTACTGTACGTGGTTACTGCAGTAATTTAATTAGTTTGAATGGTCTTTTAGGTTAATAAATTCATAAGAAATTATCTGTAACTCCAAAAAATATGAATAATATATCAAATTGAAGCTACTGTAATGTACTTTAATAATATCTGGTTGGATCTAGCCTTTGCGGAATATTTACCCCGTAGCAATTTAATTAGTTTTAATGGCTTTAGAAATCATTAAATTCGTGGAAAATTATTTGCATATCACAAAATATAAATAATATACCGATAGAAAGCTGGTTCCATGTAGATCATCAATCTGCAAATGGTTCAGTAAAATACTATAAGGTTTTGCAGAAATTAAATAAATGGTTTAATGGCTTATTTAGAGTAATAAATTCATAAGAAAATAAATACTATTTAGAAAATTACAAATAATATGTCCCTGAAATCACAATTCCGTGGAGATTACAGATATAATTTTAGTTTGGTTTTTAAGCAACAGAAACTTTATGAATCATTTAAAGCCCATTAAACACTATTTAAATCATACAAAAAGATCTATAACTCCGATTAGGGTGAATCCAATGCCTACTGGTTCGTATAAACGTCCTCTATCCAGTAGACCCAAGAAACAAATTTAATTCTACAGTTAGAACATGCGTTACAACAGAACTATCAAAACCCTTATATTGGCAAGTAATTATTAATAACTGTTGGAGATATGCCCTAGAGGCAATAATAAATGTAGTTATTATTATATCTTTGTGTTTATGATAAATGTTTACATTCATGCTATAATAGTATTAACAAGGAAACATTGATACTTGTGTGATTTGTAAACTTAATTTGAAGTCCCTAGTATAGCATCTATACTTCACTAGCTTGTTGGTTGATAGATGATTGTGGTTTCCCTATCATGAACATTGAGATGTTATCAACAACAAGATCATATCGTTAGGAGAATGATATGGTGGACATACTCCTATAGATAAGCGTAGCATAAAGACAAGTCATTTCAATAGTTCAATTGCTATATGCTTTTTGATACATAGTAACCTAATTCCTTCGACCATGAGATCATGCATATCACCTTTACCGGATGGATGCTTTGATGACATCAAACACCACACCGTAACTGGGTGGCTATAAAGGTGGCATTGAGTGTTCGTAAAGTATTGGTTGAGACACATGGATCAAGAGTGGGATTTGTCCATCCATATGACGGATAGATATACTCTGGGCCCTCTCGGTGGAATGTCATCCAATTAGCTTGCAAGCATGTGACTGGCTCACAAGGGATCACATATCACGGGAACGAGAAAAGAGTACTCGGTAACGAGGTTGAACTAGGTATGTAGAGATACCGACGATCATAACCTCGGATAAGTAAACTATCGTGAGACAAAGGGAAATTGGTATCGTATGTAAGTGGTTCATTCGATCGCAAAGTAATCGTAGAAATATGTGGGAGCCATATGAATTTCCAGATTCCTCTATTGGTTATTGTTCGGAGAAGTGTCTCGATCATGTCCGCATAATTCACGAACCGTAGGGAGACACACTTAAGGATTCGACGTTGTTTGAGTAGTTATGGTATTATGAGAAAGAGATCGAATGTTGTTCGGAGTCTCGGATGGGATCCGGGATATCACGAGGTCATCCGGAATGGTCCGGAGAATAAGATTCATATAAGGAAAGTCCCGTTTCGGAGTTCGGAAATGATTCCGGTGTTTTCATCGGGAATGTTCTAGAAGGTTCCGGAATGTCCGGCACTCCGGGGAGGAAGGGGTACATGAATGTGTCATTACATATTGGAATGATTGCATCATGTACTAAGTGTTCTTGCTGTTCCAAATAAAGGATTAAATTGAATCCTAAAACTGAAAGGTCAAATGGCCAGTTTGAAAGTCAAACGGCTAAAACAGGAAACTGTGGGAAACAAGTAAGAGGAGGTTGAAACCGACTTGAGGGAGGAGTCCCTCCTCTCCAAGCCGGCGCGCCACCCAAGGCCGACTTGGGGAGGGACTCCCTCCCCTTGGCCGCCCCTCCCACCTATAAAAGGAGGGGCAGGGCCTCCTCCTCTAGACACACAAGTTCCTATCGTCTAATCTAAATCCTAGCCCTAGACTCCGGTTTAGAGCCGTTTTGGTTTAGAGCTTCTAATTGCCCTAGCCTTCGGATTAGAGCCTTCTAATTGGTGTGTCTAAACCCTAGACCACTAATAGTTATCTCTCATACTCCACCATACTCGCTCCGGCTTAAAGCGAAGCCCTGCGGGATCTCCCCTCTACTTCCGGTACCACGCCGTTGTGCTGCCGGAATCGCGAGGAGAGTACTACAACCTCCGCTGTCTGCTGGAAGAAGGGAGAGGAAGGTCTTCGTCGAGTACCGAACGTGTGACCGACTGCGGGAGCGCTGCCGGAACGCAGCGCCGGAAGGATCGTCTACGCGATCTTGAGATCGGGAAGAGTACGACTACATCACCCACGAGAATCCGCTCTCGTTAAACACTTTGGAATCTTCGAGGGTAAGTTATTCCATCGACTCGTTGCTACAATCTAGTAGATAGATCTTGGCTTGTTTGTTTGTATGCGATAGAAAATTTTGTTTTCCATGCTACGAAACCCTACAGTGGTATCAGAGCCGTGTCTATATGTAGATCTGTTGCACGAGTAGAACGCAATGGTCATTGTGGGCGTTGATGTTTTTATTGTCGATTGCTTCTTGTGTACTTTGCATCTTGCGGTATGTTGGGATAAAGCGGCCCGGGCTAACCTTACATGACATCGTTCATGAGACTTGCTCCACGCTTGACATGCAACTTGTATTGCATAAGTGGCTTTGCGGGTGCCTGTTTCTCCTAGCATAGTTAAGATCCAATTTACCACGGGTGATTAACAATACTAGTATCAATGTTGTGGTTCATGTTCGTAAGTTAGAACGACACTTATAGAAAGCCCCAAACCACGTAAAACATGCAAAGAAAGTAGAGGCGTCTAACTTTGTTTTGCAGGGGTGTGCAGTGATGTGATATGGCCATGATTGTGATTATATTTGATGTATGCAATGTTCCTTATTGTAAGTTGGCAACCGGCAGGAGCCATATGGTTGTCTTTAATTTATGTTAAGACACGCGTGTCTATTCAAAGTAGTTGTAATAGTTGAAGCCGGTGGACGACAACCATGGAGAGGCGTCATTGACCTTGATGCAATGCCGGTGATGATGGAGATCATGTTCGTGCTTCAAGATGGAGATCGGAAGCACAAAGAAGAAAGGCCATATCATATCACATATATATATATATTGAATTGCATGTGATGTTAATCCTTTATGCATCTTGTATTGCTTAGTAGACAACGGTAGCATTATAAGATGATCCCTCATGCACATGAATTTCAAGTCATAAAGTGTTCACCCTTAGTTAGCACCGTTGCTAAAGCTTGTTGTTTTGAAGCACCACGTGATGATCGGGTGTGTTAGATTCCGCAAGTGTATACAACGTGAGCAAGCCAGATTTTCTCATGCGGAAACTAAGGTTTGATCTTGACGAGCCTAGCATGTACAGACATGGTCTCGGAACACGGATCACCGAAAGGTAAAGCATGAATCATATAGTAGATATGATGAACATGACGATTGTTCGCCATTGAAACTATATCAACTCTCGTGATGATCGGTGTTGATGTAGTGGATTTGGTTCGTGTGATCACTAAAACAATGTGAGGGATATTGTTTTGAGTGGGAGTTCACATAGATTAAACTTATTAATTAATTTGAACTCAATTTGTCATAAACTTAGTCTAAACTATTGCAAATATGTTGTAGATCAATGGCAGCCCCTACCATCAATTTTAATGCGTTCCTAGAGAAAGAAAAGTTGAAAAACAATGGAAGCAACTTCGCGGATTGGTTCCGCAATTTGAGGATTGTCCTCACAGCTGGTAATTTGACCTATGTGCTGGATGCACCGCTGGGTGACCCACCTGCAGATGATGCTCCCGATGAAGTAAAGAATGTTTACCTCGCTCGGAAGAATCAGTACTCCATAGTTCAGTGTGCTATCTTGTATGGTTTGGAATCGGAGCTTCAGAAAAGGTTTGAGGATTCAGACCCATATGATATTGTCGAGGATCTCAAATTGATTTTTGAGACTCATGCGGCAATTGAAAGCTACGAGGCTTCTGAAAAGTTCTTTAACTGCAAGATGGAAGAGGGCAGCTCCGTCAGTGAGCATGTGCTTAAAATGTCTAGGCACGCAAACAAACTTCAAAGCTTGGGTATAGTGATTCCTAATGCTTTGGGGATTTACCGTGTCCTCCAATCACTACCACCAAGTTACAAGAACTTTGTGATGAACTACAACATGCAGAACATGAACAAGACGTTGCCAGAACTCTTTGCCATGTTGAAATCTGCAGAAGTGGAGATCAAGAAAGAGCACCAAGTGTTGTTGGTCAATAAGACCACCAAATTCAAGAAAGGCAAGTCTAAGCAAAAGGGACACTTCAAGAAGGGTGGTAAGAAAGTTACCACGCCAGCGAAGAAGACCAAGGCTGGACCTAAGCCTGATACTGAGTGCTTTTACTGCAAGGGAGAAGGTCACTGGAAGCGGAATTGCCCAAAGTACTTGGCGGATTTGAAGAACGGCAACATCAAGAAGAAAGGTATATCTGATATACATGTTATTGATGTGTATATCACTAGTACTCGTAGTAGTGCCTGGGTATTTGATACTGGTTCGGTTGCTCATATTTGTAACTCGAAACAGGTGCTGCAGAATAAACGGAAGCTAGCGAAGAACGAGGTGACGATGCGCGTGGGAAATGGATCAAAGGTTGATGTGATCGCGGTCGGCACGCTACCCCTTCATCTACCATCGGGATTAGTTTTATACTTAAATAATTGTTATTTGGTGCCTGCGTTGAGCATGAACATTATATCGGGATCTTGTTTATTGCGAGACGGTTACTTGTTTAAGTCCGAGAATAATGGTTGTTCGATTTATATGAGTAATATGTTTTATGCACCTGCACCTTTGATAGATGGTCTATTCTTATTGAATCTCGATAGTGGAAATACACATATCAACAACATTGAGGCTAAACGTTTGAAATCAAGCGATAATTCGACCTATATGTGGCATTGTCGTCTTGGTCACATTGGAGTGAAACGTATGAAGAAACTCCATTCCGATGGACTACTTGAATCACTTGATTTTGAATCACTTGAAAGATGCGAAGCATGTCTGATGGGAAAAATGACTAAGACTCCATTTTCTGGTATGATGGAGCGAGCTACGGACTTATTGGAAATCATACATACCGATGTGTGTGGTCCAATGAGTGTAGCATCGCGCGGTGGTTATCGTTATGTTCTTACCTTCATGGATGACTTGAGTAGATATGGGTATATCTATTTCATGAAACATAAGTCCGAAACTTTCGAGAAGTTTAAGGAGTTTCAAAGTGAGGTAGAGAATCAACGTAACAAGAAGATTAAATTTCTACGTTCTGATCGTGGAGGTGAATATCTAAGTTACGAGTTTGGCGAGCATTTGAAGAAATGCGGAATACTTTCACAATTGACACCGCCGGGAACACCACAGCGTAATGGTGTGTCCGAACGTCGTAATCGAACTCTCTTAGATATGGTTCGTTCTATGATGTCACTTACAGATTTACCGCTATCATTTTGGGGTTATGCATTAGAAACAGCCGCATTCACTTTAAATAGGGCACCATCTAAATCCGTTGAAACGACACCGTATGAATTATGGTTTGGGAAGAAACCTAAATTGTCGTTCCTTAAAGTTTGGGGATGCGAAGCCTATGTAAAGAAGTTACAGCCGGATAAGCTTGAACCCAAAGCGGAAAAATGCATCTTCATAGGATACCCGAAGGAAACTATTGGGTATACCTTCTATCATAGATCCGAAGGCAAAATCTTTGTTGCCAAGAATGGATCCTTTCTAGAGAAGGAATTTCTCTTGAAAGAAGTGACTGGAAGGAAAGTAGAACTCGACGAGGTTGTCGAACCTTCTCTCGAAATTGCGAGTAGCGCAGCACCGGAAGAAGTTCGTGTGGTGCCTGCACCAATAAGAGAGGAAGCTAATGATGGAGATCAAGAAACTTCGGTTGAAGTTACTACAGATCCTCGGAGGTCAACGAGAACTCGTACCACTCCAGATTGGTATGATTCCGTTATGAATGTCATGTTGGTGGACAACACCGATGACCCCGAGACATATGAGGAAGCGATGATGAGCCCAGATTCCAATAAATGGCAAGAAGCCATGAAATCTGAGATTGGATCCATGTACGAAAACCAAGTATGGACTTTGGTGGACTTACCGGATGGCCAGAAGGCTGTCGAGAACAAATGGATTTTCAAGAAGAAAACAGATGCTGATGGTAATGTTACTGTCTATAAAGCTCGACTTGTCGCAAAAGGGTTTCGACAAATTCAAGGAGTTGACTACGATGAGACTTTCTCACCAGTAGCGAAGCTAAAGTCTGTAAGGATTATGTTAGCAATCGCTGCATATTATGATTATGAGATATGGCAGATGGATGTCAAAACAGCATTCCTCAATGGAGATATTGATGAAGAGTTGTATATGATGCAACCCAAAGGTTTTGTCGATCCTAAAGATGCTAACAAGGTATGCAAACTTCAACGGTCCATCTATGGATTGAAGCAAGCATCCCGAAGTTGGAATCAACGTTTTGATAAGGTAATCAAAAGTTTTGGTTTTATACAAACTTATGGAGAAGCTTGTATTTACAAGAAAGTGAGTGGGAGCTCTATAGCATTCTTAATACTATATGTGGATGACATATTGTTGATTGGGAATGATGTAGACCTTCTTAATAGTGTCAAAGAATATTTGAATAATAGTTTTTCAATGAAGGATCTTGGCGAAGCAGCTTACATATTAGGCATAAAGATTTATAGAGATAGATCGAAACGCCAAATATCATTGTCACAGAGTACATATTTGGACAAAGTTCTAAAGAGGTTTGGAATGGAAGAAAGCAAGAAAGGGTTCTTGCCCATGTTGCCCAATACGACCTTGAGTAAAACTCAAAGTCCGACATCGACAGAAGATAGAGAAAGGATGAGTAAGACTCCCTATGCCTCAGCCATAGGATCTCTAATGTATGCCATGCTATGTACTAGACCCGACATTGCATATGCTGTTAGTTTAAATAGCAGATATCAAAGTGATCCAGGAGTGGATCATTGGACAGCGGTCAAAAACATCCTTAAGTACTTGAGAAGAACTAAGGATATGGTTCTTTCTTATGGAGGTGATGAACAGCTCGTTGTTAACGGTTACACCGATGCTAGTTGGAACACCGATCCGGATGATTCTAAATCACAATCCGGATACGTATTTATTTTGAATGGTGCAGCAGTTAGATGGAGGAGTGCAAAGCAAAGCGTTGTGGCGAGATCTTCAACTGAATCGGAATACATGGCTGCTTCGGAGGCTTCACAAGAAGCGATATGGATGAAAGAGTTCATTACAGAGCTGGGTGTGGTTCCTAGTGCGCTGGACCCAATGTCTATCTACTGTGATAACATGGGCGCCATAGCCAATGCGCAAGAACCAAGGTCACACAAGAAGCTGAAGCACATCAAGCTACGTTTTCACGCTATTCGAGAACATATCCAGGATGGGGATATAAAGATTTGCAAAGTACACACAGATCTGAATGTGGCGGATCCGTTGACTAAACCTCTCCCGAGGGCAAAACATGACCAACACCAAACTGCCATGGGTGTTCGGTATATTACCATGTAATCTAGATTAGATGTCTCTAGTGCAAGTGGGAGACTGTTGGAGATATGCCCTAGAGTCAATAATAAATGTAGTTATTATTATATCTTTGTGTTTATGATAAATGTTTACATTCATTATATAATAGTATTAACAAGGAAACATTGATACTTGTGTGATTTGTAAACTTAATTTGAAGTCCCTAGTATAGCCTCTATACTTCACTAGCTTGTTGGTTGATAGATGATTGTGATTTCCCTATCATGAACATTGAGATGTTATCAACAACAAGATCATATCGTTAGGAGAATGATATGGTGGACATACTCCTATAGATAAGCGTAGCATAAAGATCAAGTCATTTCAATAGTTCAATTGCTATATGCTTTCTGATACATAGTAACCTAATTCCTTCGACCATGATATCATGCATATCACCTTTACCGGATGGATGCTTTGATGACATCAAACACCACACCGTAACTGGGTGGCTATAAAGGTGGCATTGATTGTTCGGAAAGTATTGGTTGAGACACATGGATCAAGAGTGGGATTTGTCCATCCATATGACGGATAGATATACTCTGGGCCCTCTCGGTGGAATGTCATCCAATTAGCTTGCAAGCATGTGACTGGCTCACAAGGGATCACATATCACGGGAACGAGAAAAGAGTACTTATCGGTAACGAGGTTGAACTAGGTATGTAGAGATACCGACGATCATAACCTCGGATAAGTAAACTATCGTGAGACAAAGGGAAATTGGTATCGTATGTAAGTGGTTCATTCGATCGCAAAGTAATCGTAGAAATATGTGGGAGCCATATGAATTTCCAGATTCCTCTATTGGTTATTGTTCGGAGAAGTGTCTCGATCATGTCCGCATAATTCACGAACCGTAGGGAGACACACTTAAGGATTCGACGTTGTTTGAGTAGTTATGGTATTATGAGAAAGAGACCGAATGTTGTTCGGAGTCTCGGATGGGATCCGGGATATCACGAGGTGATCCGAAATGGTCTGGAGAATAAGATTCATATAAGGAAAGTCCCGTTTCGGAGTTCGGAAATGATTCCGGTGTTTTCATCGGGAATGTTCTAGAAGGTTCCGGAATGTCCGGCACTCCGGGGGGGAAGGGGTACATGAATGTGTCATTAGATATTGGAATGATTGCATCATGTACTAAGTGTTCTTGCTGTTCCAAATAAAGGATTAAATTGAATCCTAAAACTGAAAAGTCAAATGGCCAGTTTGAAAGTCAAACGGCTAAAACAGGAAACTGTGGGAAACAAGCAAGAGGAGGGCAAAACCGACTTGGGGGAGGAGTCCCTCCTCTCCAAGCCGGCGCGCCACCCAAGGCCTACTTGGGGAGGGACTCCCTCCCCTTGGCCGGCCCCCTCCACCTATAAAAGGAGGGGCAGGGCCTCCTCCTCTAGACACACACGTTCCTATCCTCTAATCTAAACCCTAGCCCTAGACTCCGGTTTAGAGCTGTTTTGGTTTAGAGCTTCTAATTGCCCTAGCCTTCGGATTAGAGCCTTCTAATTGGTGTGTCTAAACCCTAGACCACTAATAGTTCTCTCTCATACTCCACCATACTCGCTCCGGCTTAAAGCGAAGCCCTGCGGGATCTCCCCTCTACTTCCGGTACCACGCCGTTGTGCTGCCAGAATCGCGAGGAGAGTACTACAACCTCCGCTGCCTGCTGGAACAAGGGAGAGGAAGGTCTTCGTCGAGTACCGAACGTGTGACTGACTGCGGGAGCGCTGCCGGAACGCAGCGCCGGAAGGATCGTCTACGCGATCTTGAGATCGGGAAGAGTACGACTACATCACCCACGAGAATCCGCTCTCATTAAACACTTTGGAATCTTCGAGGGTAAGTTATTCCATCGACTCGTTGCTACAATTTAGTAGATAGATCTTGGCTTGTTTGTTTGTATGCGATAGAAAATTTTGTTTTCCATGCTACGAAAACCTACAATAACAAGTACCCTATTGCATTAAATGAACTCATACATGCATCATATGATATATTAATATTCATAAAACTAATTATAACCATTGTGTCATGTTAAATCATCATGCATGTTTTCAATCATCCTTGTTGTGTTTGTTATGTTTGCAATTGTTTTGATTGGAACTACCTTGTCCTCGTATTAGATTGTTCGGAGAGTGCGATTGCTGCGGAGAAATACAATCAACACCCATATTATCAACATAAGGCAAGTTACACCACTTGTTCATAACTTTTGTCCCAGTTTTGATCCTATGCATGTGGTCTTCAAAATTCTGTAGTATGCATGTGTAGGATGTTCTAGTAGAATTTTTCCTTAGTATTATTTTGCAAGTGCGATGATTTTGTAGTATGCCATGAGTAGCTCTATACTTAGGATTTCCCATCCTAACAGGTTACCCCTGGTTTTGCTAAGTATTGCTTGCTATGCTATATATACAAAGTACCGTTGGGGGGTTCGAAAGACAAAGAATTTTTCTAAGTATAAAGGCTCTCTAGAGCAAACTTTTATTCTCAAATCAACTTCAAAATAAAACTAAGTTTTCTTCTGGGCGGAATGGTTGTCGGGACAACAGAGTGAGATTTTGGTGGAGGACGGCCGCCCAGGAATCAAAGAAGTCTGCCATGTTTCAGAATTCAGAAGCTTCCAGTGCAACCACAATACATTATGGGCTCTGTCTTGGCCTAGTACTTAGTGGGAAACCTCACCTGGGTACCAACATGTGCAGGTTCTTGGCACGGTTGGATCCGGAAGGTAGAGGGGCTACTAAGGGAAAGCCTCGCCATGGTCTTGTCTGTAAAAGGACTTGATCGTGGATTGTGGGTAAAGTGCACAAACTCTCGAGAGTATTGCAATCTGATCGATCAGCCGTGTTCACGGTAACAGAACAACAATGAGCGTCTGAAGGATGGAGCCTCTGAAGGATCTTCCTCTCTCTTTTCTAAAACAAAGTTTTGAAACCCCATGGCGTGTGTAATATCGCTAATGGGTGGGAATTTGGGAACTTGGTGTGTAATATCCAAGTGAAGCTTGGTGCGTAATATCCAAGTGTTTGGTTGTTTGGACACTTGGTGCCTAATATCCTCGTGTGCCACTCGACCTTATGTTATCTAAGCAAATGTTTACAAAGTAGGACAATCCTCTCTTCTTCTCTCTACTTAAGAAAACTAGCTTTGAGCAAATAAACTCTACAGCCTATACCAGCCTTGCATGTAGAGATAGTCTTTTCTTTCCTTGGTGTAATTTGCCAATACATTCAAAGTATTGACCCAACTTGTTGGCTACACGTTTCATGTGCAGAATTTCGGAGATCTTTGAAAGGTGCGCTAGGATCGCGGGTCTTCACTCAACCTGCATGTGGCATTGATGGGACTCCAAGTTGTATTTATATAGCTTCTGTTGTAATAATGTAAACTCTGGATTATTCGATTCATGTAATAAAGACTTGTGTTTTACATGATATTTCATCGACTGTGAGTGCCAGCTATTGATCCAGGGACTAGCATGTTATTCACAGGGACTTAGGATCTTACTTGATCCGAGGTCACTACAGATGGTATCAGAGCATAAGTTGACTGTAGATCGTGACCCTAGACATGGAAAAACCTTAGGACAAATATTTTCTAAGTTATTTCAGAAAACTCTCATACTTCTCATCATCTACCTTTGGGGTTTTAAAATTTAAGTCTCTTCTTTTCAACATTAGAAAATGACCACTACACACTTCAAGAAGAAACTTTTCTCAAGATTACCTTTTCAAAGAAGATCATCTCAATGTTTCGATTAAGTTGGTACTTGAAGACCTCCATGAAAGATGTTCCAAGACTGATGATACAAGATTAAAGACTTCAAAGGCCTTAAGTCAATGTTATTAACTAAAGAACTCGAAAGATTGAAGATTATGGAGAACATGAAGACTATCAAGAGCACGAAGACTTTTGGAGACTCGAAGCCTCGAAGATTCCAAGTGACCTAATAGGAACCAAACCCGAATAAGATTTCGCTAAATATAGACGCGACAAATTGTTTGCTATCTTGTATGGTTTATTACCTTAGCTAATGAAAACCTGTTTTTAAATAAAATTTCTTGTATGGGTTATTCTTCTTCTTCCATACTCCATTCGTTCCTACTCTAAACCTTGGTCAACTCGACGGATGGACCATATCAATAAGGAGGACAAGGAACCCAACTCCACCAAGCGTAAGAGCCACGCCGATGCAAAGAAGTGGATGCTCCAGGTTGAAGAAAGAATGAAGGATGTCAACATTGAAGTCAACAGAATGCTTCATTATGCCACCCAATTCCTAAAGGACGACGCTCCAACTTGGTGGGAGATGCAACACACCATTGGTGATCATCAAGGGGTGATATCTTAGGAAGAATTTAAAGTGGTTCTACTTCAATCTCGTCTCGTATAACAAAAATCCAAGAAGTTGAAGTCCCGAAACATTTAGCTTGCACGATCCATGGAGAAATAGGGCATATCACCAAGGAGCATCATGATCAGCGCCCCTACTGTGAAGGAAGGCACCCATCAGAAGAATGTCCCACCTCTCAAGTTACATTCTTCCTGTGCGAAGGGACCAATCACAACCCCGCTCAATGCACCTCTACCCGGTGGTACATCAACTGAATCAACATGTCAGAGACGGAATGCGCCAAGACCTCATGAAGCTCCGCGAGGACACGACAAATACAAGGGATGGATTCAAGACTCTAGACACCGCACCCAAAGTCATCACTTCGCAATACTCGACATATGAAAGGAATGCCCATTTTCCCCAAACTGGCTCAAAGAAACAATCAAGGCTTCCAAATGTTGAGGTAGAGCATGAAGAACCACAAGACGGGATGTCCTTGCCAAAAAGGAGGAAGGATCTAAGCAAAAGTCCTATGCTTCCAGTGTCACAATCCTGGGCATTATGCTGATAATTGTCCAAAACATGTGAATGTAGCTAGAAAGGATAAAAACGACGATGGTAATAGCAATATAAGACCTCTACTAGGAGAACTATTATATTTTATACTTATTAGAGGTTCTTATAATTCTTGTCTATCTTTTCTATAACCTCTTCTTGTTAAAATTTGTAGTTGTCCATTCTTATGATACCTATATGAGAGTTAGCTAAGTAAAAGAACAAATAGTATGACATAAATAAACATCTCATCAAGTTTGGTTAGGTCTGGACCACCATATTTTATCTCTTTAGGAGATCATCGATATCGTGTTAGCATATTGTTTTTACCAACTTATGTGGTATGACAATATAGGTTGCTTGCTGGTTTCTACTGAATCATATCGTGTGATGCCTTGTTTAGGATCTGTTGTTTTGAAACTCTAAAGTTGCTAGAACTTTCGTGTGGTTTTAAAATTATTTTAATAGTGTGAATTGATTGAAATTCGTGGATTACTACTGCAATTTTCTGCCTGACCTGTTGTACCACGCGATTTTACATATTTTATTGGTAACTCAGAAAAATCTAAAAAAATAGGATCTGGAGCGTAATTACCTGTAGTACATGCACAAAAATTGGCTAAAATTCGTGACCAGTTTAAGTCGGTCAGAAAATTTCGTGAAGTCTGTTGTACCGTTTTGACAGATTTTGTTTATTGCTTATATGTTGCTCTATTTTACTCTAGTATTGTTCCCAATGCTTTTAAACTATTTTGTGGTTATATACTACTAAGTTTATACACATGTAATGTTATTATATAGGTGCTTGCTTGTGTGTTGATTTCTTATGATTGTTTCCTTGTTTGTGATATTGATTGCTCCATATAGTTATGGGTAGGATTATTTTCTTAGTCGTTCTTTCCTATAGAATCTATCCTTTCCTATCTTGAACCCTTGGAGATATAATGATGTGTTAAGTGGAAGGTTTGACAACACAATGCATTTAGTAAGAGAATGCTCCACCTAATAGAAAAAAAGGATGTGGAAGTATGAAGTGTTGCACATGATGTTATGTAGTAGATTACACAACCTGAAAGTTGAAGTATCGATAGTTTAGTTTTAGTAGTAGCTTTGTTGATTGAATACATGGGAGCCTACATAGAGCATTAGTTCGTGCCCATGGAAACCTTCTTCAAGGCAAGTGAGAATGCCCGAGTGATAGAAAAACGTGATTCACCTATCCTCATACAGGGTAATGATTTGGGTGCAGGATGGATTGATCACCATTCCTACTACTCTTATTATTCGCTCTTGTATTGTTGGTTTTGCGAATCTTGAGTGCCCTTTTCAACCTTAGCAGAGAGTCGACGTTGAGCCTAAACCCTAGAATGGTATATTGTTACACCCTTCTAAAAGCATCCATTGCTAAGCATAGGATGTACGGTAAGGATGAATCCCAACCGTGAATTATGGGCACCGTGAAGTAAACATTCCCTATTTGCCCACCATGAGAGTTTTGCTAGTTTAAGAAGTGCTTTCTCGGAAACTATCAATCATGATGTTTAGAATGTGCTAGAGACATTGTGCCAATAAAAGTCTAAAGGAGAACCAATCTGAGCTAAGTGAATCCTCGAGAAGTGACCTAGTCAATTTCTTTTAAGGGTGGTAGCATCCTAATGGATCCCAAACCTTTTTTTCTTTCTAGCCTTCCCAAATCTCGGGACGAGATTTCTTTTAAGGGTGGTAGTCTGTCACATCCCAAAATTCTCCTAATTTTTGGAATGTGAAATAAATAAATAAGTTTGATTGATTGTTTGACTATGTTGAAAATTCTCAAAGAGAAGAAACTTTTTGAATAGAAAATCCTCTCAACCATGAATTCAAAATCTTATATTCTTTTGTTAAGACCTAAGTAGCCATATAGGAAAAAGGGCATGGATTAATTATGGATTGTAGAATTGGTGTGCAAGATTTCAAAATGAAAATCATGAAGCATTCATAAGCATCTCATCCATGCAAAGTTCTCACAAACTGAATCCAAATCCTGGTATCTAAAATCCTATAGTTGATTCGCCCAAATGTTCCTAAGGGTAATTAAATTGACTTATTAAAACCCACTATTGCTAAGGCATAAATTATTGATAATTATAGCCTAAAGAGATCCAATTAATACTACAAAATTTTAGAAACAAAATTGAGCTCATTTGGAGGTAGTATGAAAAAGTTATGGAACAAATACAAACACATAAAGATATAAATAAAATGAAATATACAAGGATTTATAAACCCACTACTTCTAAACTAGTAAAAAGATTACAAATTTGATCCTATAATGATCTATTCGATTTTAGAAAAATTTAGAAAAAAGAATCGTATCATTTGGAGTTCGTATGTAAAAGATATGAGGGAAACAAGTAAATAGAAAAAGAAAAAGGAAAAAAAAAGAAAAAAAATCTAACAGGCCGGCCCAGCAAGAACCGACGAACCAGCCAGAGCAACCGCGTGCAATCCATCCTAGTGCTTTAATTTCCGTGCAAAAATCTGTTTTCTAGACCTATCTCTACTCAAACTCTTATAACTTTTTATCTACAACTCCGAATCGACTTCCGTTTGTTTCTACTTGTTCCCTACTCCAAGGCCTATCTCTACACCATCCTAAATCTCCATATAAAATCGTGGAGCCACCGCTATACGAGTTTCTATTCTCGAAATCTCGAATCTACATATTTCCGAATCTTATTTCGCTTTTTAACCCATCTAGACTTCGTCGTTTGCCTTCGGTCAAAAACGAAAGTTGTAGGAATCGTCGAAATCTTTCAATCCCGACAAACCTCACCTCTTTTCATACACCACAGCCGGAGAATTTCGTATCGCAATATTTCAGATCTTACGGTGTAAATCCTAGATCTACTCGCGCTCGTTTCTTCAAATCCAAATTCCTTTGGTGAGAAGGTAGGAATAATGATTCCCCACAACTTTCATGTTCTGAGTTTTTCAATTTGACCTACAGATTTGTCTCTCTAACACAGATCTATTTCTTGTCTATTCTGAGCCAAAATCGGGTCAATCTCTTCTTCTAGCCACCGGATCCTATCCAGACGGTCGAGATCCAATCAAACCGGTGCGTGTCATGCCGTCATCCCGGTCATCTTTCTCATCAACGTCACGTCAACGTAAGGTCAACATCTAGTCCTAGTCAGCATGCAAAGTCAACATGTCCAGTCAGAGGAATATTCTCTGGAATATTCCGTTCGAATTTAAAATTGCATATTATAGATCTAACTTGTAAAATTCTTTAGAAATTCATACCAAGTCCAAAAATTGCGTATAATATATCAAATTTAAGATAATTTCACGTAGAATCATCTTATCAGAATAGATAGAACTTTTACTGTACGTGGTTACTGCAGTAATTTAATTAGTTTTAATGGTCTTTTAGGTTAATAAATTCATAAGAAATTATCTGTAACTCCGAAAAATATGAATAATATATAAAATTGAAGCTACTGTAATGTAATTTAATAATATCTGGTTGGATCTATCCTTTGCGGAATATTTACCCTGTAGCAATTTAATTAGTTTTAATGGCTTTAGAAATCATTAAATTCGTAGAAAATTATTTGCATATCACAAAATATAAATAATATACCGATAGAAAGCTGGTTCCATGTATATCATCAATCTGCAAATGGTTCAGTAAAATACTATAAGGTTTCGCAGCAATTAAATAAATGGTTTAATGGCTTATTTAGAGTAATAAATTCATAAGAAAATAAATACTATTCAGAAAATTACAAATAATATGTCCCTGAAATCACAATTCCGTGGAGATTACAGATATAATTTTAGTTTGGTTTTTAGGCAACAGAAACTGTATGAATCATTTAAAACCCATTAAACACTATTTAAATCATACAAAAAGATCTATAACTCCGATTAGGGTGAATCCAACGCCTACTGGTTCGTATAAATGTCCTCTATCCAGTAGACCCAAGAAACAAATTTAATTCTACAGTTAGAATAGGCGTTACAACAGAACTATCAAAACCCTTATATTGGCAAGTAATTATTAATAACAAGTACCCTATTTCATTAAATGAACTCATACATGCATCATATGATATATTAATATTCATAAAACTAATTATAACCATTGTGTCATGTTAAATCATCATGCATGTTTTCAATCATCCTTGTTGTGTTTGTTATGTTTGCAATTGTTTTGATTGGAACTACCTTGTCCTCGTATTAGATTGTCCGGAGAGTGCGATTGCTGCGGAGAAATACAATCAACACCCATATTATCAACATAAGGCAAGTTACACCACTTGTTCATAACTTTTGTCCCAGTTTTGATCCTATGCATGTGGTCTTCAAAATTCTGTAGTATGCATGTGTAGGATGTTCTAGTAGAATTTTTCCTTAGTATTATTTTGCAAGTGCGATGATTTTGTAGTATGCCATGAGTAGCTCTATACTTAGGATTTCCCATCCTAACAGGTTACCCCTGGTTTTGCTAAGTATTGCTTGCTATGCTATATATACAAAGTACCGTTGGGGGGTTCGAAAGACAAAGAATTTTTCTAAGTATAAAGGCTCTCTAGAGCAAACTTTTCTTCTCAAATCCACTTCAAAATAAAACTAAGTTTTCTTTTGGGCGGAATGGTTGTCAGGACAACAGAGTGAGATTTTGGTGGAGGACGGCCGCCCAGGAATCAAAGAAGTCTGCCATGTTTCAGAATTCAGAAGCTTCCAGTGCAACCACAATGCATTATGGGCTCTGTCTTGGCCTAGTACTTAGTGGGAAACCTCACCTGGGTACCAACATGTGCAGGTTCTTGGCACGGTTGGATCCGGAAGATAGAGGGGCTACTAAGGGAAAGCCTCGCAATGGTCTTGTCTGTAAAAGGACTTGATCGTGGATTGTGGGTAAAGTGCACAAACTCTCGAGAGTATTGCAATCTGATCGATCAGCCGTGTTCACGGTAACAGAACAACAATGAGCGTCTGAAGGTTGGAGCCTCTGAAGGATCTTCCTCTCTCTTTTCTAAAACAAAGTTTTGAAACCCCATGGCGTGCGTAATATCGCTAATGGGTGGGAATTTGGGAACTTGGTGTGTAATATCCAAGTGACGCTTGGTGCGTAATATCCAAGTGTTTGGTTGTTTGGACACTTGGTGCGTAATATCCTCGTGTGCCACTCGACCTTATGTTATCTAAGCAAATGTTTACAAAGTAGGACAATCCTCTCTTCTTCTCTCTACTTAAGAAAACTAGCTTTGAGCAAATAAACTCTACAGCCTATACCAGCCTTGCATGTAGAGATAGTCTTTTCTTTCCTTGGTGTAATTTGCCAATACATTCAAAGTATTGACCCAACTTGTTGGCTACACGTTTCATGTGCAGAATTTCGGAGATCTTTGAAAGGTGCGCTAGGATCGCGGGTCTTCACTCAACCTGCATGTGGCATTGATGGGACTCCAAGTTGTATTTATATAGCTTCTGTTGTAATAATGTAAACTCTGGATTATTCGATTCATGTAATAAAGACTTGTGTTTTACATGATATTTCATCGACTGTGAGTGCCAGCTATTGATCCAGGGACTAGCATGTTATTCACAGGGACTTAGGATCTTACTTGATCCGAGGTCACTACAGATGGTATCAGAGCATAAGTTGACTGTAGATCGTGACCCTAGACATGGAAAAACCTTAGGACAAATATTTTCTAAGTTATTTCAGAAAACTCTCATACTTCTCATCATCTACCTTTGGGGTTTTAAAATTTAAGTCTCTTCTTTTCAACATTAGAAAATGACCACTACACACTTCAAGAAGAAACTTTTCTCAAGATTACCTTTTCAAAGAAGATCATCTCAATGTTTCGATTAAGTTGGTACTTGAAGACCTCCATGAAAGATGTTCCAAGACTGATGATACAAGATTAAAGACTTCAAAGGCCTTAAGTCAATGTTATTAACTAAAGAACTCGAAAGATTGAAGATTATGGAGAACATGAAGACTATCAAGAGCACGAAGACTTTTGGAGACTCGAAGCCTCGAAGATTCCAAGTGACCTAATAGGAACCAAACCCGAATAAGATTTCGCTAAATATAGACGCGACAAATTGTTTGCTATCTTGTATGGTTTATTACCTTAGCTAATGAAAACCTGTTTTCTAAATAAAATTTCTTGTATGGGTTATTCTTCTTCTTACATACTCCATTCGTTCCTACTCTAAACCTTGGTCAACTCGACGGATGGACCATATCAATAAGGAGGACAAGGAACTCAACTCCACCAAGCGTAAGAGCCACGCCGATGCAAAGAAGTGGATGCTCCAGGTTGAAGAAAGAATGAAGGATGTCAACATTGAAGTCAACAGAATGCTTCATTATGCCACCCAATTCCTAAAGGACGACGCTCCAACTTGGTGGGAGATGCAACACACCATTGGTGATCATCAAGGGGTGATATCTTAGGAAGAATTTAAAGTGGTTCTACTTCAATCTCGTCTCGTATACCAAAAATCCAAGAAGTTGAAGTCCCGAAACATTTATCTTGCACGATCCATGGAGAAATAGGGCATATCACCAAGGAGCATCATGATCAGCGCCCCTACTGTGAAGGAAGGCACCCATCAGAAGAATGTCCCACCTCTCAAGTTACATTCTTCCTGTGCGAAGGGACCAATCACAACCCCGCTCAATGCACCTCTACCCGGTGGTACATCAACTGAATCAACATGTCAGAGACGGAATGCGCCAAGACCTCATGAAGCTCCGCGAGGACACGACAAATACAAGGGATGGATTCAAGACTCTAGACACCGCACCCAAAGTCATCACTTAGCAATACTCGACATATGAAAGGAATGCCCATTTTCCCCAAACTGGCTCAAGGAAACGATCAAGGCTTCCAAATGTTGAGGTAGATCATGAAGAACCACAAGACGGGATGTCCTTGCCAAAAAGGAGGAAGGATCTAAGCAAAAGTCCTATGCTTCCAGTGTCACAATCCTGGGCATTATGCTGATAATTGTCCAAAACATGTGAATGTAGCTAGAAAGGATAAAAACGACGATGGTAATAGCAATAGAAGACCTCTACTAGGAGAACTATTATATTTTATACTTATTAGAGGTTCTTATAATTCTTGTCTATCTTTTCTATAACCTCTTCTTGTTCAAATTTGTAGGTGTCCATTCTTATGATACCTATATGAGAGTTAGCTAAGTAAAAGAACAAATAGTATGACATAAATAAACGCTCATCAAGTTTGGTTAGGTCTGGACCACCATATTTTATCTCTTTAGGAGATCATCGCTATCGTGTTAGCATATTGTTTTTACCAACTTATGTGGTATGACAATATAGGTTGCTTGCTGGTTTGTACTGAATCATATCGTGTGATGCCTTGTTTAGGATCTGTTGTTTTGAAAATCTAAAGTTGCTAGAACTTTCGTGTGGTTTTAAAATTATTTTAATGGTGTGAATTGATTGAAATTCGTGGATTACTACTGTAATTTTCTGCCTGACCTGTTGTACCGCGCGATTTTACATATTTTATTGGTAACTCAGAAAAATCTAAAAAAATAGGATCTGCAGCGTAATTACCTGTAGTACATGCACAAAAATTGGCTAAACTTCGTGACGAGCTTAAGTCGGTCAGAAAATTTCGTGAAGTCTGTTGTACCGTTTTGACAGATTTTGTTTATTTCTTATATGTTGCTCTATTTTACTCTAGTATTGTTCCCAATGCTTTTAAACTATTTTGTGGTTATATACTACTAAGTTTATACACATGTAATGTTATTATATAGGTGCTTGCTTGTGTGTTGATTTCTTATGATTGTTTCCTTGTTTGTGATATTGATTGCTTCATATAGTTATGGGTAGGATTATTTTCTTAGTCGTTTCTTTCCTATAGAATCTATCCTTTCCTATCTTGAACCCTTGGAGATATAATGATGTGTTAAGTGGAAGGTTTGACAACACAATGCATTTAGGAAGGGAATGCTCCACCTAATAGAAAAAAAGGATGTGGAAGTATGAAGTGTTGCACATGATGTTATGTAGTAGATTACACAACCTGAAAGTTGAAGTATCGATAGTTTAGTTTTAGTAGTAGCTTTGTTGATTGAATACATGGGAGCCTACATAGAGCATTAGTTCGTGCCCATGGAAACCTTCTTCAAGGCAAGTGAGAATGCCCGAGTGATAGAAAAACGTGATTCACCTATCCTCATACAGGGTAATGATTTGGGTGCAGGATGGATTGATCACCATTCCTACTACTCTTATTATTCGCTCTTGTATTGTTGGCTTTGCGAATCTTGAGTGCCCTTTTCAACCTTAGCAGAGAGTCGACGTTGAGCCTAAACCCTAGAATGGTATATTGTTACACCCTTCTAAAAGCATCCATTGCTAAGCATAGGATGTACGGTAAGGATGAATCCCAACCGTGAATTATGGGCACCGTGAAGTAAACATTCCCTATTTGCCCACCATGAGAGTTTTGCTAGTTTAAGAAGTGCTTTCTCGGAAACTATCAATCATGATGTTTAGAATGTGCTAGAGACATTGTGCCAATAAAAGTCTAAAGGAGAACCAATCTGAGCTAAGTGAATCCTCGAGAAGTGACCTAGTCAATTTCTTTTAAGGGTGGTAGCATCCTAATGGATCCCAAACCTTTTTTTCTTTCTAGCCTTCCCAAATCTCGGGACGAGATTTCTTTTAAGGGTGGTAGTCTGTCACATCCCAAAATTCTCCTAATTTTTGGAATGTGAAATAAATAAATAAGTTTGATTGATTGTTTGACTATGTTGAAAATTCTCAAAGAGAAGAAACTTTTTGAATAGAAAATCCTCTCAACCATGAATTCAAAATCTTATATTCTTTTGTTAAGACCTAAGTAGCCATATAGGAAAAAGGGCATGGATTAATTATGGATTGTAGAATTGGTGTGCAAGATTTCAAAATGAAAATCATGAAGCATTCATAAGCATCTCATCCATGCAAAGTTCTCACAAACTGAATCCAAATCCTGGTATCTAAAATCCTATAGTTGATTCGACCAAATGTTCCTAAGGGTAATTAAATTGACTTATTAAAACCCACTATTGCTAAGGCATAAATTATTGATAATTATAGCCTAAAGAGATCCAATTAATACTACAAAATTTTAGAAACAAAATTGAGCTCATTTGGAGGTAGTATGAAAAAGTTATGGAACAAATACAAACACATAAAGATATAAATAAAATGAAATATACAAGGGTTTATAAACCCACTACTTCTAAACTAGTAAAAAGATTACAAATTTGATCCTATAATGATCTATTCGATTTTAGAAAAATTTAGAAAAAAGAATCGTATCATTTGGAGTTCGTATGTAAAAGATATGAGGGAAACAAGTAAATAGAAAAAGAAAAGGAAAAAAAAGAAAAAAAATCTAACAGTCCGGCCCAGCAAGAATCGACGAACCAGCCAGAGCAACCGCGTGCAATCGATCCTAGTGCTTTAATTTTCGTGCAAAAATCTGTTTTCTAGACCTATCTCTACTCAAACTCTTATAACTTTTTATCTACAACTCCGAATCGATTTCCGTTTGTTTTTACTTGTTCCCTACTCCAAGGCCTATCTCTACACCATCCTAAATCTCCATATAAACTCGTGGAGCCACCGCTATACGAGTTTCTATTCTCGAAATCTCGAATCTACATATTCCCGAATCTTATTTCGCTTTTTAACCCATCTAGACTTCGTCGTTTGCCTTCGGTCAAAAAACTAAAGTTGTAGGAATCGTCGAAATCTTTCAATCCCGACAAACCTCACCTCTTTTCATACACCACAGCCGGAGAATTTCGTATCGCAATATTTCAGATCTTACGGTGTAAATCCTAGATCTACTCGCGCTCGTTTCTTCAAATCCAAATTCCTTTGGTGAGAAGGTAGGAATAATGATTCCCCACAACTTTCATGTTCTGAGTTTTTCAATTTGACCTACAGATTTGTCTCTCTAACACAGATCTATTTCTTGTCTATTCTGAGCCAAAATCGGGTCAATCTCTTCTTCTAGCCACCGGATCCTATCCAGACGGTCGAGATCCAATCAAACCGGTGCGTGTCATGTCGTCATCCCGGTCATCTTTCTCATCAACGCCACGTCAACGTAAGGTCAACATCTAGTCCTAGTCAGCATGCAAAGTCAACATGTCCAGTCAGAGGAATATTCTCTGGAATATTCCGTTCGAATTTAAAATTGCATATTATAGATCTAACTTGTAAAATTCTTTAGAAATTCATACCAAGTCCAAAAATTGCGTATAATATATCAAATTTAAGATAATTTCACGTAGAATCATCTTATCAGAATAGATAGAACTTTTACTGTACGTGGTTACTGCAGTAATTTAATTAGTTTTAATGGTCTTTTAGGTTAATAAATTCATAAGAAATTATCTGTAACTCCAAAAAATATGAATAATATATCAAATTGAAGCTACTGTAATGTAATTTAATAATATCTGGTTGGATCTATCCTTTGCGGAATATTTACCCTGTAGCAATTTAATTAGTTTTAATGGCTTTAGAAATCATTAAATTCGTAGAAAATTATTTGCATATCACAAAATATAAATAATATACCGATAGAAAGCTGGTTCCATGTATATCATCAATCTGCAAATGGTTCAGTAAAATACTATAAGGTTTCGCAGCAATTAAATAAATGGTTTAATGGCTTATTTAGAGTAATAAATTCATAAGAAAATAAATACTATTCAGAAAATTACAAATAATATGTCCCTGAAATCACAATTCCGTGGAGATTACAGATATAATTTTAGTTTGGTTTTTAGGCAACAGAAACTGTATGAATCATTTAAAACCCATTAAACACTATTTAAATCATACAAAAAGATCTATAACTCCGATTAGGGTGAATCCAACGCCTACTGGTTCGTATAAATGTCCTCTATCCAGTAGACCCAAGAAACAAATTTAATTCTACAGTTAGAATAGGCGTTACAACAGAACTATCAAAACCCTTATATTGGCAAGTAATTATTAATAACAAGTACCCTATTGCATTAAATGAACTCATACATGCATCATATGATATATTAATATTCATAAAACTAATTATAACCAGTGTGTCATGTTAAATCATCATGCATGTTTTCAATCATCCTTGTTGTGTTTGTTATGTTTGCAATTGTTTTGATTGGAACTACCTTGTCCTCGTATTAGATTGTTCGGAGAGTGCGATTGCTGCGGAGAAATACAATCAACACCCATATTATCAACATAAGGCAAGTTACACCACTTGTTCATAACTTTTGTCCCAGTTTTGATCCTATGCATGTGGTCTTCAAAATTCTGTAGTATGCATGTGTAGGATGTTCTAGTAGAATTTTTCCTTAGTATTATTTTGCAAGTGCGATGATTTTGTAGTATGCCATGATTAGCTCTATACTTAGGATTTCCCATCCTAACAGGTTACCCCTGGTTTTGCTAAGTATTGCTTGCTATGCTATATATACAAAGTACCGTTGGGGGGGTTCGAAAGACAAAGAATTTTTCTAAGTATAAAGGCTCTCTAGAGCAAACTTTTCTTCTCAAATCCACTTCAAAATAAAACTAAGTTTTCTTCTGGGCGGAATGGTTGTCGGGACAACAGAGTGAGATTTTGGTGGAGGACGGTCGCCCAGGAATCAAAGAAGTCTGCCATGTTTCAGAATTCAGAAGCTTCCAATGCAACCACAATACATTATGGGCTCTGTCTTGGCCTAGTACTTAGTGGGAAACCTCACCTGGGTACCAACATTTGGAGGTTCTTGGCACGGTTGGATCCGGAAGGTAGAGGGGCTACTAGAGGGGCTACTTGATCGTGGATTGTGGGTAAAGTGCACAAACTCTCGAGAGTATTGCAATCTGATCGATCAGCCGTGTTCACGGTAACAAAACAACAATGAGCGTCTGAAGGATGGAGCCTCTGAAGTATATTCCTCTCTCTTTTCTAAAACAAAGTTTTGAAACCCCATGGCGTGCGTAATATCGCTAATGGGTGGGAATTTGGGAACTTGGTGTGTAATATCCAAGTGACGCTTGGTGCGTAATATCCAAGTGTTTGGTTGTTTGGACACTTGGTGCGTAATATCCTCGTGTGCCACTCGACCTTATGTTATCTAAGCAAATGTTTACAAAGTAGGACAATCCTCTCTTCTTATCTCTACTTAAGAAAACTAGCTTTGAGCAAATGAACTCTACAGCCTATACCAGCCTTGCATGTAGAGATAGTCTTTTCTTTCCTTGGTGTAATTTGCCAATACATTCAAAGTATTGACCCAACTTGTTGGCTGCACGTTTCATGTGCAGAATTTCGGAGATCTTTGAAAGGTGCTCTAGGATCACGGGTCTTCACTCAACCTGCCTGTGGCATTGATGGGACTCCAAGTTGTATTTATATCGCTTCTGTTGTAATAATGTAAACTCTGGATTATTCGATTCATGTAATAAAGACTTGTGTTTTACATGATATTTCATCGACTGTGAGTGCTAGCTATTGATCCAGGGACTAGCATGATATTCACAAGGACTTAGGATCTTACTTGATCCAAGGTCACTACATGTTTTCTAAGATTGATCTTAGGACTGGCTATCATCAACTCAAAATTCGTGCAGAGGATATCCCAAAGACTGCCTTTACCACCAGATATGGATTGTATGAGTATACAGCCATGTCTTTTGGATTAACCAATGCCCCCGCTTATTTCATGAACCTCATAAATAAGATTTTTATGGACTTCCTGGATAAGTTTGTCGTTGTTCTCATCGATGACATTCTGATTTATTCCAAATCAGAAGAAGAACATGACCTACACCTAAGGACCATTCTTGGAACCCTTAGAGAGCATCAGGTGTATGCAAAGTTTAGCAAATGTGAATTCTGGTTACAGGAAGTAGGATTCCTCGGTCACATTGTATCAGCCGGAGGAATTGCCGTTGACCCTACCAAAGTGAAAGATGTAGAAGATTGGCAAGCCCCAACCACTCAAACCCAAGTTCGTGCTTTTCTCGGATTGGCGGGATATTACCGCAAATTCGTAGAAGGATTCTCGAGTATCGCCCGACCCATGACCCAATTGCTGAAGAAGGACAAGAAGTTTGAATGGACAGACAAGTGTGATGCGAGTTTTCAAGAACTCAAGAGGAGATTGATTTCAGCCCCAATCTTGATCATACCGGATATCACGAAGCCCTTCGATGTGTATTGTGACACATCCAAGATTGGTCTCGGATGTGTGCTAATGCAAGAAGGCAAAGTTATATCTTATCTATCGCGACAATTGAAGCAACATGAACAAAATTACCCAACCCATGACCTCGAACTCGCAGCCGTAGTTCTAGCCCTGAAGACATGGAGACATTACCTGATGGGAAACCGTTGTGAGATTTATTCAGATCACAAGAGCCTAAAGTATATATTCGCTCAGAAGGAGCTGAATATGAGGCAGAGAAGATGGATTGAGCTAATCAAGGATTACGACCTGGACATTCACTATCACCCTGGTAAAGCCAATGTGGTAGCCGATGCCCTTAGCAGATTGTCGTGCC
Organism: Avena atlantica; assembly: GCA_910589765.1. Taxonomy (NCBI): domain Eukaryota; kingdom Viridiplantae; phylum Streptophyta; class Magnoliopsida; order Poales; family Poaceae; genus Avena; species Avena atlantica. The sequence goes on along the minus strand of OU342734.1, from coordinate 42,734,650 downwards.
GCTTGAACTCCATGATTTTGAAGGAGCAACCAAGTTTGCACAAAGAGATGGAATATTTTCGACTGGAATTAGTAAGTGAAGGATTTTTGGCTAGCATAGAACTTCAGCCCACTTTGATCAGTCAGATTAAAGAGGCGCAGAAAGGAAATGCTAGTATCGATGGAATCAAACGTCGTATCGGTACAGGCAAAGTACCCGGATTCACCGAGGACGAAGAAGGAGTTTTGTGGTACAAAGGACGCCTTTGTGTACCATCAGATTCTGAGTTAAAAGAAGTTATCTTGAAAGAGGCTCATGATACTCTTTATTCTATCCATCCCGGAGGAACTAAGATGTATCAAGATTTGAAAGAGCAATTTTGGTGGCATAAGATGAAGAGAGAAATCGGAAGCTATATCGCCAAGTGTGATATATGTCAGCGAGTCAAGGCCGGACATCAAAGACCCGCTGGATTGTTGCAACCTTTGCAAATTCCGGAATGGAAATGGGATTCTGTAGGAATGGACTTTATCACTGGACTACCTACTTCTAGTAGGAGAAATGACTCTATTTGGGTCATAGTGGATAGATTGTCCAAAGTCGCCCATTTCTTGCCCGTTAAAACCACCTATCAGAGTTCGAAGCTAGCAGAGTTGTACATCGCTAGAATCGTTAGTTTGCACGGAGTCCCCAAGAACATAGTATCGGATCGAGGAACTCAGTTTACCTCGAGATTCTGGAAGAAAGTCCAAGAAGGTTTAGGAACCCTCCTAGATTTCAGTACCGCGTATCACCCTCAGACCGATGGACAAACAGAGCGAGTAAACCAAATACTCGAAGATATGCTTAGACCATGTGTGCTAGAATATGGATCCAAGTGGGAAGACTGTCTGCCGTTTGCAGAATTTTCATACAACAACAGTTACCAAGCCAGTTTGCAAATGGCCCCATTTGAATTCGTGTACGGAAGAAAGTGCCGCACCCCTTTGAACTGGTCGGAAGTAGGAGAGAGTCAGATTTTTGGACCCGACATCCTACGAGAAGCAGAAGAGAAGGTTCACAAGATTCGTGAGCACCTCAAGACAGCCCAATCCCGACAAAAGAGTTACGCCGACAAGAGACGTCGAGACCTCGCCTTCAACATCGGAGATTTTGTTTATCTGAAAGTGTCGCCATTGAAGGGAATGCAGCGTTTCCATCTCAAAGGAAAGTTAGCCCCCAGATATATCAGACCTTTCAAAATTTTGAACCGTCGAGGAGAAGTATCGTATCAACTGGAACTACCTGAAGAGATGTCAGCTGTGCACAATGTGTTCCATATCTCATTACTTCGCAAGTGTCTCGAAGTCCCCGAGAAGACCAAGGTGTTCAAAAATATCGATCATCGGACCATAGAGATCAACGATGACCTAACCTATCCCGAAGTACCCATCCGTATATTGGAAGAAGCCTTTCGAACTACCAGAACCCGAAGCATCAAGTTTCTCAAGATTCAGTGGAGCAACCACACAGAAGAGGAAGCTACCTGGGAACGCGAAGATCACATCAGGACGGAGTTTCCAGATCTCTTCAAATCCTAGGTAATCTTTTCGTCCTTTTTGAAATCTCGGGACGAGATTTTGTTTAAGGGGGGAAGGTTTGTAACATCCCAAAAATACCAAACTTAGATCATCAACCACTAATCATCAAGATTAGGGTTAACAAAAACTTTTCTAAATAAATTCATGAATGCATGTATATGTGTATGCATGGATTTTTAATTTCTTTAAAAACCACCTTGTTTGTGTGATCCATTTCTTGTAAAATGTTTAGTAGGTGAAATAAACATCATCTAAAACATTTCCCACACTTTTCCTAAAGACAAGTAAATCAAAACAAATATATTAAGTGAATGGTCATTTTGACCAATTTAACTCCCATGCCTACTTTGGCTGTCTCAAACTTTCAGAACCTAACAGAAACTTTTCTAGATCTTTGCACCCCTTGAATGTACTCATAACAAGGTATCGAGTCCCACTTTGTGATCATCCAGAAACTTTCAAATGCATAGTTTAAATGAAAATTCATAATTGAATCTTCTTCATATGGGAAGATCCCACTTTTCAAAACCCACTCAAACAAGCTCAACTTTCAAAACCCAAGCATCTGCAGACTCACCAGCACCAATATAGCAAACCCACCAAAATTCATTTCAAAATTCAAAACTTGATTTCATGCTGCCATTTCATCAAACAGGTTGCAGACACAAATCAAACAAAACATCAAACACTATAGTGTGCAGTGTTTTGAGCCTAACTTGTTCCCTAGTTAGCTCACACACAACTTAGTAGATCATCTAGAAAGATTAGCCCAGCACTAGCACCCCTGTGAGCTTGCCATTGCCATTAATGGTGAACAGCCGAGCACCTCAATGCCACCCCATTGTGGACAGCAGGCTAGAGGAAGAACTAGCCGTGCCAACCTTGTCTAGGAGGCAGCCCATCGTCCACCGCCACTCCCTGTCCCAGCCTCAAGCGTTGCCAAGCCCTGGACCACGCGCACAAGCCGCGCCCAGACCATGTCGAGCGTGCGCCAGAGCGCCACCCTCGAGCAGCGTCCACAGACTGCGCGCCGCCCTCACCGCGCGCACACATGATCACCACCGACCCAAGAGACCGCCAGACATCCCCGTTTGCCGCCCCGTGCCATACAGCCACCGCCCGTCGTCGAAGACGCCGCCTCTGCCGTGCAGAGCACCGCCCGTTCCAGACCAAACCACACCGCCCCATGCCTCGCGACCATGTCGTTGAGCATCGCCAGGAGACACAGCACCGTCCCCTACCCTTGCCCATGCCATTAGCCGCCTGTAACGTCGCCCCCGATGAGCTCATCGTGCGCCCCGACGGTCCCCTCGCTCGACTATAAATAGAGGCCACCCCCGCACGATTTCTTCACACCATCTCACTCCCCTCTCCCCACTGACCGTGCCACACCATCCTCAGAGCAAGGCGAGCACCACCTCGCCGGAATTTCACTGGAGCCTGCCGCTGCCGGAGAAGAAAGGAGCTAGCGATGGGAGCAGCCCCAGGAGCTACCGCGACCACCCCTGAGTTCGCCGTCGTCGACTTCGTCGTTCTCCCACCTCGCCGACCCTCCCCAGTACCCCGGTGAGCCCCCAGCACCCCTCACTGGCCGCGCTAGGTTTCGTTCTCGCCGGAGTTGTCTCGCGTCGACGATGACTCCCAGCCGTTGGATTAGAACTAGATCGAACGATCCACGTTGCCCCATACCGCTTCGCCCAGCCCCGTGTCACTGACAAGTGGGGACACCCACTTAAGCAGCTCGCGGGAGCACTGCGCTTAGCAGGCCGGCCCGTTAGAATTTCCCGCGCAGCCCAGCAATTCAAATTAAAACTTTTCTATTTTATTTCAAACACACTTCAGCACCCAACTTCAAAAATCAACCCAGATAGATTCAGTGCACCAAATTGGATGAAACCAATTTTGTTGGAAAGGCCTGTGAATGCTTAATCCAAGCCCGTTGGATTGAAGTCATTTGGATCTGTAGATCACCCATAGCAAAAATAACAAGGCAGAAGCTTTTCTGCATTCAAATATTTTTCAAATTTAAACCATAAAAGCTTTTGAGTTGTTTCCAACTCTCAAAAATCACATTTAACCATACCTTTCAGAATATATAAAAATATATATAGGTTTACTTGCAGAAATAATGTTCAAGTAATAAAAGAATGCTTCATAAGCATTTCTAGCCACTTTAATTAATTAAAATAAAAGGGTAAAACCTTATTAAATTGTGACACCACTTTAAATCACATTCCCATGGACTACAATATGTGGTGATGACATGTGTCAACATGATCCCATGTTTAGTTTGGAGAATATTAAATCTTAAGTAGTTTTTCAATGAGTAGAAATTACCTTTCTAAAAATAAAAGAAATTTAAACCAAGCCTTAACCTTGTAATGTTAGAGATGATACTAGATCATCTATAGGACCCTTGTGTGTGATGATTGCAATTAGTTAAGTATTGTTTGGTGATTGTGTACCTCGTATTTATTCATAGACGCTAGTACCGACCAAGGATACGAGGAGGAAGGAGGATACTACGAAGAGGAAGCCGAGGAGAACTTCAACCACTGCTCTGCACAAGGCAAGCTGATACTATACCAATGCAAGCTAACACTTGCAAGATACTATACCTATGCAAGCCTTACTAATCAAGTTGACCTAAGCAAGCTAACCCTTGCAAGATACCCTACTGATGCCACAAACCCATACTTGTGACCCTACTTGCTTGTTAAAAACCAATCCTAGTTTTATGTGCAAGCATCTTACTTTATTTCTTTATCAAAGATTACTTAGAGTCTACTTAAGAGTTTGGTAGATACTAGATAGTTGTGCTGAAGGTTGCTTAAAGAGCATAAAATTTGGCCTAAGCTAGAAACCTTGATATCAGCCTAAGATATAAGGTTGGACTTAGTGAAACTCCACTAGTTACCACCCCTCATTAGTACTACCCCCCCCCCCACTTGTAGATGCTAGTGCTAAGCATAAAACTTGATCAACTTTAGATGGGAATACTTGGTGGAAAAATGGTTATGAAAACCTTGGAATGATGGATCATTCTATTGAAATGTTTTGGACATGTGTTTCCAAACACTTGATGATTTTGGTGATGAAAATGTTGAGGCATGAGCCTTAGCCCTTTATAAAACTGATGGTTGTCTGGATGCGATACCATTCCAATTTTAGCGTACAACCACAATACCCGAATATTGGGTAGGGCTTGACTGGAAACTTATATACCTTAGTATTAGTTCCCTCACGGCCAAGGTCTGATCTGAGGCTACCTTGTGAAGATTGTCCACCTGTGCAGTACCCAAGATGACAGTGGTCATGGTTGGGAGGCCAAACTCACAGGAGAGGTGCTTATACTAGGGCGTGTAATTGAAAGGTTAGGATTGATTATCCGCATACTGAGTATGGTGAATTCAGGATTTGTTCCTGACGAATGTATCGAATGTTGTGGTGAAAGTGTACAATCTCTGCAGAGTGTCAAACTATTCGAATAGCCGCGTCCGCGGTTATGGACAGTTGGAGTGGCCATATTGTTCCCCCGTCAGACCCTTCTCAAAATGACTTGTGAAATGAATTGAGACTTTGACTTGACCCCAACAGAGTTGTGACCTGAATTACAAGATCCCATTTAGGAATTATAAAATTGTGACTAGCTTTGGAACTTAGTAGAGATAAACCTGGCTTTTTGCAAAACAACCCTAGAGCCTAGTGTCCTACTACAAAAAACCCCTTCGCTTGTTAGTATTAGTTTGCGAGTACTTAAAGAGTACTCATGGCTTTGTCCCTGGCTATTCCCGTGGCTAGACTATGAAAAGGAGTACCTGGAGGATGGACCCCAGGAAGATTACGACAACTAGGATCATATCCCATCGTCAGCATTGCTTGTGACCCCGAAGATGGAGCTTCGCCTACGCTACCGTTATTACTGCGTATTCCGCTGCTTGATGTTGTATTAAGAACTGGATCATGAGATCCCTATTTGTGTAAGAACTTATGTATCGTTTGTAATGGATGAAGTACTATGGTATCCAATTCTTTTATGTCTCGCAAAAATGGTAATCCTGGGATTGCGATGTATGGCATAACAGGCATCTAGGGTTGAAAAATCCGGGTGTTGACACAATGACATTAGGGCCCCACATTCATTGGCGGGTATGCGGGTTATAGGGTCCGGGTTTGGCACCGCCATACCAGCCCCCGGTAGACCCGTCGGGTCTAACTTTTTACCGATAAGCGGATCCACGGGTTTTTTCTCACCCATACCCTCCCCATTTGCTGCGGGTACCCATCGGGTTAACGGGTATCGGGTACCCATTGCCATACGGAGTCGTCGATGCAAACCACAATATCCATCCGCTCCTTGACTACCTCCTAGGTTCCGCGTCGGCGCTGGAGAAAACATCGCTGCAGCAGTGGATCCTAAGGACACACATCCACCACAAGGATGCCCCCGCTGTCGCACCATCCTTATTTGAATAGACTGGTCTTTGAATCCATTGGGGAAGGATCTGAAGAAAAAATATTTAGCACCGCCATCGCCACCCCGAAATCAAGACGATGAGCAGCCTAAAAACGAATCTACTTTAGCTAAAACTGTCCACACGCATGGATCCAACAGCCCCCCCTCCCCCTCACCACCGATGACCTAGGTCGTCGGCGGGGGAGCCGTCAAAGGCCGGCGTCAGAAGGTTGTGCCATAGGGCAAGCGCTTTTCATCCCCTTACGGCGACGCGTGGGGGAAAAGAATTAGTCACAGTATCATTTTGGTACTTGTCGCTAGCTGCTAGGAGTAGAAAAGTGTATGTAGTTTATTCCTCGTTTTGTGATTCCTAGCTGGCAGTATAAAATACACCACGCTTATTTGTGTTCCATGTAATACACCATGAGTAATATGTAAAATGAACATTGATTTTTCTTGGTGAGTCTGTTTAGACAGAAGTCCAACTATGTTAGATAAGGGATGCTCGGCATCTTCTATACTCCATCTTTACTGAAAAAAGAATGTTCTATACTTATCCATCTCAAATTAGGTGTATCGGATTTGACTAGATTCGTATGTATTTAGACTGTTTTAATGTATAGATATATGTAAATTTAGACAAATCGCTAACATCTAATACGATACAGAGGGAGTCATTTTTTTCTCAGGCGATTTCTTTAGCCATATGGTACCTGCATAGGTCCATTTTCTTGTAGCATTTTTTAGTTTTATTATCCTCTTTACGTGCCCGCACTTTTATGTTCTTAAAGAAATTATATGGTTTGAAATACATAAATCTTCCAAAAATTATTTTCATGCAACTTCAACTTAAAAAAATACACATAACTTGTCCTAAAATACATATATTGGTCACTTTTATGATTATATTAGGTGATCTATTTTCTAGTTTCAAACAATCTGCCGCAACTTCAATGATATTTTACTTCCTTGCCACTTTCGTGTATATACTCAATTCACAATTTTCTCTCTTCAAACTCTTTTCTTCAGATGTACATATATTGTTCTCTCTTTTCTGAAAACTCTCAAGTTTTTTTAAGAAGCTGATACCCCGACCTCTACATCAAAATAATATCCTAATTACTTGGCGGTGCGCGGGCGCCAGGTTGACGAGTACAGCGTGCTACGTCGCACGTCGCACGTCCAGCGTGGCAACCTGGGTTAACGGGACCAGGTTGTTTTTTGTTTGTTTCTACCCACTCCGCGCATCACGGCACGCATTAACTCCCTTCCGTCTCGCTCTGCTCTCTCTCGCTTCCTCGCTCCAAACCGCAGTGCGGGGGCGGTTCTGTTTCGGCGTTCCGGCGATTGGAGGCGGTGGTGGAGCCTTTCCGGCGAGGGGGAACTGGCGGGCGGCCGGCGGAGGTCTACATCAGCGAGTGGAGGCGGTGGAGGCGTTGATTTTCTCGGGGATTCTCGGTGTAATCTGACGATTGATGCCCATTTTTTTGTGAAGATCCCTGTAGGATTTAGGCGAGCACATTTTTGGCACATTTTGAGCACCACGACAGATTAGGCAGTACATTTTACCTTTTGATTCCATGAATCCCCATGATTTCCGTCTCCTCTATGTGTGTGTGTGTGTGTGTTTTTTCACGTGATTTTATGTGGTTCTCTCGGGGTGGATTGGCGCCAGGGGGTTCGCCTGTGATTTTGCATGGTTCTGTATGGTTTCGATTCACGGTAGATTGCTCTGTAGGGGTTATATGAAGCGCATTAATGCTTTTGTAGGGGTGGATTGGCGCATTAAGGAAGGGGATCTGGGGGGATTTTGATGTGCACTATTACCAGAGGAATAGGATATGATTTAGGGATGATTTAGTAGTTGGTTAGTTTGCTTTTTTGTTGATTAGTTGCTTTTGTTCTCAAATAAGTTGTTTTTGATTAGTACAAACATCATTTGTTTCATACATGACAATATTAGTCGCTAGTGGAAGTTGGTGTTTCGTAGTGTGTGATAAGGAAAATGATTTAGTCTATGATAATAGAAGTTGCTTGTCTCACATTATTAGTTGCTCAACCTGGCAAGTTTGTTGGCTACATGATAATTAAAGTTGTTTATCTCACACTATTAGTTGCTCACACTATTATTTGATTTAGTAGTTGATTAGTTGTTTTTTCTTTTGATTAGTTGCTTTTGTTGACAAATAAGTTGTCAGTACAAACATCGTTTGTTTCATATATGAAAGTACTAGTTGCTAGTAGAAGTTGTTGTTTCGTAGTCTGTGACAAGGATCATGATTTAGTCTATGATAATAAAAGTTGCTTGTCTCACACTTTTTAGTTGCTCAACCTGGTAAGTTTGTTGGCTACATGATAATAGAAGTTGCTTGTCTCACACTATTAGTGCTCAATCTGACAAGTTGTGTCTGACATCTTATTAGTTATTAAACCTGACATTATTTGTTGCATGCATGACAATATAAGTTGGTTGTCTGGCATTTAGTAGGTGCTACGATATAAGTAGTTGGTTTGCCCAACATGTTTGTTGCCTATATTGAACTAGTAGTTGCACAGTTTTTATTACCATGGTGCCTATAAGTACTGTTTTTTATGTCATGAGCAGTTTGCTCAACCAGACCTGTCTGTTTGCTTATCTAACATAAGTAGTTGCTAAAGACAACATGTTTATTTCATACATCTAAGAAGAAGTTGCTAGTTAAAGTTTTAAAACTTTTTCTATGTTTCCATGCTATTGGTTAAGCGGATTTTCATGATGGATGGGTCTGATCCATCAGCAGGTGGGGGATCATCTTCAGGGAGCCAACAAACTAAGGCTCCACCTACGAAGGAACCTACTAAGCAAAATAAAATCAATGCTCTGGCTAATCGTGCACGGCCTCCTGTGAAGCAGCCTAAAAAAATTGCAAAGAAACCTGTTGGTGATTTTGTTGAAATGACGGAGAATCCAAAGAATAAGGGGAAAAAGGTTGCAACCACAAAAACAACGGACAGCTCTGATGTAAGTTCTACCCATGATATCTACATTGTACTCATGTTAAATCTTATTGCATGTCATTTTTTATCTTTAGTGGGTAGTTGTTTCTCTGCAGTAGGTAGTTGCTTCTCTACAGTAGGTAGTTGATTATCTGCAGTAGAAAGTTCCTTCTCTGTACTAGGTAGTTGTTTAATTTCAGTATGAAGTTGCTTCACTATAGTAGATAGTTGCTATTTTTCTGCCATATTTTGGCGCCTATATGGAAACTATATAATACATCTTTTTTGCATGCTTAAATTATAGGCTCAGGAAATTGGGGAAATCAGAAACAGGTCATCGCCTTCATGTTTTTTCACACTAGACAACAAACTGACAGGCACACAGAATATTGCACTGATCGAGAAGAATTTTGGTGGCCTGTTGAACATCGGCGCATGCACCATGCCTCTTGAACTCGGTCAGTGGGTTATGAAGTGCTATGACCACGACACCTCTGAGTTGATCATACCTGACCGCGGAAAGATACCGGTCGATGCAAAAAACTCATCAGTCCGTATTAGATAATATGTTTTGCATTTAATTCATATTATTCTCATGTTTTTTCACACTCCTATTGCATACCCTTATATAATATGTTTTGCATTTAATTCATATTATTCTCATGTTTTTTCCTGTCAAGCAACTACTGTACCTAGATTCCGTAGAGGTTGACAAACTCATCAGTTCGTGTTACCCTCGAGTAGGCGCTTGGGACAACGCCTTGATAAATAAGGTTAAGAAGAAAGACATGATCAAAGCAGGGGTTTTGGGGAAACTACAAGTAAGCGTGATGTGCTTTTTTTACATTTTACTCTCCTTCTATGCCTACTTTTCTATATAAATCTAGTTTGAGTAACCTACTTTGTTAAAAAAACAGCTCAAGGAAAAATACAGAGACACACAGCATGGAGGAGTTTTTGGCGGATTGCTAAAGGCTGAACAGTTCGTCACCGCAAATTTGCCACCAAATTACGACCAGTGTGTGAGTACCTCATTTTTTTAGTTGCTCAACCTGACAAGTTTGTTGCCTGCATGACAATATAAGTTTCTTGTCTTACACTATTAGTTGCTCAGCATGAGAACTAACTTGTGTTCTTATTCATTCTTAATAACAAACTTGCAGAGGAAAAGGAAACTTTCTGCTTTGGTCCATGTAGCATGCTCAGATTTTGAAGACACCATAGCAAAGTTTGTCAATGGTATTGGCAAAATAGAAGAAACTATTGTAACTGGCATAGGTCAATCAAGACCTACGAAGAGATGAAGAAACAATAAACAAGACGAAGAACCGGTGTTGCCTGATGAGGATTCTGACAACTTTGATGAGGAAAATTGCAGACAAGACTACGATCATGTGGTTTATCGCTATAGTTTGTCATTCTTTATTTTGAAATTACTTTTTTTATCACTACCTTACTTTTACTTTTTTGGCACTTCTGTTGTACACAGCAAAGAATACGTCAACAACGATGACGACGACGATGATGAGTCCGAACAGCGAAAAAATGATGAGGATGACGAGGAAGGGGATGACAACAACATCAATGATGATGATAATGATGATGGCGACGCTGGGAACAACAAAAGCATGGATGATAGTTTCACAGATCAGTACTATGTTGAAAACAAGGAAACAAGGTCCGCCGCAAGGTCGGGGGCAAAAAGGAAGAGGGCAGCCGAAGGCGATGCTGAACAGACTCAGGAAGAACTTGCCCAGGCTACAGAACAAGTTAGTCAGCCTAGTGGAAAATCACTAGCGCGGACCAGAGTTGAAGTTGCTCAGAAGATAATGGAAGTTGCTCAGACAAATAAGCAAGTTGCTAAGATGTAAGACCCTAGCGCATGACTCAATAGGATTGCTAGGAAACTCATACCAACAAGTTGCAACTTCTTTTCCGGAAGCTCATTCTAAAAGAACTCTAAGGTTAAGCGTGCTTGGCATAGAGCAATTCTAGGATGGGTGACCAACCGGGAAGTGGGTACCGGGTGCGCATGAGTGAGGACAAAGTGCGCAGAAAAGACTAGTGTTGGTCTGTGGGGTTAGTCTAGTGATCCTATTGAGCTGCCAGAAGTGATAGCCATCGGTCCGGAGTGACCGGGGGTGTTACAAGTGGTATCAGAGCCGACCTTCCCGGTTACACGGGCGTGTGCGGGTCAGTGGCGGACATGTGGCGCATGGCGCGTGTGGCCCAGAGTGGACACGGCAGGGCGCATGTGCCGACACAGGACGCACATACGTGTGCCAAGAGGGGTGATGACCCACAAGTATAGGGGGTGTATCGTAGTACTTTTGATAAATAGGAGTGTCGATCCCAACGAGGAGCAGAAGGTGCTGAACAGTGGTATGGAGCAGGAAATCCCTGTGAATACTTAGCAAACGGATTTTTAGTGGTTTTCTGACAAGGCAACAAAACAAGGAGCAAGTAACAAAAGTAACGAACAAACGGAGCAAGTGGCCCAATCCTTTCTTAGCAAAGGACAAGCCGGTGGAAATACTTATAAGGACCAAACGTTCTCGAGGACACGTGGGAATTCTGTCAAGTGCTTTCGCTTCAAATAGCTGACTACTCTTCTTTGGTGTTTGTAAGTGTTGTGTGGGTGAACCTGTGCTAACATACCACCCTTCCTAGGACTAATACATACTTGTGATTAAACCCAATGCAAACATTTGTAACTACAGGAAAGTAATTAAGATATAAATCTAACCACAGCCTTAAACTCTGACATCCTACACTCCCTTGTGCAATGGTGTCCTAACGGGGTTCAGGTTTCTGTCACTCCGGCAACCCCATAATTAGTAGCCAAATACACAATGCATTCCCCTAGGCCCATAAATGGTGAAGTGTCATGTAGTCAACGTTCACATGACACCACTAGAATAGCACCACAACTTAAATACTAAACCATTGAATAATAACTCATCACAGATTCACTACTAACAACATGACTTCTCCCATGTCCTCAAGAACTAAACGAACTACTCACAAGACATCATATGGATCAAGATCAAAGATGATATGGTAATGGAAAAAATCTGAACATAAACAATAATCCAATGGTTCCACTCACAAGCATCAACTACAATAGTAATCAACACCGGGAAAGTTTCCCCTAAGAACTAAAGCAATATCCAACACAATTGTTATAGCGGGACGGAGTGGTGATGATGGTGCTAGTGGAGATGATGGTGTGGATGATGATGATGATCCCGATGAAGCCTAGCTTTATGACGGTGTTGATGGCGATGGTCTCCCCTCTCCGGGAAGGAATTCTCTCGGTAGAAATCTGCCTGCTAGAGAGATCTTTCTCTCTCGGTGTTTTCCGCCCCCGAGAGGCGACGGAAATCTATCTGTGGTCGCTCCCCTGGTATTAGGGTTCCGTAGGTAAGATATAGGCGAATGGGCGGAGTCAGAGGCCGGGCAGGTGGGCCACACCTGCCCTAGGCGTGGGTCAGGTAGGCCCGTGCCTAGGGGGTGTGGGCCCCCTGAGGCCCCACTTCGTCCCTCCTTCTGGATTCCTTCGTCTTCTGGTAAAATAATATGTTTCCATATTTTCTGATATTTTTCTGACCTTTGCGAAATTGCACCGAAACGCCTTTTTTTCCATCAGAATCTAGACTCTGGCAGTGCATCCTCCAAGAATCATCCAACATGCATAAACAGATGAAAAAGCCATAAGTAATACCTCATAATAAGACAAGCATCAATGAATAGAGGTAAATTATGATATAGAAAGGTGATGCAAATTGGGTGTATCAAGGGGACGTTCCTGGCTTGTGGTTGATCGATGAGGACGTCGATATTCTAAGGGTGGGTGTTTGTGAGACCCTAGTGTAGGGGTTCGTAGCATGGAAAACAAAAAATTTCTACCGCATACGAACAAACAACCCAAGATCTATCTAATAGATTATAGCAACGAGTCGATAGAATAACTCACCCTCAAAATTCCAAAGTGTTTAACGAGAGCGGATTCTCGTGGGTGATGTAGTCGTACTCTTCCCGATCTCTAGATCGTGTAGACGATCCTTCTGGCGCTGTGTTCCGGCAGCTCTCCCGCAGTCGATCACACGTTCGGTACTTGACGAAGACCTTCCTCTCCCTTGTTCCAGCAGGCAGCGGAGGTTGTAGCACTCTCCTCGCGATTCCGGCAGCACGACGGCGTGGTACCGGAAGTAGAGGGGAGATCTCGCAGGGCTTCGCCTTAAGCCGGAGCGAGTATGGTGGACTATGAGGGAGGCCCTTGGTGATCTAGGGTTTAGACACACCAAGGAGGAGAGGCTAGGCCGGCGGCTAGGGCAAGGGGATGCCCCAACTCGGCGGCTAGGGTTTAGCCCTAGGCGGCGGCAGCAGGAGGTGGCGGCGCCGGAGGCTTGGGGCTAGGGTTTGCGGGGTGCAAGTTGTGTGTTTGGAGGGGCAGCCCTGCCCCTCCTTATATAGGTGGAGGGGGCCGGCCAAGGGGAGGGGAGTCCCTCCCCAACTCGGCTTCCAAGGCCGGCGGTGGAGGGAGAGGGACTTCCTCCCCAAGTAGGTTTCCTACTCTCCCTCCACCAAGCAAAATAGCCGTTTGACTTTTCAAATTGGCGTTTGACTTTTCAAACTAGGATTTGATTTATCCCTTTATTTCGCTCAGCGATGACACATAGTACATGATGCAACCATTCCAACTTTTTATGACACATTCATGTACCCTTCCCCTCCGGAGTGCCGGACATTTCGGAACCTTCTAGAACATTCCCGATGAAAACACCGGAACCATTCTCCAACCCCGAAACAGGACTTTCCTTATATGAATCTTATTCTCCGGACCATTCCGGATCTCCTCGTGATATCCCGGATCCCATCCGAGACTCCGAACAACATTCGGTCTCTTACTCATCATTCCATAACTACTTCAACAACGTCGAATCCTTAAGTGTGTCTCCCTACGGTTCGTGATTTATGCGGACATGATCGAGACACTTCTCCGAACAATAACCAATAGAGGAATCTGGAAATTCATATGGCTCCCACATATTTCTACGATTACTTTGCGATCGAATGAACCACTTACATACGATACCAATTTCCCTTTGTCTCACGATAGTTTACTTATCCGAGGTTTTGATCGTCGGTATCTCTGCATACCTAGTTCAACCTCGTTACTGATAAGTACTATTTTCTCGTTCCCGTGATATGTGATCCCTTTTGAGCCAGTCACATGCTTGCAAGATAATTGGATGACATTCCACCGAGAGGGCCCAGAGTATATCTATCCGTCATATGGATGGACAAATCCCATTCTTGATCCATGTGTCTCAACCAATACTTTTCGAACACTCAATGACACCTTTATAGCCACCCAGTTACGGTGTGGTGTTTGATGTCATCAAAGCATCCTTCCGGTGATGGTGATATGCATAATCTCATGGTCGAAGGAATTAGGTTACTATGTATCAGAAAGCATATAGCAATTGAACTATTAAAATGACTTGATCTTTATGCTACGCTTATCTATAGGAGTATGTCCATCATATCATTCTCCTAACGATATGATCTTGTTGTTAATAACATCTCAATGTTCATGATAGGGAAACCACAATCATTTATTAACCAACAAGCTAGTATTATAAAGAGGCTTTACTAGGGACTCTATTTTAGTTTACAAATCACACAAGTATTAATGTTTCCTTGTTAATACTATTATAGCATGAATGTAAACATTTATCATAAACACAAAGATATAATAATAACTATATTTATTATTGCCTCTAGGGCATATATCCAACAGTCTCCCACTTGCACTAGAGTCAACTAATCTAGATTACATGGTAATATACCGAACACCCATGGCAGTTTGGTGTTGGTCATGTTTTTCCCTCGGGAGAGGTTTAGTCAACGGATCCGCCACATTCAGATCTGTGTGTACTTTGCAAATCTTTATGTCACCATCTTGGACATGTTCTCGAATAGCGTGAAAACGTAGCTTGATGTGCTTCAGCTTCTTGTGTGACCTTGGTTCTTGCGCATTGGCTATGGCGCCCATGTTATCACAGTAGATAGACATTGGGTCCAGCGCACTTGGAACCACACCGAGCTCTGTAATGAACTCGTTCATCCATATCGCTTCTTGTGAAGCCTCTGAAGCAGCCATGTATTCCGATTCACTTGAAGATCTCGCCATAACGCTTTGCTTTGCACTCCTCCAGCTAACTGCTGCACTATTCAAAGTAAATACATATCCATATTGTGATTTAGAATCATCCGAATCGGTGTTCCAACTAGCATCGGTGTAACCATTAACAACGAGTTGTTCATCACCTCCATAAGAAAGAACCATATCCTTAGTTCTTCTCAAGTACTTAAGGATGTTTTTGACCGCTGTCCAATGATCCACTCCTGGATCACTTTGATATGTGCTAGTTAAACTAACAGCATATGCAATGTCGGGTCTAGTACATAGCATGGCATACATTAGAGATCCTATGGCTGAGGCATAGGGAGTTTTACTCATCCTTTCTCTATCTTCTGCCGTTGTTGGACTTTGAGTTTTAATCAACGTCGTGTTGGGCAACATGGGAAAGAACCCTTTCTTGCTATCTTCCATTCCAAACCTCTTTAGAACTTTGTCCAAATATGTACTTTGTGACAATGATATTAGGCGTCTCGATCTATCTCTATAAATATTTATGCATAATATGTAAGCTGCTTCGCCAAGATCTTTCATTGAAAAACTATTATTCAAATATTCCTTGACACTATTAAGAAGGTCTACATCATTCCGAATCAACAATATGTCATCTACATATAGTATTAAGAATGCTATAGAGCTCCCACTCACTTTCTTGTAAATACAAGCTTCTCCATCAGTTTGTAAAACCAAAACTTTTGATTACCTTATCAAAACGTTGATTCCAACTTCGGGATGCTTGCTTCAATCCATATATGGACCATTGAAGTTTGCATACCTTGTTAGCATCTTTAGGATCGACAAAACCTTTGGGTTGCATCATATACAACTCTTCATCAATGTCTCCATTGAGGAACGCTGTTTTGACATCCATCTGCCATATCTCATAATCATAATATGCAGCGATTGCTAACAAAATCCTCACAGACTTTAGCTTCGCTACTGGTGAGAAAGTCTCATCCTAGTCAACTCCTTGAATTTGTCGAAACCCTTTTGCGACAAGTCGAGCTTTATAGACAGTAACATTACCATCAGCATCTGTTTTCTTCTTGAAAATCCATTTGTTCTCGACAGCCTTCCGGCCATCCGGTAAGTCCACCAAAGTCCATACTTGGTTTTCGTACATGGATCCAATCTCGGATTTCATGGCTTGTTGCCAATTATTGGAATCTGGGCTCATCATCGCTTCCTCATATGTCGCAGGGTCATCGGTGTTGTCCACCAACATGACACTCATAACGGGATCATACCAATCAGGAGTGGTACGAGTTCTCGTTGACCTGTGAGGTTCTGTAGCAACAACAACCTAAGTTTCATGATCATCATCATTAGCTTCCTCTCTTATTGGTGCAGGCACCACAGGAACTTCTTCCGGTGCTGCGCTACTCGCAAGTTCAAGAGAAGGTTCGACAACCTTTTTGAGTTCTACTTTCCTTCCAGTCACTTCTTTCGAGAGAAATTCCTTCTCTAGAAAGGATCCATTCTTGGCAACGAAGATTTTGCCTTCAGATCTATGATAGAAGGTATACCCAATAGTTTCCTTTGGGTATCCTATGAAGACGCATTTTTCTGCTTTGGGTTCAAGCTTGTCCGGCTGTAACTTCTTTACATAGGCTTCGCAACCCCAAACTTTAAGGAACGACAATTTAGGTTTCTTCCCAAACCATAATTCATACGGTGTCGTTTCAACGGATTTAGATGGTGCCCTATTTAAAGTGAATGCGCCTGTTTCTAATGCATAACTCCAAAATGATAGCGGTAAATCTGTAAGTGACATCATAGAACGAACCATATCTAAGAGAGTTAGATTACGACGTTCAGACACACCATTACGCTGTGGTGTTCCCGGCGGTGTCAATTGTGAAAGTATTCCGCATTTATTCAAATGCTCGCCAAACTTGTAACTTAGATATTCACCTCCACGATCAGAATGTAGAAATTTAATCTTCTTGTTACGTTGATTCTCAACCTCACTTTGAAATTCCTTAAACTTCTCGAAAGTTTCGGACTTATGTTTCATGAAATAGATATACCCATATCTACTCAAGTCATCTGTGAAGGTAAGAACATAACGATAACCACCGCGCGATGCTACACTCATTGGACCACACACATCGGTATGTATGATTTCCAATAAGTCCGTAGATCGCTCCATCATACCAGAAAATGGAGTCTTAGTGATTTTACCCATTAGACATGCTTCGCATCTTTCAAGTGATTCGAAATCAAGTGATTCAAGAAGTCCATCGGAATGGAGTTTCTTCATACGCTTCACTCCAATGTGACCAAGACGACAGTGCCACATATAGGTCAAGTTATCGCTCGATTTCAAACGTTTAGCTTCAATGTTATTAATATGTGTATTTCCACTATCGAGATTCAATAAGTATAGACCATCTATCAAAGGTGCATGTGCATAAAACATATTACTCATATAAATTGAACAACCATTATTCTCGGACTTAAACAAGTAACCGTCTCGCAATAAACAAGATCCCGATATAATGTCCATGCTTAACGCAGGCACCAAATAACAATTATTTAAGTATAAAACTAATCCCGATGGTAGATGACGAGGTAGTGTGCCGACCACGATCACATCAACCTTTGTTCCATTTCCCACGTGCATCGTCACCTTGTTCTTCGCTAGCTTCCGTTTATTCTGCAGCACCTGTTTCGAGTTACAAATATGAGCAACCGAACCAGTATCAAATACCTAGGCACTACTACGGGTACTAGTGAGATACACATCAATAACATGTATATCGGATATACCTTTCTTATTGATGTTGCCGTTCTTCAAATCCGCCAAGTACTTTGGGCAATTCGCTTCCAGTGCCCTTCTCCCTTGCAGTAAAAGCACTCTGTATCAGGCTTGGGTCCAGCCTTGGTCTTCTTCGTCGGTGCGGCAACTTTCTTACCACCCTTCTTGAAGTGTCCCTTTTGCTTAGACTTGCCTTTCTTGAATTTGGTGGTGTTATTGACCATCAACACTTGGTGCTCTTTCTTGATCTCCACTTCTGCAGATTTTAACATGGAGAAGAGTTCTGGCAACTGCTTGTTCACGCTTTGCATATTGTAGTTCATCACAAAGTTCTTGTAACTTGGTGGTAGTGATTGGAGGACATGGTAAATACCCAAAGCATTAGGAATCACTATACCCAAGCTTTGAAGTTTGTTTGTGTGCCCAGACATCTTAAGCACATGCTCACTGACGGAGCTGCCCTCTTCCATCTTGCACTTAAAGAACTTTTCGGAAGCCTCATAGCTCTCAACTTCCGCGTGAGTCTCAAAAATCAATTTGAGTTCACGGACAATATCATGTGGGTCTGAATTCTCAAACCTTTTCTGAAGCTCCGATTCCAAACCATACAAGATAGCACACTGAACTGTGGAGTATTGATTCTTTCGAGCGAGGTAAACGTTCTTTACTTCATCGGTAGCATCAGCTGCAGGCGGGTCACCCAGCGGTGCATCCAGCACATAGGTCAAATTATCAGCATTGAGGACAATCCTCAAATTGCGGAACCAATCCGCGAAGTTGCTTCCATTGTTTTTCAACTTTTCTTTCTCTAGGAACGCATTAAAATTGATGGTAGGGGCCGCCATTGATCTACAACATATTTGCAATAGTTTAGACTAAGTTTATGACAAATTGAGTTCTAATTAATAGTTAAATTAATCTAGGTGAACTCCCACTCAAAACAATATCCCTCACATTGTTTTAGTGATCACACGAACAAAATCCACCACATCAAAACCGATCATCACGAGAGTTGATGTTGCTTCAATGGCGAACAATCGACATGTTCATCATATCTACTATATGATTCATGCTTTACCTTTCGGTGATCCGTGTTCCGAGACCATGTCTGTGCATGCTAGGCTCGTCAAGATCAAACCTTAGCTTCCGCATGAGCAAATCTGGCTTGCTCACGCTGTATACACTTGCAGAATCTATCACACCCGATCATCACGTGGTGCTTCGAAACAACAAGCTTTAGCAACGGTGCTTACTAAGGGTGAACACTTTAGAACTTGAAATTCATGTGCATGAGGGATCATCTTATAATGCTACCGTCGTTAACTAAGCAATACAAGATGCATAAAGGATTAACATCACATGCGATTCATAATATGTGATATGATATGGCCTTTCTTCTTTTGTGCTTCCGATCTCCATCTTCAAGCACGAACATGATCTCCATCATCACCGGCATTGCATCACGGTCAATGACGCTGCTCCATGGTTGTCGTCCACCGGATTCAACTATTACAACTACTTTGAATAGACACGTGGGTCTTAACATAAATTAAAGACAACCATATGGCTCCTGTCGGTTGCCAACTTACAATAAGGAACATTGCATACATCAAATATAATCACAATCATGGCCATATCACATCACAGCACACCCCTGCAAAACAAAGTTAGACGCCTCTAATTTCTTTGCATATTTTACGTGGTTTGGGGCTTTCAATAAGTGTCGATCTAACTTACGAACAAGAACCACAACGTTGATGTTTGAACTATCAAGTGCCCGTTGTAAATTGGATCTGTACTATAATGGGAGAGACAGACACCCGCAAAGCCACTTATGCAATACAAGTTGCATGTTGAGCGTGGAGCAAGTCTCATGAACGATGTCATGTAAGGTTAGACCGGACCGCTTCATCCCATCATACCGCAATATGCAAAGTACACAAGAAGCAATTGATAATAAAAGCACCACCGCCCCCAATGACCATTGTGTTCTACTCGTGCAACAGATCTACATATAGACACGGCTCTGATACCACTGTAGGGGTTCGTAGCATGGAAAACAAAAATTTTCTACCGCATACAAACAAACAAGCCAAGATATATCTACTAGATTGTAGCAACGAGTCGATAGAATAACTCACCCTCGAATATTCCAAAGTGTTTAACGAGAGCGGATTCTCGTGGGTGATGTAGTCGTACTCTTCCCGATCTCAAGATCGT
The DNA here is from genome assembly GCA_910589765.1 of Avena atlantica. Taxonomy (NCBI): domain Eukaryota; kingdom Viridiplantae; phylum Streptophyta; class Magnoliopsida; order Poales; family Poaceae; genus Avena; species Avena atlantica. The sequence goes on along the minus strand of OU342734.1, from coordinate 42,714,470 downwards.
GTAGACGATCCTTCCGGCGCTGCGTTCCAGCAGTGCTCCCGCACTCGGTCACACGTTCAGTACTCGACGAAGACCTTCCTCTCCCTTGTTCCAGTAGGCAGCGGAGGTTGTAGCACTCTAATCGCAATTCCGGCAGCACGACGGCGTGGTACCGGAAGTAGAGGGGAGATCTCGCAGGGCTTCGCCTTAAGCCGGAGCGAGTATGGTGGACTATGAGAGAGGCCCTTGGTGATCTAGGGTTTATACACACCAAGGAGGAGAGGCTAGGCCAGCGGCTAGGGCAAGGGGATGCCCCAACTCGGCGGCTAGGGTTTAGCCCTAGGCGGCGGCAGCAGGAGGTGGCGGCGCCGGCGGCTTGGGGCTAGGGTTTGCGGGGTGCAAGTTGTGTGTTTGGAGGGGCAGCCCTGCCCCTCCTTATATAGGTGGAGGGGGCCGGCCAAGGGGAGGGGAGTCCCTCCCCAACTCGGCTTCCAAGGCCGGCGGTGGAGGGAGAGGGACTTCCTCCCCAAGTAGGTTTCCTACTCTCCCTCCACCAAGCAAAATAGCCGTTTGACTTTTCAAATTGGCGTTTGATTTTTCAAACTAGGATTTGATTTATCCCTTTATTTCGCTCAGCGATGACACCTATTACATGATGCAACCATTCCAACTTGTTATGACACATTCATGTACCCTTCCCCTCCGGAGTGCCGGACATTCCGGAACCTTCTAGAACATTCCCGATGAAAACACCGGAACCATTCTCCAACCCCGAAACAGGAATTTCCTTATATGAATCTTATTATCCGGACCATTCCGGATCTCCTCGTGATATCCCGGATCCCATCCGAGACTCCGAACAACATTCGGTCTCTTACTCATCATTCCATAACTACTTCAACAACGTCGAATCCTTAAGTGTGTCTCCCTACAGTTCGTGAATTATGCGGACATGATCGAGACACTTCTCCGAACAATAACCAATAGAGGAATCTGGATATTCATATGGCTCCCACATATTTCTCCGATTACTTTGCGATCGAATGAACCACTTACATACGATACCAATTTCCATTTGTCTCACGATAGTTTACTTATCCAAGGTTTTGATCATCGGTATCTCTGCATACCTAGTTCAACCTCGTTACTGATAAGTACTCTTTTCTCGTTCCCGTGATATGTGATCCCTTGTGATTCATCTCATCAAAGAACCCGCCATCTTTGAAATGAATTCACAAATTGAGTTGAAGTCTATTTTGCAAGAAGAGATGAAAAATCAGGTGACTCACAAGACAGTAGTTTGGAATGGATCGATGGTGGCGATGTAGTCCAGGGACTTTCAAGGGGTATCTTGATTCAGTTGACATGGAGAAGAAGACGAATATGCAGTCCAGCAAAGAGGAACCTGTGAAACTGAAGGAACCAGCAAGGTCTGCAACAAAATTCATAGAGAAGCCAACTGCAAAAACAGGACAAGCAAGTACGACGCAAAGAGCAAACAAGTTCAGGGGTTCCTCAGGCAACTTCTGCACAGGAACAGACAACTTCTTCTTTGCCTCAAGCAACTAGAGTGTGTATCCAGCCAGAGAGAATTCCTGTGAAACAAGCAACTTCAGAGAATAAGCAGGCAACTTCTGCTATTCTGCAGGCAACTTCTCCAGATATACAGACAACTAGTGTATAGACCAAGGCAACTACAGTGCACCCAAAGGCAACATCACAGGAAAAACAACCGCTGAACAGCCCATCAATGGCAAAAAGAGTGCACTTTAGCCCACTACCAACTAGACAGACTTGCCCGCCACCATCACCCATCCGAGGGAAAAAAACAAACAAGTTGTCTGATCCCCAAGTGCAGGAACAACACACATATAAGATGCCGCTTCCAAGGTCCAGTTCTACTATCGATATGGATTGCCCATCTTTCAGCCTAGGTCCAGATTTTGATGACGGCGATGGCCCAGAAGTTGATGATGACAATGATGAAGTTGCTCAAAAAGTTCAAGCTACTGAGTCTGATGAGTTCGACGTTTTAGCAAACATCGATCCTAAAGATATTGAGAGAGTGTGTGTTGAAGCAGAAATCTATCGGAGGGCAGTGGCTCAGGCAGCAAACACTGGAGACAATGAAGAATCACATGGCGTGTTGCAAACGCCCGACAAATCCCCTACCCCCGCAGCACCAGATGTAGGCACTGATGGTTCAGGCAGCTCCACAACTCCTCAACAGTATGTAAGAAGTTTAATCAAGTCTCCCCCTTGCCAACTATCGCCGTACGTCAATGTAGGCAGCAAGAAACGGTTCACAAGCACGAAAAGTGCTAACAAGCTATACGCAAAAGTAATTCAGCATGGAGGAAGCATCAGAACAAACCAATAGAAAATTAACGAAAGGTGGTCTTTCTATTTTTTCCACTGTTTTTTTAACCTTCTCTTCATCGCTTTTTAGTTACAGTACAAGTTGCTTATACAGGATGCATAGTTTTTTACTAACACAAAAAGTTGTTAGAATACATGTTTTTGTTGCCAACATGACTATGTGTCTCATGAAAACTACTTTGTGCAGCCCGGTAGTCGTCAACTTTGGCACCTACCATGTTACAACCAGGAGGATGGCTCCACACTTCGGTCATGGAAATTGGAATCATGGCGATTGCGAAAAACATTCTAGAAACTGCAAAGAAGATAGTCATGCCTTTGAGGATATATGTAAGTGAAATCATAGCTCGAACCAACCTTGTTTACCTTTTTTCGTCTTTACGAAAGCATGTAACCACCAACCAAAAATCTCAACTTGTTTTGTTGTTTTGTTCATCACAGTCACTACTTTTTTGCTATTTTTTTCAAAGACATGGCTGCGGGATTTAGAGTTTAATCGGAAAGAACTGAAGGTACTGTTTAGCAATTCAAGGCGTTTGGACCGACAAGATATGGTGCGTACACTTTCCCACATGAACAGAACACCCAACACCCCCCCCACTACACCACTGCTTACTACTTGCTTTCTTTTTTTAGGCCTCTAGTTGCTTACTTTAGCTTACTTTGTTGCTTTTCACTATGACACTAGTTGCCTAACTAGAAATAAAAGTTGCCTCAATGAGTTTTTTACTGTGCGACATTTGAAAATTTACTTCCACTATCTCAGTAGTTGCTTTATATATGTTAGTACTTGCTTCTGACTATACCACAACTTGCCTAGTTGTAGCTTTTTCCTACAAAAAAATAAATACTATCTATGTCGGTCTATTTTTCTAGTTGCTTCATCAAGCTCACTAGCTGCCTGCACAATGTAAATAGTTGCTTCCCTGCCGTTAACTAATTGCCTAACTACACAGGTTATGTTCCCAATTATCCAAGCCCTCGACCCAAAAGCAAAGGATGTTGTCAACCATTATTGGTTGTTCAACTTAAACATCATAGACAAGCAATTTCAGATCCTTGACTCGTGGAGGACAATTGAGGATAAGGTTCTGAAGAAATGTTACCAAGCCATCATCGCATCTATCCTCATTCACTGGGATAATAACTATGGTGCATCCAAAGTTAAACTTGAAAATTTTCGTGTTCAAGAAATCCAAGTTCCAAAGCAGAAAAACAAGTAAGCAATCTCAGTGAGCAACTTTCCCACAAGCATACTATTTTCCTGTTCAATGTTAGTTGCTCAACCTATTAGTTGCTTGCCTCACACTTTTAGTTGCTCAAACCAACCTGTTAGTTGCTTGTCTGACAATGTTAGTTGCTCAAACCAACCTGTTAATTACCCCTCACACCAGGAGTTTTTTTACACTAGAATTTTGTTCACCCTGTCATGTTGTTTTTGATTGAAAGTTGCTTTTGACTAGCATTTATTAATTCTGGGACCTGACATTTTGTTGCCTACACAACACTAGAAGTTACATTCATAAGTAGTTGGTTTGCCCAACATGTTTGTTGCCTATGTTTGTTCGAATACAGCCATACTGAATTTTTTCTTGTGTTTTACAGCGATGATTGTGGGGTTTTCACCCTAATGAACATCAATTGGTATGGTATAGCTGTTGGAGATATGCCCTAGAGGCAATAATAAATGTAGTTATTATTATATCTTTGTTTTTATGATAAATGTTTACATTCATGCTATAACAGTATTAACAAGGAAACATTAATACTTTTGTGATTTGTAAACTAAATTAGAGTCCCTAGTAAAAGCCTCTTCATAATACTAGCTTGTTGGTTAATAAATGATTGTGGTTTCCCTATCATGAACATTGAGATGTTATTAACAACAAGATCATATCATTAGGAGAATGATATGATGGACATACTCCTATAGATAAGTGTAGCATAAAGATCAGGTCATTTTAATAGTTCAATTGCTATATGCTTTCTGATACATAGTAACCTAATTCCTTCGACCATGAGATCATGCATATCACCATCACCGGAAGGATGCTTTGATGACATCAAACACCACACCGTAACTGGGTGGTTATAAAGGTGGCATTAAGTGTTCGGAAAGTATGGGTTGAGACACATGGATCAATAGTGGGATTTGTCCATCCATATGACGGATAGATATACTCTGGGCCCTCTCGGTGGAATGTCATCCAATTGGCTTGCAAGCATGTGACTGGCTCACAAGGGATCACATATCACGGGAACGAGAAAAGAGTACTTATCAGTAACGAGGTTTAACTAGGTATGCAGAGATACCGACGATCAAAACCTTGGATAAGTAAACTATCGTGAGACAAAGGGAAATTGGTATCGTATGTAAGTGGTTCATTCGATCGCAAAGTAATCGTAGAAATATGTGGGAACCATATGAATTTCCAGATTGTTCTATTGGTTATTGTTCGGAGAAGTGTCTCGATCATGTCCGCATAAGTCACGAACCGTAGGGAGACACACTTAAGGATTCGATGTTGTTGAGCAGTTATGGAATGATGAGTAAGAGACCGAATGTTGTTCGGAGTCTTAGATGGGATCCGGGATATCACGAGGAGATCCGGAATGGTCCGGAGAATAAGATTCATATAAGGAAAGTCCTGTTTCGGGGTTGGAGAATGGTTCTGGTGTGTTCATCGGGAATGTTCTAGAAGGTTCCGGAAGGTCCGGCACTCCGGAGGGGAAGGGTACATGAATGTGTCATAACGAGTTGCAATGGTTGCATCATGTACTAGGTGTCATAGCTGAGCAAAATAAAGGGATAAATCAAATCCTAGTTTGAAAAGTCAAACGCCAATTTGAAAAGTCAAACGACAAGTTTGCTTGGTGGAGGGATAGTAGGAAACCTACTTGGGGAGGAGTTCCTCTCCCTCCACCGCCGGCCTTGGAGGCCGAGTTGGGGGAGGACTCCCTTCCCCTTGGCCGGCGCCCTCCATCTATAAAAGGAGGGGCAGGGCTGCCCCTCTAAACACACACCTTGCCCCACTAAAACCCTAGCCCTAGCCGCCGGCCCCTCCTGCAGCCGCCGCCGCCCTAGGGAAAACCCTAGCTGCCGACTTGGGGCTTTCACCAAGCCCTAGCCGCCGGCCTATCCCTCTCTCCTTGGTGTGTCTAAACCCTAGATCATCGAGGCCTCTCTCATAGTCCACCATACTCGCTCTGGCTTAAGGCGAAGCCCTGCGAGATATCCCCTCTACTTCCGGTACCACGTTGTCGTGCTGCCGGAATTGCGAGGAGAGTGCTACAACCTACGCTGCCTGCTAGAACAAGGGAGAGGAAGGTCTTCATCGAGTACCGAACGTGTGACCGACTGCGGAAGCGCTGCCGGAACGCAGCGCCGGAAGGATCGTCTACACGATCTTGAGATCGGCAAGAGTACGACTACATCACCCACGAGAATCCGCTCTCGTTAAACACTTTGGAATCTTCGATGGTGAGTTATTCTATCGACTCGTTGCTACAATCTAGTAGATAGATCTTGGCTTGTTTGTTTGTATGCAGTAGAAATTTTTTGTTTTCCATGCTACGAACCCCTACAGTGGTATCAAAGCCGTGTCTATATGTAGATCTGTTGCACGAGTAGAACACAATGGTCATTGTGGGCGGTGGTGCTTTTATTATCAATTGCTTCTTGTGTACTTTGCATCTTGCGGTATGATGGGATGAAGTGGCCCGGGCTAACCTTACATGACATCATTCATGAGACTTGCTCCACGCTCAACATGCAACTTGTATTGCATAAGTGGCTTTGCGGGTATCTATCTCTCCCATTATAGTATAGATCCAATTTACAACGGGAACTTGATAGTTCAAACATCAACGTTGTGGTTCTTGTTCGTAAGTTAGATCGACACTTATTGAAAGCCCCAAACCACGTAAAATATGCAAAGAAATTAGAGGCGTCTGACTTTGTTTTGCAGGGGTGTGCTGTGATGTGATATGGCCATGATTGCGATTATATTTGATGTATGCAATGTTCCTTATTGTAAGTTGGCAACCGGCAGGAGCCATATGGTTGTCTTTAAGTTCTGTTAAGACCCGAGTGTCTATTCAAAGTAGTTGTAATAGTTGAAGCTGGTGGACGACAATCATGGAGCAGCGTCATTGACTTTGATGCAATGCCGGGTATGATGGAGATCATGTTCGTGCTTGAAGATGGAGATCGGAAGCACAAAGAAGAAAGGCCATATCATATCACATATTATGAATTGCATGTGATGTTAATCCTTTATGCATCTTGTATTGCTTAGTTAACGACGGTAGCATTATAAGATGATCCCTCATGCACATGAATTTCAAGTTCTAAAGTTTTCATCCTTAGTAAGCACCGTTGCTAAAGCTTGTTGTTTTGAAGCACCATGTGATGATCGGGTGTGTTAGATTCTGCAAGTGTATACAACGTGAGCAAGCCAGATTTGCTCATGCGGAAGCTAAGGTTTGATCTTGACGAGCCTAGCATGTACAGACATGGTCTCGGAACACGGATCACCGAAAGGTAAAGCATGAATCATATAGTAGATATGATGAACATGTCGATTGTTTGCCATTGAAGCTACATCAACTCTCGTGATGATCGGTTTTGATGTGGTGGATTTGGTTTGTGTGATCACTAAAACAATGTGAGGGATATTGTTTTGAGTGGGAGTTCACCTAGATTAATTTAACTATTAATTAGAACTCAATTTGTCATAAACTTAGTCTAAATTATTGCAAATATGTTGTAGATCAATGGCGGCCCCTACCATCAATTTTAATGCGTTCCTAGAGAAAGAAAAGTTGAAAAACAATGGAAGCAACTTCGCGGATTGGTTCCGCAATTTGAGGATTGTCCTCAATGCTGGTAATTTGACCTATGTGCTGGATGCACCGCTAGGTGACCCGCCTGCAGCTACTGCTACCGATGAAGTAATGAATGTTTACCTCGCTCGGAAGAATCAGTACTCCACCGTTCAGTGTGCTATCTTGTATGGTTTAGAATCGGAGCTTCAGAAAAGGTTTGAGAATTCAAAACCACATGATATTGTCCGTGAACTCAAATTGATATTTGAGACTCACGCGGCAGTTGAGAGCTATGAGGCTTCTGAAAAGTTCTTTAACTGCAAGATGGAAGAGGGCAGCTCCGTCAGTGAGCATGTGCTTAATATGTCTGGGCACGCAAACAAACTCCAAAGCTTGGGTATAGTGATTCCTAATGCTTTGGGGATTTACCGTGTCCTCCAATCACTACCACCAAGTTACAAGAACTTTGTGATGAACTACAATATGCAAAGCATGAACAAGCAGTTCCCAGAACTCTTCTCCATGTTAAAATCTATAGAAGTGGAGATCAAGAAAGAGCACCAAGTGTTGATGGTCAATAAGACCACCAAATTCAAGAAAGGCAAGTCTAAGCAAAAGGGACACTTCAAGAAGGGTGGTAAGAAAGTTACCGCACCAACAAAGAAGACCAAGACTGGACCTAAGCCTGATACTGAGTGCTTTTACTGCAAGGGAGAAGGTCACTGGAAGCGGAATTGCCCAAAGTACTTGGCGGATTTGAAGAACGGCAACATCAAGAAGAAAGGTATATCCGATATACATGTTATTGATGTGTATCTCACTAGTACTCGTAGTAGTGCCTGGGTATTTGATACTGGTTTGGTTGCTCATATTTGTAACTCGAAACAGGTGCTGCAGAATAAACGGAAGCTAGCGAAGAACGAGGTGACGATGCGCGTAGGAAATGGATCAAAGGTTGATGTGATCGCGGTCGGCACGCTACCTCTTAATCTACCATCGGGATTAGTTTTATACTTAAATAATTGTTATTTGGTGCCTGCGTTAAGCATGGACATTATATCGGGATCTTGTTTATTGCGAGACGGTTACTTGTTTAAATCCGAGAATAATGGTTGTTCGATTTATATGAGTAATATGTTTTATGCACATGCACCTTTGATAGATGGTCTATTATTATTGAATCTCGATAGTGGAAATACACATATTAATAACATTGAAGCTAAACATTTGAAATTGAGCGATAACTCGACCTATATGTGGCACTGTCGTCTTGGTCACATTGGAGTGAAGCGTATGAAGAAACTCCATTCCGATGGACTTCTTGAATCACTTGATTTCGAATCACTTGAAAGATGCGAAGCATGTCTGATGGGTAAAATGACTAAGACTCCATTTTCTGGTATGATGGAGCGAGCTACGGACTTATTGGAAATCATACATACCAATGTGTGTGATCCAATGAGTGTAGCATCGCGCGGTGGTTATCGTTATGTTCTTACCTTCACGGATGACTTGAGTAGATATGGGTATATCTATTTCATGAAACATAAGTCCGAAACTTTCGAGAAGTTTAAGGAATTTCAAAGTGAGGTGGAGAATCAACATAACAAGAAGATTAAATTTCTACGTTCTGATCGTGGAGGTGAATATCTAAGTTACAAGTTTGGCGAGCATTTGAATAAATGCGGAATACTTTCTCAATTGACACCGCCGGGAACACCACAGCGTAATGGTGTGTCTGAACGTCGTAATCTAACTCTCTTAGATATGGTTCGTTCTATGATGTCACTTACAGATTTACCGCTATCATTTTGGAGTTATGCATTAGAAACAGCCGCATTCACTTTAAATAGGGCACCATCTAAATCCGTTTAAACGACACCGTATGAATTATGGTTTGGGAAGAAACCTAAATTGTCGTTCCTTAAAGTTTGGGGTTGCGAAGCCTATGTAAAGAAGTTACAGCCGGACAAGCTTGAACCCAAAGAAGAAAAATGCGTCTTCATAGGATACCCAAAGGAAACTATTGGGTATACCTTCTATCATAGATCCGAAGGCAAAATCTTCATTGCCAAGAATGGATCCTTTCTAGAGAAGGAATTTCTCTCGAAAGAAGTGACTGGAAGGAAAGTAGAACTCGACGAGGTTGTCGAACCTTCTCTCGAACTTGCGAGTAGCGCAGCACCGGAAGAAGTTCCTGTGGTGCCTGCACCAATAAGAGAGGAAGCTAATGATGATGATCATGAAACTTCGGTTGTTGTTGCTACAGAACCTCGCAGGTCAAAGAGAACTCGTACCACTCCTGATTGGTATGATCCCGTTATGAGTGTCATGTTGGTGGATAACACCGATGACCCTGCGACATATGAGGAAGCGATGATGAGCCTAGATTCCAATAAATGGCAAGAAGCCATGAAACCCGAGATTGGATCCATGTACGAAAACCAAGTATGGACTTTGGTGGACTTACCGGATGGCCGGAAGGCTGTCGAGAATAAATGTATTTTCAAGAAGAAAACAGATGCTGATGGTAATGTTACTGTCTATAAAGCTCGACTTGTCGCAAAAGGGTTTCGACAAATTCAAGGATTTGACTAGGATGAGACTTTCTCACCAGTAGCGAAGCTAAAGTCTGTGAGGATTTTGTTAGCAATCACTGCATATTATGATTATGAGATATGGCAGATGGATGTCAAAACAGCGTTCCTCAATGGAGACATTGATGAAGAGTTGTATATGATGCAACCCAAAGGTTTTGTCGATCCTAAAGATGCTAACAAGGTATGCAAACTTCAATGGTCCATATATGGATTGAAGCAAGCATCCCGAAGTTGGAATCAACGTTTTGATAAGGTAATCAAAAGTTTTGGTTTTATACAAACTTATGGAGAAGCTTGTATTTACAAGAAAGTGAGTGGGAGCTCTGTATCATTCTTAATACTATATGTAGATGACATATTGTTGATTGGGAATGATGTAGACCTTCTTAATAGTGTCAAGGAATATTTGAATAATAGTTTTTCAACGAAAGATCTTGGCAAAGCAGCTTACATATTAGGCATAAAGATTTATAGAGATAGATCGAGACGTCTAATATGATTGTCACAAAGTACATATTTGGACAAAGTTCTAAAGAGGTTTGGAATGGAAGATAGCAAGAAAGGGTTCTTGCCCATGTTTCCGAATACGACCTTGAGTAAAACTCAAAGTCCAGCAACGGCAGAAGATAGAGAAAGGATGAGTAAGACTCCCTATGCCTCAGCCATAGGATCTCTAATGTATGCCATGCTATGTACTAGACCCAACATTGCATATGATGTTAGTTTGACTAGCAGATATCAAAGTGATCCACGAGTGGATCATTGGACAGCGGTCGAAAACACCCTTAAGTACTTGAGAAGAACTAAGGATATGGTTCTTTCTTATGGAGGTGAGGAACAGCTCGTTGTTAATGGTTACACCGATGCTAGTTGGAACACCGATCCGGATGATTCTAAATATTAATCTGGATACGTATTTACTTTGAATGGTGTAGCAGTTAGTTGGAGGAGTGCAAAGCAAAGCGTTGTGGCGAGATCTTCAACTGAATCAGAATACATAGCTTCTTTGGAGGCTTCACAATAAGCAATATGGATGAAGGATTTCATTACAGAGCTTGGTGCGGTTCCAAGTGCACTGGACCCAATGTCTATCTACTATGATAACATGGGCGCCATAGCCAATGCGCAAGAACCAAGGTCACACAAGAAGCTGAAGCACATCAAGCTACGTTTTCACGCTATTCGAGAACATGTCCAAGATGGTGACATAAAGATTTGCAAAGTACACAAAGATCTGAATGTGGCGGATCCGTTGACTAAACCTCTCCCGAGGGCAAAACATGACCAACACCAAACTGCCATGGGTGTTCGGTATATTACCATGTAATCTAGATTAGTTGACTCTAGTGCAAGTGGGAGACTGTTGGAGATATGCCCTAGAGGCAATAATAAATGTAGTTATTATTATATATTTGTGTTTATGATAAATGTTTACATTCATGCTATAACAGTATTAACAAGGAAACATTAATACTTGTGTGATTTGTAAACTAAATTAGAGTCCCTAGTAAAAGCCTCTTCATAATACTAGCTTGTTGGTTAATAAATGATTGTGGTTTCCCTATCATGAACATTGAGATGTTATTAACAACAAGATCATATTGTTAGGAGAATGATATGATGGACATACTCCTATAGATAAGCGTAGCATAAAGATCAAGTCATTTTAATAGTTCAATTGCTATATGATTTATGATACATAGTAACCTAATTCCTTCGACCATGAGATCGTACATATCACCATCACCGGAAGGATGCTTTGATGACATCAAACACCACACCGTAACTGGGTGGTTATAAAGGTGGCATTGAGTGTTCGGAAAGTATGGGTTGAGACACATGGATCAAGAGTGGGATTTGTCCATCCATATGACGGATAGATATACTCTGGGCCCTCTCGGTGGAATGTCATCCAATTGGCTTGCAAGCATGTGACTGTCTCACAAGGGATCACATATCACGGTAACGAGAAAAGAGTACTTATCAGTAACGAGATTGAACTAGGTATGCAGAGATACCGACGATCAAAACCTCGGATAAGTAAACTATCGTGAGATAAAGGGAAATTGGTATCGTATGTAAGTGGTTCATTTGATCGCAAAGTAATCGTAGAAATATGTGGGAACCATATGAATTTCCAGATTCCTCTATTGGTTATTGTTCGGAGAAGTGTCTCGATCATGTCCGCATAATTCACCAACCGTAGGGAGACACACTTAAGGATTCGATGTTGTTGAGTAGTTATGGAATGATGAGTAAGAGACCGAATGTTGTTCGTAGTCTCAGATGGGATCCGGGATATCACGAGGAGATCCGGAATGGTCCGGAGAATAAGATTCATATAAGGAAAGTCCTGTTTCGGGGTTGGAGAATGGTCCCGGTGTTTTCATCGGGAATGTTCTAGAAGGTTCCGGAAGGTCCGGCACTCCGGAGAGGAAGGGTACATGAATGTGTCATAACAAGTTGGAATGGTTGCATCATGTACTAGGTGTCATCGCTGAGCAAAATAAAGGGATAAATCAAATCCTAGTTTGAAAAGTCAAACGCCAAGTTGAAAAGTCAAACGGCAAGTTTGCTTGGTGGAGGGAGAGTAGGAAACCTACTTGGGGAGGAGTTCCTCTCCCTCCACCGCCGGCCTTGGAGGCCGAGTTGGGGGAGGATTCCCTTCCCCTTGGCCGGCGCCCTCCACCTATAAAAGGAGGGGCAGGTCTGCCCCTCTAAACACACACCTTGCCCCACTAAAACCCTAGCCCTAGCCGCCGGCCCCTCCTGCAGCCGCCGCCGCCCTAGGTCAGACCCTAGCCGCCGACTTGGGGCATTCCCCAAGCCCTAGCCGCCGACCTATCCCTCTCTCCTTCGTGTGTCTAAACCCTGGAGCACCGAGGCCTCTCTCATAGTCCACCATACTCGCTCTGGCTTAAGGCGAAGCCCTGCGAGATCTCCCCTCTACTTCCGGTACCACGCCGTCGTGCTACCGGAATCGCGAGGAGAGTGCTACAACCTCCACTGCCTGCTGGAACAAGGTAGGGGAAGGTCTTCATCGAGTACCGAACGTGTGACCGACTATGGAAGCGCTGCCGGAACACAGCGCCGGAAGGATCGTCTACACGATCTTGAGATCGGCAAGAGTACGACTACATCACCCACGAGAATCCGGTCTCGTTAAACACTTTGGAATCTTTGAGGGTGAGTTATTCTATCGACTCGTTGCTACAATCTAGTAGATAGATCTTGGCTTGTTTGTTTGTATGTGGTAGAAATTTTTTGTTTTCCATGCTACGAACCCCTACAATAGCATCTCAGAACTACTCAGCAAAGGATATCCCAGACATCAGGAAGATAATGATAAACAGTTGGGTCACATCGGAGGACAACAAAGTCGACTGGAAGAAAGTCTTCATGCTTTAAGCAATGAAGGGATGCCCACAAACTCTGATCTCCATTTGTCTTTTTTTTGTTCATATCAAATGTCTATAGTTGCTCAAGATTACATACAAATTGCTTTATTTTTTATATTTTTTGCTTGATTGTTTCTGTTTATGTGGATTTAACAGTAACTAGTTGCCACTTCAAATGCTGAAAGTTGCTTTTCACAGTCACAGAGTTGCCAGAGGCAAAAAAAAGTTGCATGTCTAATAAAACTTGTCAGGAATAATGGTACTAGTTGCCAAAACTATAATAAAAAGATAAAACAGTGACAAGATAAAGTTGCCACAGAACTAATAAAAGTTGTCTAGCTGTAGTAAAATTAACCCTCTAGTTTCTTACATAGTTGTCTAGCCTATAAATTTGTTCCTGCCTACACCAGCCTCTCTGCACATGTTGCAGAATTATGCTCGAACAAACCACACGTCATGCACTGGTTTTTCTGTTTTGGATGAAGTTCAAGGGCAGATTTTGTCTGATGTGCCTTCGTTCGCCCTTTGGTAGTTGAATTTGGCGGGTCCCTAGGAATAGTAGGATCAACAGGTTCACTTGTCGACAGTTCAGCAGCACCAGGTTTGTTCTTTTTCTTCCGTGACTTATTCAGTTGAGTGAATTCCATCGCTGCAGCACGCATGTGTTTGTTCACAATCGTAGTAGCTTCATCCGTTGTGCAAGCCACATGATCAAGTTTCTAAAACGACATGTTCAGGTTTGCATGTCGCACTTGCTGCTGCGAATGTGGTGGCATCACATCTGGCTGCTCCACAGCTGCGGCTTCCTGTCCACCAGAGACTACTTGTGGCGTCCACCTTTTTAGGATGTACCTCTCGGGTATCTCATCAACACAAAGGTGGGTGAAAACCTTCAATATGTGGCAACAAAGCATGCCATCCCTATCAAACTTTGAACACTCACATGAGTAGATGCCTTCATCCTTGTTCGTTGTAACCATGTAGGTCCTCGCCCCGTACTTGGCACACCATGTCCTATTTGGCTCAAGCCTGTAGTACAAACCACCAAAGTGACTCACATTGTACCTGGCAATAAGCTCAAACTCATGCCGAAACTTTAAATATATGTATCTGTAGTACACATTTGAACGCATGTTCCTCAATGGGATATGGCGACCATCTCTGGACCTCAAGAAATTATGTACGGTAGTCGTTGCCACCCTCCTTCACTAGCACATGCACATGGATCTTCTCATACTGTTTCAGAAAGTTTAACTGTGCCTTGTGTGGGTTCACATAGCGATTCGGCACCGCATTAAACCCCTCACTACGCTGCGTGGACTGGAGGGAAGGGAAAAACCAGTGCAGGAAGTAGCAAGGAACCCACTTGTCCCTAATGTCATACAGCTCCCTAAAGTGTGAGTGTCCAGTAGCAGCAGACCACTTGCCTAAAAACAGAGCCCATTTCGCCTCAAACTCCTCTAGGGAAAAGGTGAAGTCTATACAGGCATTGAAATCTTCAGCTAGACCAGGGTTTCTACCCAGAACAGTACCACACTTAGTCTATTCTTTCTGCATGATGTGCCAGCGGCAAAAACGGTGGATAGTTGCTAGGAACATCTTGTCAATTGACATCTTCATAGCAATGTCTTGGTCAGTGATGATGTTGTCCGGTGCTTGACCATTCATCGCGATAAGGAAACTCTCAAACAACCAATCAAAACTGGTTGCCAACTCTTGCCTCACAAACCCGCATCCCAACATGATATATTGCCCATGCTTGTTGATCCCGATGAACGGTGCAAAGGGCATATTGTACTTATTCGTTAAGTGCGTGCTGTCAAAGGATACGCAGTCATGGTAAGCCTCAGCATATGCTCTCCTAGCAGACCCATCAACCCAGAAGATGTTTTTCACCATGTCCTCCTCATCACAATCTAATATGAAGTAAAAATCAGAATCCTTCTCTTTTTGCTCTTGAAAATGGTTGATCACTTCGGTCATGTCGCCATCTTTTGTTTCTTCTACAGTCAAAGTTGCACAGTAGTTGGTGATAGTTTTGGCAGTGTACGGGGCTAGCAACTCTGAGCCATAGAACTCTGACATTATATCCATCATCCTCCCTGCAAAAAAGAAATTGTAGAAAGAAAACTAACATACTGATTTATGCCAAGGTTTATATTACTAGCTAGCAACTAATACATACTGTTCTAGCAACTTTTTCCTTATTACTTTTTTGAAATGCAGCAACTTTAAGGACGCAACTAGTAATGCACTAACATACAACTAGTTATCACTACCAAGCAACTTTTTGTTTCCTTCAAACCATAAGATAGTTAGCACTCGCAAATAATCATACAATACTAGCAACTTAATCTCTTACACTAGCAACTATGTATACTGCAACTATCAACTTCATCTGGTCTTCCAGCAACTATGGGTACAAGTAAAAAAACACAAGAATAGATTTAGTAACATACCAGCAGTCAGGTTTGTGCTGTGAAAATTCTTCATGAAATCTTTTAGCTGAGTAGTTCCTTAGCACCCTGCAGCGCGTAAAAGCAATAACTTCCCATCTACCATCCTTTAGCTTCACCACCATCTCCGCCTTGCAATTAGTTGGTATTATTGTCTCCCTTTTCTGCTTCTTCAGATTCTTTTTTTGCCCTTTCTACTTAGCAATCCCAGCAACAACAGATGCAAGTTTTGCGTTCTGCCGGTCCTCCTCATCCGATGATTCTGAGGATGGTACTGGCCCAACTACATCTGGTTTGTCACCTCCGCCATCATCATTCCTAGGTTTCCTGAATTTGTTACATACAAATTGCTGTTTATCAAGCTCATTGGGGAGTATTAAGCCAAATAGCTTCCCTTTCTAGCTATCCCGGGTCAAAACTGCAATGGGCACTAAGCTAACACAGGGAGAACTGGATGATTGCTATGGGAGAGCCGCTAAATGATTGGACCAGACAGGATGTTATCAGAGCCATTCTAGGAGTTGCCAAAGCCTTGCCTAAGCGGCTTCCAAGACTTGGACTCGAGGAAGCTAATATTAGTACCCAATCTACCGTATAGCAAGTTCATGAGAATCTTGTAAACATATGCCATAGCATCGTCACCAGGGGAAGGCCGATAGGCCGAGCCTCATGGGGGGAAACCTTTTCTCGTAATTCCAGAGGAATCATTACCGCAAGGCATAGAGGAGGAGATCATAAGCGCCTATACCATAAAATCGATTTTAGACGAAGGGAAAGAGGTTTGATTGGAACATGTTCTACAAGAACTCCTGTGTAGAACACGCCCCCATCGAAAAGTGCTGAATGAATTGTTTGAGCTCCTTGCCCAACGACAAAAGAAAGAAATTTAGGAGAGGATTGATAGGTTTAAGCATTCAGGGTGCCAGCGTCTCCTTGCATGCATCTGAGCACGTTGGGCTTTCTCTCCCTGTGGTTGATCTCACCCGCCACCCTATGTCAGTAGTCTTCCTAACTTCTATTCCCTTTTTTTTCTCTAAGGTAAGGTCCTTCAAGAACAGCATTGCGGTGCCATTAAGTTTCAACTGTCTTTAAACTTACTACTTCAAGTGCAATTATCAATTCCTTGCAAAATGGTTGGCTTTCTCATCTACAAAAGGCAACTCTGGTATTTAAGGAAACAGATAATTAGGTTCCACTCGCTATGTCAACTAAAGCAACTGCATCTGGAGCACTTACCATTAGGATTTTCAATCCTTTTGGGTTGATAGGTGCACGTCTATCGAGTCGTCTTATTAGTGGTGAGGATCTGCCATTCTCTTTCTTTCCTCAATCGTTCCGATCATTTCTCTCATTCCCTTTTGTTTGTTTGGGGCCCTGCTTATGCTTCGAGCTCGCCTTCGTCTCCTACCCCAATTCATTTTGTGGAACTGGGCTTCCTTATTATTCTGGTTTCTTGGTCAGCAATGGTACATGAATGCTTTAATAATTCAAGTAGGGCTCTGGGTGAATATTGTCCGCCCGTATGAGTCGGGCTATGAATATTTATAGGTCGGGGAGGCACTCTCACTCAGATAGGCTTCTCCCCTAGCTTGAGGAAGAAAGAAAAGCAGCTCCTCAAGCAGTGCCTCTGTCAATTCTGTTATGACCGAAGTCTTACTCATAGCGATCTCGTGGAATTGGGAGAAGCCGTAGGTGTTATTGCGGGGCCCTGGATGCGCTAGCGATCGGCACATTATGGGAGTACTTGCCCGGGTTTCTCGGCCTGGTATCCTTATTCTTGCGTTCATGATATCTACATTCACCAGTTTCTACCTAGGATCCCAACCTAACAACTCCATTTCTGTCCAAATTGCGGAGTAAATGTCACGAGATAGGCAGATATGTGACAACAAGACTCTCTTCCTGATTGGGATTGGTCTGTGCAGTATCTCCTTCCTCTAACACTTCTCAAAAGGAAGTTTCGCACTCTACGGCACTCTTGAATTTCATTTTTGTCGAGATCCGCCATAAAAGGCCCAAGCCATAACAAGTGAGAAGTTATACGGCTCAACTTCCTCCAAAAATCACTTCTAACAGGCGAGCATGACTTCTTAATTTCGTTAAATTGAGCAAATGGATGTGTTTTTCCAGCCACTGAGTATCTAGGCCCACTACTAGGTCTGCACTAAAAAAGCCGTGCATAAATCTTCTTGTTTTGGTCGAGGTAGTATCCAAATATGCGATGGTTCGACTAGAAATGCTATGCTTACGCACAAGACTACCCCTCTTCCCGAAAGCTTTGCGGGGACCTTTACTACTTTACGACGACGGGGGACCGCCCCCGGAGAAGGTTTCTTTTCTTTCCTCGATTTCTGCTTTTCGCCTTTCAAATAGTTGGATTTCTGAGTCCAATTTTGGATTCCGGTTGCTGAATTTAGGAGCAGGAAATAATATAGCTAGTGATTATCCAGATCTAGATGAGTTGACCAATCTCCCTAGGTATTGGCCCCACCAAACTAATGAATGTGTGTCTTTTTATTCTTCCAGTGTCTAAGTAAAGTATTCATCTGTTAGGTTTTTATCTTAGATTCCGTCTGTCTCGGAGTCTAGTTCTTCACACAATAGAAAATCTGAATCAAAAATACGGAGTCTAGACCTTTTCTAGGCCCAATAATCCATTTTATTAGGCGTGGAAGTTTCATCAAATGACCAAGTCAATAGTTATGCAGCTCCCGAACAATCCTACGAGCGATGCAAGATATGAGAGGGGGTCTAGCTCTTTCCATGGCCCTTCCTCATCTCTGGGTGCCTAGGTATCCACCGCAAGCCTTTCCTCTTTTGAACCTCGCCATTAACGTTAAGGCCTAAAAAAAGAGCAGACCCCATTGAAGACGGGACCTTAGGGACCTAGCTTCCCTTCCTTTCCTTGCCTGGAAGCTTTCTATGGATTCTTGCTTTCCCTTTTTCTTTTTGACCAGTCCAGTCCAGAATTCCATTCATTTTTCAAACATAACTCGATTGACTCAATTCACAATTGTGGGTCAACCAGGCCAGATCATAAGTGAAATAGTTTGATCGGGTCGACCAGGTCATTGATCAAGAAGGAAATCCAAAAGGAACTCGAGTTTTTGGTGCCTTTTTCATCTCGTGCTAGACATCCAAAATGGACATATAATCAATGAGTTCAAGTGGCCCGCCTTTCATCATCATCTATACCAGCTTGCTCCTAGATCTTCTACACTGCCTATCCGGATAGAATCTTTCATTGAAGGATCAGATATATATAAGTACATGAGCCCGGTCCTTTGATTATCGATCTGGAAAAGAGAGAACCGGATCTAGAGATGGACGCGCTTTTTGACTCGAGCACCATTATGGGAATTGCGAATAGACCTCCGACAATGGTGAATAAACCCGTGCTAAGTGAGGCGCCAAAGTCTAACATAACATAAGGCACCGGCACACAGGATTAGATATCCTGGTAGTCCATGCCGTAAACGATGAGTGTTCGCCCTTGGTCTACGCGGATCAGGGTGGTAATCTATGCATAGTCATTCTAGGTCCACGCATGTTGAAGATAGTTGTTATAAAATTGATAGTTTCTTGGTTCATCATGCTATTGCTCTAGTTTTGCATACAACTACATTGATTTTAGTAAAGGGCGCTTTAGATGCACGCGGTTCCAAATTAATGCCGGATAAAAAGGATTTTGGGTATATTTTTCCTTGTGGCGGCCCAGGGCAGACCCGACGCGACTTACGGATAAGCCAACTTTAATAGCTGATCTAATTCCACGATAAAAGAGCGTCAAATGACCCGGCTTCCCCTGGCTCTTCCACCGTCTGGGCTCCCTTTCCTCCCTATGCTCCCCCGGCGCAGGCCCACCATGCTTCGCGCCTGCGTGATTGCTGATTTGACCGGGTAGACCAGATGAGCGATCAATGGGCAGTGGGATAAGCGCTGGAGTAGGCATTAGCAGTTACTGAAAAGGGGCCACCAAAAGGGTGCAGTAGCAAAACTGTTGGACTTTTGGCGCCCTTTCAGCCGACTTTGCTAAAGCATGCACATAAATAGATGAATGAGATATTACAAGGCAAGGAGATACAGATCTGGGGGTTGACTCAGAACTTGTACATAGGTCAGCTCATCGATTGCTCAACCGTACTTTTGATATCTTACGTAGAGCTGAATTAGGTTTTTTCGGTGTTCTCATCGAAACTTCTGGGGACATTGATCTGAAGCTCGAGTGTGAGCTTGCCAACAGAAGATTTTCCGATTGGAAGTCCTAGCAATGGCGCAAGCATACCAAGAACTGGAAGCAAAGCGGGTTATTGACCAATCGATGACAGCCCCCGCAGTAGCTAGAAAAGGTCTCCCCAAAATAATAGGCTCGCTCTTATCCTCCATCGTGGGAGGAGGTGTCCTGGCCCAGGTGGGCGGCACAGACTAAGCAATCCAAGCACAAACTACTTGTTAAAGTCAGGTAAAGCAAGTACAAGTGCACCGATTAATTCAATTTCAACGCTTGAAAGGGTGCGCGCTGACCTTCTGTTCCTATTGACCTTGATTGAAAATCCAGTCCTGGCAGCATATGCGTTGTAGTGTTCCTTAGCACCCTGCAGGATGTCATAACTCATTCCAATATGTGGGTCCATTGGCTGAGATGAAGCCTCATTATCATCTGCATCGTTTTGGGAAAGCGATGTTGTGTTTGTACCAGCAACAAATGTTCCAGTTTCACTGTCAGTTGGTACTGTATGTACATCAACAGCGGGGGCGTTGGTGTCAACTTGCAACTCTGGAGTCTCATCAATAGCTTCTCCCATCAGAAGATGCGTGAAGTAATTAGGCGGTAGTAAACCAGCCTACTCATTGAGGTCAAACGGCTCCTCATTGAGGTCAAGGATACCCATTTCCTGCACAACAAAAATGAATCAAAAAACAAATAAGGGAAAAAGTCAACTTCCAAAGTATATATAGGCAAAAAACTATGCATTGTTGGCTAAACAGTACTTCTAATTCTATTTTTAGCCTCACAAATTCTCACATTTTTATTGCTATTTTTTGACATGTAGGTACTGGACAAGATCTTCTTCATGTGGAAAAATACGAGGAAGCGATGACCAGATGCAAAGAAATGAAGGCAAAAAATGTTCAAGTCATGTGTTACATGTGTTGTAATTAGGATTAGTATGTTGCAAACTCTGTTATAGTTTTCTGTTATTTTTGGTGCAAGTATCTACTGTTTGATGATACCAAGTTGCATGACAATTGTGTGAAACTAAGTTTCCTACTTATGTAAGAAAGTTGCCTACAGATGCTACCAAGTTGCCTACTGTTCACATGATGATTCTGTGAATTCAAAAACTAATGTGTTAAGTTGCCAACCTATTCTGTTTATGCATGGATTTTTTCTACTTACAATTTTTGCTCATCCGGCTGCATAAAAAAAGGAGCATATTTTTGACATGTCGGTACTCTATGTAGTTGCCATGAACAAAGGTTGCCTCAGACACAAAAGTTGGCTCAACTAAGATGCAAGTTGCAAACTACTGTTGAAAAATTGCCCATAGTTTTATGAAAAAGACAATAAATCTTTGACTCAAAAAAGATTTTTTACATAGGGGATGGTGTGTGGGTAATTGGTAGGCCACTATTTCTGATGAAAAAGGAGTATGTTCATGTTAAAAAGAAGTTTCTTGCGATGTGATAGAAGTTGCTAGGAAACAGGGACTAGTTGCCTATCTCTCAGAAAAGTTGCTACGAAACAGGGAAAAATTACATCCACCATTAGAAATAGTTGCTAAGAAACAGGAAAAATTTGTCTCCACCCTCAGAAAAGTTGCTACGTAAAAACATGAAAAGTTGCAATTTTTTCCATGTAAACTCCAATCTACGAAAAGAAGTTGCCTAGAATATGATAGAAGTTGGTACAAAATAGAGAAAAGTTGCTAAAAACGTCACAAAAGTTGCAACTTTTATCTGAATTGCAAGAACATATTAAAAAACCTAGAAGAACATGGAAACATAGGTTGTCTAGGAGCTGGGGAAGTTATTAAGGAGCATATCCAAGTTGCTTGTGTTTGGCAGAAAGTTAACTCCAGCAAAAATAAATCAACAAGAGAATAGCAGAGAGAAAAAATGGACGAGTACCTGTGTTGAATCTGATAGAGCAATTCCAGATGTAGGTGCGTTTCTTAAGCTGCTCTCCGCATGGAACATGTTCGTGTGGTTGAGGATCGGGAGGTTGCCATATTTTGGTGGGTTCATGGAGCCAGCAAGAGGAAGCAATGGCGGCTGGGGCTGGAGGAAGAAGACGATCTAGGGGACAAGATCTGGGGGCGATAGGGTTAGAGAGAGGACAAAAGGATGGACAGGATGGCGCGGGACGTGGGGGATCACGGGCTGGGACGCAGTGGGGGCACCAGATAAAAGCAAACGAGCGCATCCCCTCGCAGGAACCGAGGAAAAGCAGTCAAAAGCGGAGAGCAGAACTTTTCAAAAGTGGAAGTTGCCCAGCTGGCAAACCTGGCGCGCCCAACTCATCCTTTTGGTGCCCGGATGCCCGTTAGACTCGTCCAAATAATACACATAACTTTTATTATTTGTCATTTAAAAATACTTATAAAGACATGTGGATCCGAGACAACATCATGAATTTGGCCCCGACAAATGGGTCTTGTCTATCAGAATTGTCAATTAGCCATAAATGTACAATCAGTGTTTTATGCGAAACCTTCGTTCAAATGTGATGGTTTTTACAATTAAAAGGTCAATTAATACCATTTAATAAATTTTATTAAAAAAGTGGTAGTTTTATGCTAACAACTCTGTTAAATGCAGGCGCTAGGAATTTGCCCGGCCACGCAGGGAACCAGTTTTCCTGACGGCACGCGCCAAAAAATACATGAAAATAAATCAGATTAAGTGTCTCTTTAGCGCCTGGCGTTGGAGGATTGAGGTACTCGACTGATTTTTCTTTTCATATTTATTATTTTAAACCGCTTAGTAAAACATGCCCTAAGATCGTGGCAGCAACCGGTGCCCAGTGCAAAGTCGCTTGGACCGAGGTGACCAAATAGATGAGAATAAGATGCAAAAAACAATACTCCCTCCGTCCAACAAAGGATGTCGGAGCTCTCCTGACTTCCAGTTCAATTGAATTTTTACAAAAAGAACCCGAGTACATTCAAAACGTTTGAAATTTGGGCCTCAAAATCGAAATTAAAATTGAAATCTTCCTTGTCGAGCTTTGCCTCCGTCAATCGACGGGTCCGTCACCGTCTCGCTGCCCTCGCGCCGCCGGAGGAAAGCAGAGCTCCCGCCGGCCTCCCGCCGGAGCCAGCAGTCTGAGCTCATGGACACGCAGGAGATAGCGGACGCCCGCATCGCGAACTCGCAGGATCTCGCGGACGCGGGATGCTCACCATCGCCGCAGCTCTGGCGAGGAATGAGGTCGCCGACGAGGAGGTCAGCGGGCGTACGCGAAGGAGATCGCGGACGCGCAACAGCTTCTCCGATGGCGGCCGCCGGGCAGCTTCTCCGACGCTTGGGCACGATTAGCCTCCGCCGGCTGCCCGTGGGCGCTGCTCCGGAGCCCCAACCTCGACCCCAAACTTGCCGTCATCCTCGACGTCCTCCCCGCCATATTTTGGTGGCTGGCTGCGCTCCGGAGCTCCTGCTCTGCTTCCTTGTCCCGCTGCTCCTGAGGAAGAACAGTGTGCATGAAGTTACTTCCTACAGAAAATTCAGTTCCAGTCTCTACTAAACTGAGCACTGCATAGACAAGTTTCTTCCCTGGAGTGCTATAAGTAGATCAACAATGTACGCATTTAGGTAAATCAGGATGCATGTAAGATGTTTTAAGTATAGATGGCCGGGAAATAATCACGTGTGGCTCCAGGAATAATACCTAGCCCATCTTGTCAAATTTCCAAAATCTGACTGTTCAAATATGGGTCCTTCAAATATTCCAACATTTGACAGTTATTCCATGTACATGGATGAGTGATTTGCAGCAGTAGGTATAGCAGCAGTAGGACTACTAGTAAAGTTCTGCACTAGCCCTCCGAGGATCCTTAAAGAGTTCAAACAACAATATTGAATTGAAAAACAAAAAATAATGTGGTTATATAGGGTCCATACTATTATTGGCATCATAGTAGTACTTCTGCTCCATGTTGCTTTGGGGGGACTTGGAACCTGCTGGCCTCCCTCTGTTCTTCTGAAACCAAACCAACCAAAATCTTTGAGCCGTTCTATGAAATTACAGATTAGAAAATAGTGTGAAACAGAGGGTATGTTATGTTCAGTATAAACAGTCCACTTGTATGATTAGGTTGTTAGAGTATAAACAGTACACTTGTATGGGTCCTTCAGTAGTCAACTTATCTACTGAATAAATTCAGAGAAAGTGAAGCAAAGCAATCTGGAACTTGTGCAATGGATAAAGCTATGAAGTCAACATGAACATTGCAGTGGATTCAACATCAGGATTTGCAGTCAACGGGAACATTGCAATGGATTCAGTATTTACTGAAATAAATGAGATGCATTTACTTAAATTCAGCATTTGCTTTGAAATTTAGACAAGCTACTCAGATGCATTATTCATGTGGCAGAGAAGATACCTTCCATTCATGACAAGAAGATAAGTATTGGCCTCAGTACAGATACTTTAATTCTAGCTAAATATTGGCCTACAAAATTTGTTCCACTATAATTCTATGGAGATATTTTGATCGAGCTAATAATGCACCAACTCACATAGAAAACCTGTGTAGAAAACAAAAACAAATGGTGAATACTTGTCCGATTTCATGATTTCAATCCAAGAAGTAAAACAAAGAAACTCTGGAAAGGCATAAGTAAAACAAATAAATTCTAGTTTTGTAGTTTAAGTTATATGCCCAAGACAATACTATCAGGGCTACAGGCACAAAACTACACAATAATCTTTGCGTGAAGACTATGTATGTCATCTCACTGATGCTATCTAGTATATCTGTGGAGCGTCTCCATGTAACCTCCTCTTTTACCACACTCTCCATAATATCCTAGTGCAACAATTTTTTTTTTGACACTCCATGACGGATATGAATAGAAGAATAAGCAAGTGGATCATTGTATCTACCCTTAGAAACATATTGGTATGATACTAGAGGGGGATCCTCCTCGCCGTAGCCCAAGGATCTCACTATCTTGGTGAAAGAATGAAATTGCTTATTGTCAACATAGATATTCTCTTGGTATACCTACCAATAGAGATAATAGTGTTATTGTTACAAACGACAGAAGAAATAGAATTAAGCATCCCAAAGTTCGTTAGGATGATTTTTCCAGCCACAATCACTGACCTCATTAGCCAGAAGAACAAGACTCTCAATTTTTTAGAACTTCACATTGTCATATTGGTTTTCCAGCGCAAGAACCTAAACATAAATGAACCATCTCAATACTGATATTTTGTCTCTCTTAGTTATCTGACTGAACCACATAATTTTATGCACATTATAGAGAAAGTCAAAGTACATCATACAAACATGGTCTCTATACCAAGATGCAACAATCAAAGATGTTTTCTAAATCTGGCAATGAGAAACAATCAGCACAAATCTCATTCCTTATCAGTAACTGCATCATCAAGTGCACCTGGCAAGGGATCAATAATTTGACACGAGACTTAACTGAGGAGTACTGCATGTTTGTTCATAAATTGTCTACCAATTGAAGGAAGATGTACAACCCATCTCACTGGACTTGCCCCATCTGTAAGAAAAATGTCATCTGTAATTGGTAACAGAGGAGGAAAGGGGCCTCATCGGCAGCAACTTGTTGTGGATGTGATCGGCAGCAACTGCAGCTCGGGGAGGAGCTTGGGAAGGCAGAAGAAGCTTCCAGGCCAACCCTCCAGCGATCCCGACGTCATGCGGTGGGGAAGCAAGGTGGTGTCTTGGGACAGAAAAATCCGACCTTGGGGGAGGTGGCGGCGTGGGCCGAGGAGAGGAGAAGCGGCGGCATGGGGCTGGTGGAGGGGATCAGTGGCGTGGGGCGGGTGGGAGTGGGGAGAACCGGTGTGGGACGGGGAGGGGAGGGGAGCAGCCGAGCAAGGCATGGGGCGGCAGAGGCAACCTGAGCGGAGCAAGTGAGGAAGACGAAGGTTGGCATGGACCTTAGTTTGGTTGGGAATTCTCCAAGGAGGTTTTTGCAAATTCGCCCATCCGACATCCTTTTATGGACGGAGGGAGTATTTTCGATTGTGTCTGCACTCGCTGTCTACAATCTATGTATCGGGTACTGACTACTGAACGAAATACTCCTTGGGCCTGAATCTATCGCTGGAGTAGCTTTTTTCCCTCACACAAGATATTCATCCCTACCAGAGTCTGTATTTGACACACAAAAGTTGTAGTTCATCAAAATGGACATGACATCTCCTTGGGCCTTGGCCAGTGTGTGTAAATGTTTAAATCAAGAATATATTGAGCAAAAGTTTGTGCTCTGACAACTCTAACCACCAAACAAGAACCCAGCTGCCTGATCCTCGTTCCCGTTACACAACTTGAGTGCCTGTATAACAGATGCCCGGTCGAATCCAAGTTCCACGAGCTTTCTGACTTTCGCTTCAAAATCTCCTCCCTGACAAGGGTTCTTACAACAGTCAAGATCAATCTAATGCCTGAAAGACTTGATAAAGAACAAAAGTATATAGCAATTCTGAATAAAAATACTAACCTGTGGAGGAACCACAGCTGGAGCTCCTACAAAGGAAATCAAATCAGAGTTGGTTTGCAATTCACCAGCACTTGCCGAAAAGCTAGCAGAAGATCGCAAGTTCTCTAAATTCAAGGGACTACGCAATAGCACAAGTAAACTAACCTGCAGGAGAGGATTGTGATGGCACATCAGGAGTCTTCTCCCGTGCCCTTGATGATTCCTGGAGGATACAAATTAAATAAGGAATTACGGATGATGTATCATTTGCAGGGAAACCAATGCAAAATTATGCAAAGAAGTAATTTTGCTTACTCCGGCTGCTCCTTGGCTAGGAGATGCTAGCTTGGATGCTTTCTCTTCGTCGCGTATATGTGAAGGGATGTCTTTTTCTGAAGAATAGTAGAGTAGTTGAAGAACGGAGATTTGCAATGTTGTAAAAGTACATAATAGGATAAAAATATAGGGATGCTCAATAGTGGGAAGGCAACTAATAATAACAACTGAGCTTCTCCAATAGCTTATTTCATTGTCCAACCATCGAGAACT
The DNA here is from genome assembly GCA_910589765.1 of Avena atlantica. Classification (NCBI taxonomy): domain Eukaryota; kingdom Viridiplantae; phylum Streptophyta; class Magnoliopsida; order Poales; family Poaceae; genus Avena; species Avena atlantica. The sequence goes on along the minus strand of OU342734.1, from coordinate 42,687,590 downwards.
AAAGTAGAGAATAAAAGCATGAAGTCGGTGCATGATAGTAAGCTACTAACCATGTAAGAAGGGCACCGAGACTTCACCACCTCCTACTCTAAGAACATTGTCCTTTAGGTCAATTATGCACTGCGTTGGATAACAAAGAGCATCATTATGGGGTGTAATCATTAATCAACCCATGTTTTTTACATGACATGACTTAATCCAAAACTTAGCCATGTAATTACCTGATGTTTCCGCAGCATATCAAGCCCGAAAAGGAATTCCATGTTCTGAGCATCCAATACTGTGAAGGAACAAGGATAGAAAATGTCGCCAATCTGTCCAAACATAGCGATGCAATGTGAACCTCTGTTACAACTTAATTTATTACAACTTATCCAGAATTTCATAACAATCAAAAGTTAGTAGATGTACAAGTAAGACTATTAGTTTGGCATTAGGTTTGAAGGAAGTACTAAAGGCTATGATTCTACTTAGGAGTTCCTGCATGGTTTGCATAAAACACAACATGTTACACAACAACAAAATTCATAATTTTATACCCGAGTAATGAGTTTGGTATCATATTTTAACTTTGGCTCACTGAACTTCAGACTGTAAATGTGTCAATGGCTCAAACAGCATTGCAGCATCATCTCCAAAGTCATGGTGCAGAAAATGGACCATTTGCAGGACTGGAAAAATATTGACATTGGTAATACCAAATTTGCATTATTATCAAACCTTTATCGGCGCTACATGTATTCTTCCAAGTATTTCCGACTGACCAACCCCAATAGCAACACCTCTGTAACGCTGATCAAGTAGCCTGAGTAACCTGCACATGATATTTCGTTATGTAATCAGCTGTATATGGTATGGTATGCATATCAGTGAGTGTCTTGAGAATGATTTATATTCTCCAGTACAATAAAGTTCCTTTGTATGATAAATAATTTTGTCTTTTTACACAGAATTATCATATGAGAAACAAAAGATTAAACAGTTTCGATCAAATATATCTTAATTAATAACCGTACCCACAACGTTCAGCGCAGTCTTTTGATATGATGGTTGACTGAGCTCCACTGTCAACAAAGGCCTGTAGATGAAAGAAAAGCTAAGAAATCACATATACAAAACAATTAGCAGGAAGCAATCAAAGCATCTGCATCAACCCGCATCCCATTATTGTGTATCATTTTTGTTGGTACACTGCTCGTACTCAAAAGTAATAAATAGAAATGAGTTATATCAAAGTCCATACAAGCTCTCTGATATTCAGAATATCAACAAAAATACTGTTTGGGCTTTTGAGTATAGGCAATGCTCGACATGCTTGTTATATACAAATAGATATATGAAATAACACAATACCTTCAAAGGCACTCCGTTGACTTCCATATCCACATACAGCATAACCTGAAATCAGAATGCTGATCTGAGTATAAAGAATAGCACGTAAAATAGAAGCATAGTAACTTACTAAGAGTCAACCTACCACTCGACCAAATGCTTCAGGATTATGCTCTATAGCAGCCTCCCAGTTTTCATCAATGCCTTTCTGAATATGACAATTTACAAGTAGTCAGAAAGTCAGGTAACTGAATAACTCCTAAAAAAGTGAACAGGAAAGAAAGTACTCCACTATTAAGACAGTTAAGACAGAGCAAAGCTTTTATATACAAACAATTTTACATGAAAAGCACTATGTCGACATGTCATGGTAACAACCAATAAATTGATATTATCCGACTATGAAAGCTATCAGGAGGTATATGCATGAAAAAAGAAATTCCCTTTCCACTATTCATCATTCTACCTCTGCACTGTATTCCCTCACATGTTTAATCCTGTTTTTATGCTAAACATTCTTTAATGCTTGGTTGGCATCAATGTCAATTTTGATTACCCCGTAGGGTTGAGCTGTTTTCAGATAACTGCATTTTTAGCTACTTGCTTCTCGTAATAAAGTTCCAACCACGTACATTTCTATTTTTATAATGGGTCCATAAGGCAGCAAAAGACAAGTGTATCCATATAGGCATTGGATGGATAGGAAGATTAAGAAAAGGAATAAATCAAGAAGTATCCTTGTTGGATATGGTTGGGTCTATTAGAAAGATTCTAGTTAAATTAGGAAGAGTCCAACTGAACTAGGAATGTAGAGTTATAGAGATTTGGCTTTTGTAGGATTGCATGAAAATTAGCAATCCATGTGCCAGAATCTTAGCTTACTTGTACTTTGTTTACTTTTCTCTCTCCTTCTCTTTTTGGTTTCATATGTTTCCGTTGGGTTTCATATCTAGACTAACCCAGCATGCTTGAAGTCTTGGAGAAAAGGCTTTGATGTTGATGTTGTTGTTTGAGTTTGAACTGAGATCCAACTTTTGGATCAAATCAGTTGTTCTATATATAAAGGTGTACTGTCTAACACTTCAATCAAGCAATGAAATAAAATAAATGTTCTCTAAGCCTTAGAGCCTCTCTTCCACGTCAGGGACAAGCCCTGTCGTCGGATTGTTGAGGGCAGGTGGCCAATCCCCGATCTTACGACCTTTACCCTACCCAAATTACCTTGCTGTGGATCAAGATACATCTTCTGTATTCCAGAGAATATGGAATGAAAGGTGAGCACAATAATTGGATAACAAAATGCATCTACATTTAGTTCGATTAACCTTCTATGACTTCTTTCCCGCAGCTGTTTAAGAAACAAGCATAACATAACAACCTAAATATGCAGATCCCTTGGGTTAGTCATGTAATGATGTTTGTGATCACATTTGCCTCGTAATATGTGAAAAGGCAAAAACGGTCAACATGTGTCCTGACAAAAAAGGTTTGTACCTGCCGAATTGCCGCTTCAATTTTCTTCTGAGCCTCAACATCAAATGGATCAGCATACAATAAAGCCTGCAAACAGATCATACTTATTATTTATTAACGACTAAACCTATTATTACTGAACAAGTTAGAAAAACAGCCCACAACAACCAACAAGAAAGAACATGAAACTACTCGAGTCATATTTTACGGAATTAATGCAAGAGCAACCTATATTCTCAATTTTCCCTTCTGTAAGACATGACAATTGAAATAACTTGCAGGAAAAAAAAAAGCAGTGATTAGCCGATGAGATGCTCACAAGCTCTTCCTCCTGTTTGCGTTTTAGTTGTTGTCTTTGTTGGTGGTGTGACCGCAAGATGTTTTGCAACTCATTGATGTCATCTCCAAGGATGGCCTGAGCTAATGAAGGGTCATTCTGCAAATTAAAGGGATAACGGTTTAAACAAAAGAAGTGAACATATTTTCTGCAACTAACATCTAGGAACTCTAACCTGGAAAATATTGATAGATCGATGAAGCTACCAGCAAAGTTTACCTGGAGGAGTTGCGCCATAAGTTGTGAATTGCCACGTATATGTTGTTGGAAAGCTTGAGGATTTACAGCTGATCCATCGGGATTTACCCTCATAAGATCCTCAGATGTCCTAAAATTTTCATCCCATGCAATTAACAGTAGAAACCATTGTTACTTCAGTGGCACTAAAATTCATTATTTAAGCTAAAAAAATGTATCGTGTCTCCTTCAATATTATGCCAATTGTGATCCATGATGGTGATAAACCGAAATTAAAAATGATAACTACAAGAAGAAGAACATCTCGATCTAGCAATAATAGAAGAAAAAAACAGCATTTCACCCATAACGAACTGCGTGAATTTAAACCCCCAAGGAAATTCCCATGGAGAGCCAACAGATGTATACGTAGAAGGCCAACAAACAAACAAACCTATTATTGGAGACAGCCATCATCACAAGATCACCATCATTGACTCCGATAGCGCTGAGCTTGTCGGGGTTGTTCATCTCCTTGCCATTGAAATGAAGCACCTGCTGCTGCAGCGGCACCCGAGTCTAGCCACACACAGACACCCAAACCCAACAATGTGAGATCAAACCAGTCGACGCAACTCATGGAAAGAGAAATCTGAAGCAAAAATTCAGCTGGCCCGGCTCACCTCGACCTCAAGGAGCGCCTTCAGATTCTCCACCTGCAAAGCACGCATGGCACACAATTCAGCTAAAAGCGGCAGTTCTTTTCATACGTGGATCGCGATAACAGTGCCAGTTTAGCTCTAGAGGCAGAAGTGTCGCCCGATTCTGGCCAGACCAGGCCACCACAGCTAAAGATCCGACTGAACCTTACGCATAACACGAGGCAACAGCACGCACTAGGGAGTAAATTGCGGGTCGGAAGCGCCCGCTTCTCGCCGCCCTTATCGCGAGCTCACCAGTCACCGCCGGAATTCGTCCCAACGGAGCAGCCTCCGTTGCCCGTCGAGATCGAGATTGGGGAAGGTAGAGGAGGGGCGGGAGGGAGGGAGGCTTACGGATTCGTCGGGATCGACATCGAGGGAGAGAATCTGCTCGTCGGCGGTCATCACGGTAAGCTTCATCTTGCCGCCGCCGGTTGGAATCGAACTCCTCCGCCGCGGCTGTGGAAAGAAGGAGATGAAGTGCGGGCCTTTCCTGTTCGCTGCTGCGGAGACGGGGCGAGTCTACGGGTGTCAAATCGGGCTGCGTTCTTACTTGCAGAAGTGGTAAGGAATCGTGACGGACGGTGTTACTGACCGGCTGACCGTATGGTCCACGCCGTTCGATCCAGGCCCAACTCCAGCCCGAAGTACCTCAAAACAAATCCATATATTGTTTTCAAAAAAAAATCCATATATTACGCCGTATTGCTAATTTTCCTTCATCAAAGAAACTAAATCTTAGTTGTAATTTCTTTTAACAAACCTTAATCTAGATTATTGGATAATGTTGTGATTCGTGCTATCTGATGAGATGCCCATCGTTTGCAACTAAGTTTTTTCAGTTACAGACAAGTTCTGAACGAGTTTTTCCGATTGTACATGATTGCAACACGGAATCTTCCAGTTACACATAGGTTCTGCTTCATGATATATGTTAGTTTGGGAGTTGTGTATGAGTTGTAACTAAGATGCATCTTAGACTTATATGACGTCAACTGAGTGAGGTTTAGTTAAAACATAGTTGACTTATCTTGTATTGTGTCAACCTTTTATTTTTTATTTTCTCTAAGTTGAAGTTGAAGTTGAATGTAGTTTTAAGAAAAAATATATACTATGAATATCAACGGTTTTGCACTCTACTCATGTCTTTCTTTTCTTCGACATCTCTATCGTCCTGTTGACACACCCTCGAGCGCCTTGTTTGTTTTTCTTGTTAGAATGCATGGGATCTTCAATGGCGATGTCCCATGCTACAATTCCAATCCTTTAGATTCGTCTTCACTAGTTGTAATGTGTATGTGATATGGAAATAAGTTAATCCAACAAAGATATAAGGGAAATGGTTCCATCACTACCATTCAACGAGAGTTGCATCGTTATCATCCAACAAAGAGTGAATTCCATTTTTTACTCCCTAGTTTCAAAATTTTGATACTAATGTAACATCCCAAAAATATTAAACATGGATCATCAAATGCTAATCATCAAAATTAGGGTTAACAAAAACTTTCCCGACTAAAAATAAGAAAGCATTCATATGTGTGTTAATTCAAAATTTGGATTCTTTTGAATTGCCATGGTTCTGTGTTTCTTTGCTTGTAAAATGATTCTTAGGTGAAATAAACATCATCTAAATCATTTCCAAACTTTTCCCAAAGACAAACAACTCAAAATGAATAAATGAAGTGAATGGTCACTTTGGCCAAATTAACTCTCATGCCTACTTTGGCATTTCCAAGCATTCAAAACTTAATAAAAACATTTGTGGATCTTTGCACCCCTTGTTAGTACTCATAATGAGGTACCAAGGCCTACTTTGTGATCTTTCAAAAACATTCAAATGCTAAGTTTAAATGACAATTTAAAATTGAATCTATTTTATATGGGAAGATCCCACTATTTCAAAAATCACCCAAACAAGCTCAATTATCAAAACCCAAGCAACCACAGAGTCTCTAGCACATGCCTAGCACACCCACCAAAAATCTTTTCAAAATTCAAAATTCAAGTTCTTGCGGCCATTTCATCAAACACCTTGCAGATTCAAATCAAACCAACAACAAACACTATTTTGAGAAGTGATTTGGCCAACCTTGTCTCCTCTCTAGCTCACAACAAATATCTAGTAGATCATATAGCTTAATTGTAAACCTCTAGCACCACTGTGAGCTTGCCTTGCCATCAATGGTGAGCAGGCCGAGCCTCACCATGCCACCCCAAGGTGGACAGCAAGCTAGAGGAAGAACTAGCTGCGCCCACCTTGTCTAGCATGCTGCCCATGCTTCACCGCCCCCTCTCGACCAGCCCTAGCTCAAAGACAGAGACAAGAACCGCCAGGAACATCGTGCCCGCGCCACTGTCGACCATGCCGACGCGCACGCGCCGTTCCCACTCAACCCGACCACCTCGAGCCCTTGCCGCCCGCCAGCATGAACCCCACCATCCCAGGAGACCACTAGACATGATCGTTTCCTCGCCTGTACCCCGTAGTAAACGTGCGCCGCGGAGTTCGCCGTCGGTACTGCGCAGAGCACCGCACGTTCCCGACTGATTGCCACCGCCCCTACGCACGCATTTAAGCTCTAGAGCATCGCCAGGAGACCGCGCGTCGATCGCCAGCCTCAGCCATGCCTCTAGCCGCCCGTAGCCCTATCGCCACCGTCGCCTGCCCATCCCTCTCGGTCTCGTCGTCGAGCCTATAAAAGGAAGCCACCCCCAGCCATTTGAAGCACACCATTCCACTCCCCTCACCTCACTGATCGTTCCACCCTCTAGCCGGAGCACGATGAGCAGCAGTTCGCCGGAATTGCGCCGGAGCAGGCCGCCTCTGGAGGAGAAGGGGGCCGTTGATTTCGACCACCCCTGGAGCTGCCTCGGCCGTCCCTGAGCTCGTCGTCGACCACTCGTTCGTTTGCCCGCCTCGCCATCGTCGCTGGAGCCCTGGTATGCCCCCTATGCACCCCCACTGAGCCGCTAGGGTTCGAGCTCGCCGGTGACATGTTCATCGTCGACGACGATCCCCAGCCGTCGATCTCCCTTCTAATCCAACGACCCACACAGCCCCATACCGCTCCGCGCGTTATGAGCCACTGACTGGTGGAACCCCCCTGTCAGCTGAGCCCCGCGCTGCGGAATGACACTGGGCCGGCCCATTAACCTCTCCCGCGCGACCCAACCATTTGAATTTAGATTTTTCTATTTTAATTCAAACACAGTTCTGTACCTATATTCAAAAATCAACCCAGCTCGATTCAGTGAACCAAAATGCATGAAACTAATTTTGTTAGAAAGGTACTGAAATGCTTAATCCAAGCCCGTTGGATCCAAATCATTTGGATCTGTAGATCAACCTTGGTAAAAATAACAAGGCAGAAGCTTTTCTGCATTCAAACATTTTTCAAAATTTAACCATAATAGCTTTTGAGTTGATTCCAACTCTCAAAAATCACATTTGATCATACCTCTCAGAATATATAAAAACATTTGGGTTTACTTATAGAAATAATGTTCAAGCAACAAAAGAATGCCACATAGGTATTTCTAGTCACTTTAGTTATTTAAAATAAAAAGGTTAAACCTTATTAAATTGTGACACCACTTTAAATCACATTCCCATGTACTGAAATATGTGGTGATGACATGTGTCAACATGATCCCATGTTTGAGTTGGAGAATATTAAATCTTAAGTAGTTTTTCAATGAGTAAAAATTACTTTTCTCAAATTAAAATAAATAAGACAAATGTTTTAAGCTTGTAATGATAGGTGATGATGCTAGATCATCTATAGTACACCTTTGTGTGATGATTGAAAATATTTAAGTATTGTTTGGTGATTGTGTACCTCGTATTTATTTATAGACGCTAGTATCGACCAAGGATACGAGGAGGAAGGAGGATACTACGAGGAGGAAGCCAAGGAAAACTTCAACCACTGCTATGCACAAGGCAAGCTAACCCTTGCAAGATCCCCTACTTATGCAAGCTAATATGTTAGGGGGTAACCCTGGGGTTGGCCCGATCTTTCACGAATTCCACGAACAACGAGGGGAAAGAGGTGGTCGGCGGATGAAATCGAGGAAAGCGATGAAAACCATGAACACACACACACCAAAACACGATACACGCCTACTCCTCACGCCGGTGGCAACCGGTCCAACATAATCCCTAGGATCGGTGTTGGGCGAAGCTCGCTCTCCACGCCAACAACGGGGGATGAGGTGCTTGGTGAGATTTTGACGACTTGGGGGCGAGACACCGAGAACCCAAGGCCTTGTACAACTTGAACGCACTAGGCAAGATCCAAGAGGGGGGTGGATAATCCGGTGCTCCTTGGTAGGAGCATGAGACCAATAGATATAAGTTCCTCAAAGGGTTTCCTTAATATCTATTATTATCCAAGTCTAGGGTTTACAATAGAGGGTGGGGGCTATATATAGACCAGCCACATAAACAGGGGTATTTTGGGAACAAATAGCGAAATATAGGGAGGGTTACAAGGCGCTGGGCCGAATTAACGCGATCAGGCCCTTCCGGGTCCGGTAGTACCGGTCCAGCTCGACCGGTAGTACCGGATCCTGGACCGGTAGTACCGCTTGTCATCCTGGGACTTGCGCTGGGGCCTTCTGTTGGTGGCGGTAGCAGGGGGCGGTAGTACCGTGGCCCGGTAGTACCGGATCGGGGTCCGGTAGTACCGCCAGTGACAGAGGGCATTTGGGCAGCTCTGGGGCCTTCTGTTGTTGGCGGTAGCATTGGGCGGTAGTGCCGCCAAGCGGTAGTACTGTTCGCCAGGTCTGGTAGTACCGCTGGCGACAGAGAGAGTTTGGTCTCTTCGGCTGGTGCTCCTCCGTCCTGTGGGTTCTTCTCTTCGTACCTGATGATGCACAAGGTATGGGTATGAAGTAGCAGGCCATCCAAAGGTGTATCGAAGTCACACAAGGAGAGGAGCGAGTTCACCTTATCTTGAAGGAGTTTGGCTCGGGCGCGAGTCATGTGTCCACTAGGGGAGCTTGTGGGAATAGATGTAGTAGCGGTCGTAGGACGGGCTGCATCAGCTCCCCCCCCCTTGGGAAAGAGTCGTCCTCGACTCTTCAACCGTCTCAACTTCATCTTCGCCATGGTAAGGTGAGAGGTCCTTGACATTGAATGTCGAGCACACAAGATACTTTTGTGGTGCTTTTCCCCAAACGAACGTGACATTTGTCTTGGTCAATTCGTTGAGGGGGCAAGCAATGGTAGAAAAATCTTTCACCAAGCGATGGTAAGATCCATCCAACCCATGAAAACTACGAAGTTCACTAACATTTGTTGGGATGGGCCAATCTCGTATGTCCTTGACTTTTGAGATATCAACTTCAATGCCATTAGAAGACACAACAAAACCAAGGAAAATCAGCTTGTCTTTTGCAAAAGTGCACTTTGGGAGATTAGCATAAAGCTTTTCATGACGAAGGATTTGAAGGACCTCCTTAACATGAGTAACATGCTCCTCTAGTGACTTGCTATAGACAAGGATGTCATCAAAGTAAACAACTACACTCTTTCCAATGAGAGATCGCAAAATAAGGTTTATGAGGCGCATGAATGTAGATGGGGCATTGGATAAGCCAAAAGGCATAACCAACCATTCATAGAGACCAAGTTTGGTCTTGAAGGCGGTTTTGCACTCATCACCTACAGCCATGCGAATTTGATGGTAACCACTACGAAGACCAATTTTCGAAAATATAGTGGATCCACATAACTCATCAAGCATGTCATCAAGACGCGGTATAGGATGTCGATAACGCACGGTGATATCATTGATTGGACGGCAGTCCTTGCATAACCGCAACGTATCATCCGTTTTTGGTACTAGGATCACGGGGACCGCGCTTGGGATAGTGCTTACTTGGATCAAACCTTTGGAGACGAGTTGGTTGATTTGACGCTCGATCTCCTTCGTCTCTTCCGGGTTCGTGCGATACGCGGCGCGGTTTGGAAGTGGTGCGCCGGGTATGAGGTCGATGCGGTGCTCGATTCCACGAAAAGGAGGAAGGCCATGAGGAAGCTCTTCGGGAATAACGTCTTGGAATTCCTGCAAAATAGTCATCAAAGAAGGAGAAACATTTGTCAAGTCGTTAGTTTCTTGCGCTAGTCCCTTGCATACAAGGACATAGTGCAAGATGGATGGGTTGTTCCGCACTTCTCTCATCTCACTTTTGGTGGCAAGAAGAACACTCTTAGTTTTTCCACTCGAGTTTGGCTTGTAGCTCTCACTCACTATGGTGTGGTTCTCTCGCTCACCACTCTTATCACAAGGTGTTTTTGCGTATTGCGCCCTCGCTAAAGCCTTTGCATTGTCCGCAATTATTTGGCTAGGAGTCATTGGTTGCAACACACAAGTTTTATCAAGCCATTTGAAGGTGTAAGTGTTTGAGTGACCATTATGCAAAGCACGTTTGTCATATTGCCACGGCCTTCCGAGCAACATATGGCCAACCGTCATTGGGACCACGTCACATTCCACCGTGTCCTTGTAGTGCCCAATTGAGAACGTCACCGAGACGGAGTGCTTGATCTTGACGGATCCTTGGTCACTTAGCCATTGGATATGGTAGGGATGTTTATGCGGATGGAGGGTGAGGTTGAGTTTCTCACACAATTCCATGCTTGCAAGGTTGTGGCAACTCCCTCCATCGATGACAACTTTTATTGACTTCCCATTGATGCCGGCACGAGTTTGGAAGATGTTCGAGCGTTGGTATTCATTTTCATTGACTTGGGTAGTCAAGACCCTTGTGGCCACAAGCGATGGACTTGCGTCATGCTCACATACAAGAAGTTCTTGGTCCTCTTCCAAATGTTGCCTTGCCATGGCTTCCTTGACCCTTGCATCAAACTCGTCTTCACTCAAGTATTCTTCATCTCCGTTGTCATGGATGAACAAAACTTTCTTGTTTCCACATGCATTCGACTTGTGCCCTTTGCCTCCACACTTGTAGCATTCACCATTGAATGGTTGATCATCCCTTGTGTTTTTGCCACTTGGGGGCTGTTTTCCTTGAGGGAGAGTTGGGTTGAAGGGAAGCTTGGTGGTACTTGAGGAGCTTCCACTTGGTGTTGTTGGAGTAGTGGTTGATGCTTGCTTGTAGGTGAAGTACGTCTTTGGCATGTTGTACTTGATGTCCTCTTGCACTTGACGCTCGGCCTTGGATGCGATGTGCACAAGGTCAACCATGTTGTTGTACTTTTGGAACTCGGTGATGCGCTTGATGGGATGGTTCAAGCCATTGAGGAAGCATGCCATTGTTTGTTCATCTCGCTCTTCAATGTTGGCACGGATCATGTTGAGCTCCATTTGCTTGAAGTACTCTTCCACGGTCTTTGTCCCTTGACTAAGCGTTTGAAGCTTGTTGAAGAGGTCACGCGTGTAGTGTGAAGGAACAAAGAGGGATCTCATATGAGCCTTCATATCTTGCCAAGTTGCGATTGGAGGCTCTTCTTTTGCTTCGCGAGCGAGTTGGACTTGTTCCCACCAAAGGTTGGCATACTCATCAAACTCGAGGGATGCCATGGCCATCATCTTCTCATTGCTATAGTTGTGCATGCGGAAGATCTTGTCGACCTTGAGTTCCCAAGAGAGATATTCCTCGGGCTCATTGGAACCGGTGAACTTTGGCATGGTGAACTTGATATTGCCGAAAGTTTCTTCTCCATTGCGGTTCCGGTTGCGTCGGTTGCCCTGATTTGAGCGGTCATCATCATCAACCGAGCTCTCATGTCTTGCTTGGTTATTGTTGCGTTACTCTTGCGGTTGTTGAGGTGCCGCGTTTGGTGGTGGAACTTGTTGTTGATGACGAGCTTGGGGAGCTTGCTCGTTTTGTTGATGCGGTTGAGGACGCGGAGGAGGTTGATGGTCCTCACGACGAGCTTGGGGAACTTGCTCTTGTTCTTGTCGTGGTTGATGCCGAGGAGCATTGTCTTGCGCCCTATGGCGAGGAGGACGTCGAGCCGCATGCGCAATGGGCTGCTCTTCTTCTTCTTGGTGTAGAGGAGGCTCGTAGTGACCATCATGTTGCCAACGTTGATGATCATGTCGATGATGATGGCTTGGAGGGTCTTCGAGTGCTTCACGTCGACGGTGATCTTGTTCGTCCTCTTCGGATGCTTCACTTGTTGTTGAAGGAGCATGTCGACGTCGATGGCCTTGGTGGTCCATGCGAGGTTGCTCTTGTTGAATCACAAGTGCCCTTGGTTGTGGCCGGTTCGCTTCGCGCCTTGGAGGTCTTGCGGAGAGGTCACCATCATAGCTTGATGTAGCATCCCAGTCGTCTAACACCTGTAATGCTACATGTTATAATAATAAAAAGGGCCACTTCCTACATATAATTGTTGCATCATCATCATATCATGCTCATGTCATCATGTCACCTTGCATTTGAGCATCATATAAAACCCTTTCTTGTTTGGTTCTTATCTCATGTGCATGATTAATTGTAGTTGCCTCTTGATATTGTATTTGGTTCTTAATAAATTGTTAAATGCCCAAGTTGAGTTGAGGGCATCTCTCTTATTGACTCCACCACTTTTTCTTTCACCACCTTACATTCCACCATCCAATTAATATGAGCTTGGCATTTTAATTTGGGTTATCTCTAGCTCATGTTGGTTGGTTGGATTCCACCATAATCTTTGCTTGGCCTTGCCCACCTTTTGGGAATGCATAGGAATGATGCCAAGTTAATATTATTGTTTTCACAAGGATAAAGTTGGCATTAATCATTATGCATGGGCCATGCAAGTGCCACCTTTTTCTAGTATTTGGTTTTTCTTGCTTTCTAAGTGGAACATCTTTTCCTTTGCTTAATCTTGTTTTGGGCTTGTAGTTCTTCCTCAAATCATCTCCCTATCTTTTCCTTTAGCTTAACCCTATCCCCATGCTCCATGCACACACATGTGCTAATGTGGCATTCCCAAACCTAAACCACCCCCTTTTTCTTGGATCTTGCTTGGTCATTGTTTGGATCATGCATGGACCAAAGAAACCATCCCATCATCTTAACATCTCTCCCTACCTTTCCTCCTTTTTCCTTTTTCTTGGTTTTGCGGGTTGCATATGAAGCTTGCATGACCAAGTAAAGTACCACCTCATTCTTACCCCTCTTAGCAAACTATAAAACCTACCCCATGCCATCTCTCCTTTCTACCCTAAACCAAAACCTAATCTACACCTTTTCCCTAAGCAAAACCCTAGCTACCTCTCCTCTCCCTTCTAGCTACCTTGCTTAATCACACCAAAAACCTTGCCCCTTCCCTCTCTCCCATCTCTAGCTACATCTCCCCTTCCCATACCTAGCATGATCACCCCCTCACCTAAACCCTAGGCTCAAGCCATGCCTTTCCCTCTCTCTCGGCCCCCTCTCTCTACCTGCCATGCAGGCCCCACCCCAGCACCCTCTACCAGCTAACCTGCCCCCACACGACCAGGGACCCCCTAACCCTAGCCCTAGCCCGAACCGGCCCCTCTCCCCTTCCCTCTTTTTCTCACCCTCTCTGCCTCACCTGCCCACGCCCCCAGGCCCACCTGTCTACCTCCCTGGCCTCGCCTACCCCACCTGCCAGCTCCCCCTCTAGTGCCCTGCCTTGCCCTGGCCTGGCCGAGCGGAGCACGTGAAGGGAAAGGTGGCCGACGCCACCCTGTCCATCTACCCCTCCCCCACGCTAGCCCCTCCCCCCTGGCGTTCTTATCCTCCCTCACCCCTCTCTGGCCTCCCCAGATCCCACCCCAGAGGCCTGCCTCGCTCCCCTCTGCCCCTTCTCCACCGCAGTACCCCGACGCCAGCGATCGTCGGCCTCTCGCTAGCGTGCTCGATCCAGGAGGCAAGCGCTGAGCCAAGGTTGTCTAGGCGGCTCAGGAGGTCCCCGGCGTCGCCACGGTACACGGAGCAAGGAGGAGAAGGACCAGCTCGCCAGAACCGACGCCGCTCCGTCCACAAACCCTAGCTCGCTGGGCTTCTGCCTCCCCGTCGTTCTGCTGCGCCCCGACCAGATCCGAGCCCACCGCCGAGCCCGCGGTGAGCAACCGAACCCCCCTGACACCTTCGCCCTCGCCGTAGTTCTCTGTGCACGCCGGACCCAGCGTCGAACGCTCTGTGTGCGTTGCGTGCGCGCGCGTCCTCTGCGTCGCCGCGTCGCGCACCAGCTCACCTAGCCGCTTAGCCCCCTCCTAGCATCTCCCCAAGCCAGCCGCACTGGTTCGGCCCACCACGCGCGCGTCCGCGGTCGCGGGATCGAGCCCGGCGCGCCCCCTTTTCCCTCTGTCGTGCGTGCTGTTTCAGTTCGTCAGCAGAGAAGATCCACAGTACCAGTGGGTCGTTTTGCTTTTGCCCCCTCCCCTTTTTTCCTCGTCAACCCGCGGTCCTCAGGGCCCTCTGTCAGCGTCAGTGGTAGTTTTATAAAAAGGGTCCTAGGCTTTTCAAAACTCAACCCGCGGTCCTCTGTTCCCGCAGCCGCTGGCGCGTGGGGCCGCAACACCCTGGCCCCACCTGTCTGCGACCCAGGCTGGATTAGGCTGTGTATAAAACGTCCCAGAGCCTGTTTAGAATTCAAATATAGTTTAAATTATTTAGAAATTCAAATTCAATTCAGTTTCAAATAACTTTTCCATACTAAATCCAAATTTGACAAATAATATATGTTTGGATATCAGCAAAATGAGAGGATTCCAAATATGCCATCCATTTTGCCTTTTGCACAAGTAAAATTCCAAGTTTAGTTAAATTACCCAATTGCCACTAGAATGTCAATAATTAATAACTTTTGTTATGCAATTCCAAATTTAGCAAATGATATGTCTAAATTGATCAGCTCGACGAGACCTTTCCGTTTATGCTATCCTTGACTTCAAGTGCAGCATGCATCATATAAAAATATAGTGTACAACAACTGTTATGGCAACAAATGTGATTCCAAAACCCCATTAAAATGTTATTACTTGTCCTCCACACCTCACCATGCCATGCTACCTTTCTTGCCATGTAAATTGTGCATCATTCATCATGGCATGATTGTTTTCTTGACGCATCGTATTCATATGCTTGCGCTCTATATTCATGTTGGCCTTGTTTGTTTGGTTTTTCTCGGATAGACACTGAGCAGGGGTTGTATCAAGAGAACCAGGAGCACTACCCAGATCCGTCCCTCGCTTCAACTGAGATAACAGGCAAGCACTTCCACATGCTTGCATACATACAGTACCTATTGCCTCTACCTTATTCTTGCATCATTGAGTCGCGAGTGCATTAAATTGAATCCCAAGTATGCATAGCCTTTACTTTTAAACTCCACCAAGCTTGTTCCTCCATCCCATGAGCCATTACTATAGGAGTTGTTTGAGCCATGCGAGTCGTAGAACAGCATGTGTAGGGTATGTGAGTGTCTGTTGGATAATGAGGTACCTAAACAACTTAACCTGAGTAGTTCTGGGATAACTAAAGAAAGTGGCACCGGTGAGCAACATCTGCTATTTGGTTTTTCCTGCTCACTTGTGTCCCGTAAGACCCCGAGTACTTGATTCCTGTTCCTTGATTTATCGCGCTATCCACATCCGGGAGGTATATGGGACCCCCCTGAGCCAGAGCTTGATTCCGTCTTATTTCTTGGGGCCACAAACTAGTTTGAGGTTTTAATTACGATCCTGTACTTATGCCATGTTTTACTGCTTTATTTACGATTGTGCGACAGATAGCACCTGTACTGTTTAGGATCGGGACACGATTCCGCGGTGTCGACAAGCCCCATTTGGGGTTCCCAGTCGTTCACAGCCGTCTACCCAGACCTTGAGTCCGTCTCGGAGCTAGCTTACTTCGTTGCGGGTAGCTTAATGGGGTGGCCCCGTGAAATATTTCTGAATCCTGTGATTGCTTTGTCGTGAAGGCCTCGTTGGGTTTTGATTTGGTTTTTCTGAGGTTGATCGAGTGTGTGTTGCTATTGGTGCACCTCGGCCGGGTAAAACTTTCTGAAAGCCGTGTCCGCGGATATGGACGACTTGGAGCACAGTTTCTCGATCATAGACAAGCATAACTAAAGTACCACTTCTAATCTGACTAAGAAACTTGACTAGTAAATAGTGCAACACTCATGGAATGGTTAATAAAATTGCCAACGGATGGGGAGGTTGTTCGTCCGCTTCCTTGTTGGTAAGCAGGGAGGAGGATGGATCTGATGAAATTACCATTATAACTGTTGTTCTTAATTCACGGACATCCGTCTATCATTGGTTAGGCGGATGGTTAGCGTTTATCTGTAGAACTGCTAGGGTTTATCTTTCGCTGCAATTGCGTTACCCCAGGTTGTGTCCCCTTTAGAGGCATTAAGTCTTGCTGAGTACCCTTAGGGTCTCACACGATAAATTATTGGTTCAGATGGACAGGTACCCCCGCAGGACGGATACTGGGTGGAAGAAGCTGATGATGTGGGCAACGATCGTTCGGTGTAGAGATTCCGGGATCGGGGATCCGTGAGACCTGTAGTTGGGATGTGCTTATTTCTATGGCATCTTATGCCGATTTGCTTCTTATCCGTACTCGGATTTTGTTTGCCGCTTCCGCATGATACTCTGATGTGTGTTGTATGAGGAAGTATCCTAAAATATAGATCTATCTAGGTCATTTGAATCTTGCCGTATGGCGTTGCTATATTTCCTTTCTTTCTAGATGGTATGGCTCTGATGTACTCTTGTATGGTGGCTTGCGTACATACCCACTTGTGTACGTAGTTGATCCCTTCGCCTGCCGACTACGCCGCCCGTACAGGTCCCGTTGAGAGGGTAGTGGTTGGGACGTCTGAAAGGACTACCAGTGAGTGGCTTTTGGGGCCCCACCGTACTATTTCAACCACTACCACTCATCCAGGCTTGTATCTAGGAGCGTAGTTCACCGAGGTAGTTACAATTGGTATCAGAGCCATCCCGACCTTCAGGGTTTCAGCCAAACGGTCGTTGTCAGTCTAGCAAATATTTTGGTAATTATGTATATTAGGGAAAAACAAAACGCGAGAGTAGGACCGCTTCCACTTTTCTTCTTACCCTCCCACCCACCCTTTTTCTGGTAAGGAAGTGCAACGTTTTCAATCCTCTTCTCAAAATTCAAACTAGGATTCACGTGTTCTGGGTTTCCGTAGTACCATAGGTTGTGTGTGTGTGTGTGTAACCCCTTGTCTATCTGTTGCATCCAAGTTGTTATCTTATCTGCCTTTGGTTATCAACTGTTGGTACATTCCATACCGACAGGCTTATGCAAACCGACGCAATCTATCTTCCTCTTGGTATCCGACGCTATCTTGTTTGGGGTGTTCGTTTCCGTAGTTACCAATCTTTAGGTTTCGTCGTGAGAAGAAGGGGTTAGGATATGTGTTCCACTTGTTCATGTGCGGAGTAATGATTTGAGTGCGGGATGGAGTCGCGACCATACCACTACTCTTATCATTCGCTTTTGTATATTGAATCGGTAGAGTCACTAATCTTGATTCGTTAAGTAATTTTGCGCATCTATTGGTATTGTAATGCCGAAATTTGTGGAAATTTTTTTTTTCTTTGATATGTTTGTGTACCACACTCCTTCTCAGTCGTGTGCGATATGCTTAATATCTTTTAGGTGCTATGAACTTTGTTGATATTTTAATATCATCTCAGTAAATTGTATCCTTTAATCTTGGTTAATTCCATCTTGGTACTATTTTGGATTATTATCATTCTCCATTATAGTACTGACTTGAGTTTTATATCAATGACAGGATGGCTCCACCACGCCGGACTGATGAGGACATACCTCCGGAACTGGGCTCAGCGCTGTCAAACATTGCTAATGCTTTGGCAGCTATGCAAGAGAACCAGCAGCGCTTTGAGGAGAGCGTCAGAAGAAACGAGTTTGCTCCACTTCCTCCACCTCCCAGGCGTGGAGACATCAAGAGCTTCCTCAAGTTCAACCCTCGTCAGTTTGATGTGTCTGACCGACCTCTGGACGCGGATGATTGGCTGCGTGAGATCTCAAGGTTGCTCGAGACTGCTGATGTTCCGGAACAGGAGTGGGTCAAGTGCGCTACTCACCTTCTCAAGGGAGATGCAGCTCTCTGGTGGGAGAACTACTTGAAGGCAAGCTGCACTGGTTTCCAGCCAACTTGGGAAAGGTTCACTGGAGCGTTCAAAGAGCAGTTTCTCTCAGAGATGGTAATGGAAAGGATGAAGGAGGCTTTTCTCAACCTGAAGCAAGGGAATGATAACGTTAACATCTATATCAGGAACTTCATGAATCTGTCTCGTTATGGTGGTGATGAGGTATCTGATGACAAGAAGAAGCAGAAAAGGTTCAGGCAAGGGCTCAATGCGTCGATCAAGTATGCAATCACGCATGCAAGACCGGCAACCTTCCTGGAACTACAGCACACAGCACTGCAAGAGGAGGCAAGCAGGCAGATGTTTGAGGAGTCCAAGAAACATAACAGGGATGCATCAAGCTCTTCGGTTATGGCAACTCCTTCTAAGCGGCGTGTCTGGGTTCCTAACACCCCACCGTCGCTCCCGGCTCCACCAAGACCTGCAAGTTTCGCGCCAAGGCCACCAAACTTCACCACTGCGGCTCCCAGGGGCTACAACAACCACTACCCTGGAGCGCCTGGCGGAGTCCCTGGCTACTCTGCTCCACGTCCAGCTGGTGCCTGCTTCACGTGTGGAGATCCTGGACATCCCCACTGGAACTGTCCAATGAAGAACAAAGCTCTCCCTCAACCCCCGCCAAGATCTGCAACAAGCTCTCCTTCGGTTCGTGCACCACCGCCTCGGGCTCTCAACATCAACACCAAGCCCGGGTCTGCGGTTGTTCGGGCCAACTGTGTCAACGCCGCTCAAGCTGAGCAAGCACCGGGAGTCGTGATGGGTATGCTTTCCGTGAACTCAGTCCCTGCACGAGTTCTCTTTGATTCTGGTGCATCGCATTCATTTGTTTCTCACAAGTTTGCAAATGGAAATGAGTTCGTTATGGTTCCTCTACTCAAGAGGTTAATGGTTCTTTCTCCGGGAGCAAACATGAGGGCTGAGCTAATCAGTCATGGCAATAAAGTTGAGATTGGTGGTTCTTCATTCTTGGCTTCTTTGATTGTTCTGGGTAACTCGGACATTGATGTCATTTTGGGCATGGATTGGTTGACAGCAAATGCAGCAGTCATTGATTGTGCTGAACGCTCAGTGTCTCTGAAGATTCCTGAAGGCCACGTAGTCTTTTCTCCAAGTCTGACTCCTGCTGTCCAGCTCTATTCCTTGGCGACTCTGAATAATGATGCTATGGAAGCTATTCAGAGGGTACCAGTGGTCTGTGAGTTCCCAGATGTTTTTCCTGAAGAGTTGCCAGGTATGCCTCCGGATCGCGAGGTCGAATTCGTGATTGAGCTTGAACCTGGAACGGCTCCTATCTCCAAGAGGCCATATAAAATGGGTCCTTCTGAGTTGGCTGAACTCAAACGACAACTTGATGAACAAGAGAAGTTGGGTTTCATTCAACACAGCACTTCTTCTTGGGGTAGCCCAACAATCTTTGTGAAGAAGCGTGACAGAACCGATAGGCTATGTGTCGACTACCGGGCTCTCAATGCTAAAACCATCAAGAACAAATATCCTCTTCCACGGATAAATGATCTTTTTGATCAGCTGGCAGGAGCTGTGGTGTTCTCTAAGCTGGACTTGAGAAGTGGTTATCACCAAATCAAAATCCGCAAAGAAGATGTGCCCAAAACAGCTTTCACCACTCGCTATGGCCTGTATGAGTACACGGTCATGTCTTTCGGTCTCACCAACGCACCTGCTACCTTCTCGAGGCTGATGAACTCCGTTTTCATGGAGTACCTTGATAAGTTTGTTGTGGTATATCTGGATGACATTCTGGTCTATTCCAAGTCTAAGGAGGAGCATGAAGAGCACCTGCGGTGTGTCCTAAACAAGCTTCGTGAGAACCGCTTGTATGCAAAGTTCTCAAAGTGTGAGTTTTGGCTGCCTGAAGTAACATACCTGGGTCATGTTATCTCTGCCAAGGGCATTGCAGTCAACCCGGAAACGGTGAAGACAATTGTCGAATGGCTTCCTCCTGCTAATGTCAAGGAAGTGCGGAGTTTTCTTGGTCTGGCTAGCTATTGCCGTCGCTTTGTTCAGAACTTCTCGAAGATAGCAAAGCCTCTTACCGATCTCCTCAAGAAAGGCAAGAAGTACCTGTGGACTCCTGCTTGTCAAGAAAGTTTTGAGACACTCAAAGAGAAGCTCACATCCACACCAGTCTTGGTTCCTCCGGATACATCTAAGCCTTTCCAGATATTCTGCGACGCCTCTTTGCAAGGATTGGGTGCGGTCCTTATGCAAGAGAAACAGGTGGTTGCTTATGCCTCTCGTCAGTTGAAGACGCATGAGATCAACTATCCCACACATGACCTCGAGCTAGCAGCAGTTGTCTTTGCTTTGAAGCTATGGAGGCACTACTTGCTTGGCAACCGTTGTGAGATCTTTTCTGACCACAAAAGTTTGAAGTATATCTTCACTCAGCCTGATATCAACCTTCGGCAGAGGAGATGGATTGAAGCAATCAATGACTTTGATGTGACCATCAACTACACTCCAGGCAAAGCAAACGTCATGGCTGATGCGCTTAGCCGAAAAGCTTATGTCAACAACCTCATGATAGAAGAGCAGCAGCCTCTCTTGTGCGAGGAATTCCGTCAGCTCAACCTTGAAGTTGTGGAACAAGGGCATCTCCTGAACCTTCTGGCTACCCCTCTCTTGGAAGAAAAGATTCGCTCTCGTCAGCTTGGTGATCCGCACACCAGAAAGCTCATCTCTAGAATTGGGCTTCCGAAGTATGAGTCCTTCCACGTTGATGATCAAGGCACGCTTTTCTTCGACCACCGGATGTTTGTTCCAAACTACCCGGGTTTGAGAGACCAAGTTCTCAAGGAGGCACATGATTCGGTTCTTTCTATCCATCCTGGCAGCACAAAGATGTACATGGACTTGAAAACACAATACTGGTGGCCTGGGTTGAAACGGTATTGCACCAAGTATGTCTCAGAATGTGATGTCTGCCGTAGGGTGAAGGCTGTTCATCAGAAACC
Organism: Avena atlantica; assembly: GCA_910589765.1. NCBI lineage: Eukaryota > Viridiplantae > Streptophyta > Magnoliopsida > Poales > Poaceae > Avena > Avena atlantica. The sequence goes on along the minus strand of OU342734.1, from coordinate 42,666,445 downwards.
ATTTGGTCTTCTACAGCCATTGAAACCTCCGGAATGGAAATGGGAGAAAGTAGAGATGGACTTCATCACTGGCTTTCCAAGGTCGCAGAAGGGCAACAATGCAATTTTTGTTGTCATCGACAGGCTTTCTAAAGTGGCTCATTTCTTCCCAGTCAAAGAAACAATTTCTGGAATTCAGTTGGCTGAGCTCTATATCAACAGGATTGTCTCTTTGTATGGGGTTCCACTTGAAATCAGTTCAGACCGTGGGAGCATCTTCACCTCAAAGTTCTGGGAGAGTTTCCAAAAAGCTTTGGGAACAAAGTTGAACTTCAGCACTGCTTACCACCCTCAGTCGCAAGGACAAGTGGAGAGGATCAATCAAATTCTGGAGGATATGCTTAGAGCTTGCGTCATCTCTTTTGGCATGAAGTGGGAGGAATGCCTTCCATATGCTGAATTCTCCTACAACAACAGCTTCCAGAAGAGTCTGAAGATGGCACCATTCGAGGCTCTCTATGGACGCAAGTGCAGAACTCCGATTGGTTGGTCAGGTGCAGGAGAAAGAATCTGGTTTGGCCCTGACATTGTAACCCAAGCAGAGGAGAAGGTGCATATCATTCTGGAGAACCTGAAGATTGCTCAAAGTCGTCAGAAGAGCAACTATGACAGGAAGCACACAGATATGGTATATGCCCCTGGTGATCTCGTCTACCTTCGTGTCACTCCCATGAGAGGAACACACCGCTTCGGTATCAAAGGAAAGTTGGCTCCTAGATACATCGGTCCTTTCAAGATACGTGGTAGAAGAGGAGAAGTTGCTTATGCACTGGAGCTTCCGGAAAAACTCAAAGTCCATGATGTTTTCCACATCTCTCAGCTCAAGAAGTGCTTCAAAGACCCCGGCAAGACCGTGGATCATGAGCTGATCGACCTTCAAGAAGATCTGTGTTATCAAGAACACCCCACCAAAATCCTTGAGACCGCAGAAAGAAGGACTCGCAACAAGTCCATCAAGTTCTGCAAGGTGCAGTGGTCACACCATTCTGTTGATGAAGCCACTTGGGAGCGTGAAGATGAACTCCGTGCCAACCACCCTTCTCTCTTTGTGTCTTCTTCTTCTTCTTCCTAGAATCTCGGGGCGAGATTCCTGTTTAGTGGGGGAGAGTTGTAGCATCCCAGTCGTCTAACACCTGTAATGCTACATGTTATAATAATAAAAAGGGCCACTTCCTACATATAATTGTTGCATCATCATCATATCATGCTCATGTCATCATGTCACCTTGCATTTGAGCATCATATAAAACCCTTTCTTGTTTGGTTCTTATCTCATGTGCATGATTAATTGTAGTTGCCTCTTGATATTGTATTTGGTTCTTAATAAATTGTTAAATGCCCAAGTTGAGTTGAGGGCATCTCTCTTATTGACTCCACCACTTTTTCTTTCACCACCTTACATTCCACCATCCAATTAATATGAGCTTGGCATTTTAATTTGGGTTATCTCTAGCTCATGTTGGTTGGTTGGATTCCACCATAATCTTTGCTTGGCCTTGCCCACCTTTTGGGAATGCATAGGAATGATGCCAAGTTAATATTATTGTTTTCACAAGGATAAAGTTGGCATTAATCATTATGCATGGGCCATGCAAGTGCCACCTTTTTCTAGTATTTGGTTTTGCTTGCTTTCTAAGTGGAACATCTTTTCCTTTGCTTAATCTTGTTTTGGGCTTGTAGTTCTTCCTCAAATCATCTCCCTATCTTTTCCTTTAGCTTAACCCTATCCCCATGCTCCATGCACACACATGTGCTAATGTGGCATTCCCAAACCTAAACCACCCCCTTTTTCTTGGATCTTGCTTGGTCATTGTTTGGATCATGCATGGACCAAAGAAACCATCCCATCATCTTAACATCTCTCCCTACCTTTCCTCCTTTTTCCTTTTTCTTGGTTTTGTGGGTTGCATATGAAGCTTGCATGACCAAGTAAAGTACCACCTCATTCTTACCCCTCTTAGCAAACTATAAAACCTACCCCATGCCATCTCTCCTTTCTACCCTAAACCAACACCTAATCTACACCTTTTCCCTAAGCAAAACCCTAGCTACCTCTCCTCTCCCTTCTAGCTACCTTGCTTAATCACACCAAAAACCTTGCCCCTTCCCTCTCTCCCATCTCTAGCTACATCTCCCCTTCCCATACCTAGCATGATCACCCCCTCACCTAAACCCTAGGCTCAAGCCATGCCTTTCCCTCTCTCTCGGCCCCCTCTCTCTACCTGCCATGCAGGCCCCACCCCAGCACCCTCTACCAGCTAACCTGCCCCCACACGACCAGGGACCCCCTAACCCTAGCCCTAGCCCGAACCGGCCCCTCTCCCCTTCCCTCTTTTTCTCACCCTCTCTGCCTCACCTGCCCACGCCCCCAGGCCCACCTGTCTACCTCCCTGGCCTCGCCTACCCCACCTGCCAGCTCCCCCTCTAGTGCCCTGCCTTGCCCTGGCCTGGCCGAGCGGAGCACGTGAAGGGAAAGGTGGCCGACGCCACCCTGGCCATCTACCCCTCCCCCACGCTAGCCCCTCCCCCCTGGCGTTCTTATCCTCCCTCACCCCTCTCTGGCCTCCCCAGATCCCACCCCAGAGGCCTGCCTCGCTCCCCTCTGCCCCTTCTCCACCGCAGTACCCCGACGCCAGCGATCGTCGGCCTCTCGCTAGCGTGCTCGATCCAGGAGGCAAGCGCTGAGCCAAGGTTGTCTAGGCGGCTCAGGAGGTCCCCGGCGTCGCCACGGTACACGGAGCAAGGAGGAGAAGGACCAGCTCGCCAGAACCGACGCCGCTCCGTCCACAAACCCTAGCTCGCTGGGCTTCTGCCTCCCCGTCGTTCTGCTGCGCCCCGACCAGATCCGAGCCCACCGCCGAGCCCGCGGTGAGCAACCGAACCCCCCTGACACCTTCGCCCTCGCCGTAGTTCTCTATGCACGCCGGACCCAGCGTCGAACGCTCTGTGTGCGTTGCGTGCGCGCGCGTCCTCTGCATCGCCGCGTCGCGCACCAGCTCACCTAGCCGCTTAGCCCCCTCCTAGCATCTCCCCAAGCCAGCCGCACTGGTTCGGCCCACCGCGCGCGCGTCCGCGGTCGCGGGATCGAGCCCGGCGCGCCCCCTTTTCCCTCTGTCGCGCGTGCTGTTTCAGTTCGTCAGCAGAGAAGATCCACAGTACCAGTGGGTCGTTTTGCTTTTGCCCCCTCCCCTTTTTGCCTCGTCAACCCGCGGTCCTCAGGGCCCTCTGTCAGCGTCAGTGGTAGTTTTATAAAAAGGGTCCTAGGCTTTTCAAAACTCAACCCGCGGTCCTCTGTTCCCGCAGCCGCTGGCGCGTGGGGCCGCAGCACCCTGGCCCCACCTGTCTGCGACCCAGGCTGGATTAGGCTGTGTATAAAACGTCCCAGAGCCTGTTTAGAATTCAAATATAATTTAAATTATTTAGAAATTCAAATTCAATTCAGTTTCAAATAACTTTTCCATACTAAATCCAAATTTGACAAATAATATATGTTTGGATATCAGCAAAATGAGAGGATTCCAAATATGCCATCCATTTTGCCTTTTGCACAAGTAAAATTCCAAGTTTAGTTAAATTACCCAATTGCCACTAGAATGTCAATAATTAATAACTTTTGTTATGCAATTCCAAATTTAGCAAATGATATGTCTAAATTGATCAGCTCGACGAGACCTTTCCGTTTATGCTATCCTTGACTTCAAGTGCAGCATGCATCATATAAAAATATAGTGTACAACAACTTTTATGGCAACAAATGTGATTCCAAAACCCCATTAAAATGTTATTACTTGTCCTCCACACCTCACCATGCCATGCTACCTTTCTTGCCATGTAAATTGTGCATCATTCATCATGGCATGATTGTTTGCTTGACGCATCGTATTCATATGCTTGCGCTCTATATTCATGTTGGCCTTGTTTGTTTGGTTTTTCTCGGATAGACACTGAGCAGGGGTTGTATCAAGAGAACCAGGAGCACTACCCAGATCCGTCCCTCGCTTCAACTGAGATAACAGGCAAGCACTTCCGCATGCTTGCATACATACAGTACCTATTGCCTCTACCTTATTCTTGCATCATTGAGTCGCGAGTGCATTAAATTGAATCCCAAGTATGCATAGCCTTTACTTTTAAACTCCACCAAGCTTGTTCCTCCATCCCATGAGCCATTACTATAGGAGTTGTTTGAGCCATGCGAGTCGTAGAACAGCATGTGTAGGGTATGTGAGTGTCTGTTGGATAATGAGGTACCTAAACAACTTAACCTGAGTAGTTCTGGGATAACTAAAGAAAGTGGCACCGGTGAGCAACATCTGCTATTTGGTTTTTCCTGCTCACTTGTGTCCCGTAAGACCCCGAGTACTTGATTCCTGTTCCTTGATTTATCGCGCTATCCACATCCGGGAGGTATATGGGACCCTCCTGAGCCAGAGCTTGATTCCGTCTTATTTCTTGGGGCCACAAACTAGTTTGAGGTTTTAATTACGATCCTGTACTTATGCCATGTTTTACTGCTTTATTTACGATTGTGCGACAGATAGCACCTGTACTGTTTAGGATCGGGACACGATTCCGCGGTGTCGACAAGCCCCGTTTGGGGTTCCCAGTCGTTCACAGCCGTCTACCCAGACCTTGAGTCCGTCTCGGAGCTAGCTTACTTCGTTGCGGGTAGCTTAATGGGGTGGCCCCCTGAAATATTTCTGAATCCTGTGATTGCTTTGTCGTGAAGGCCTCGTTGGGTTTTGATTTGGTTTTTCCGAGGTTGATCGAGTGTGTGTTGCTATTGGTGCACCCCGGCCGGGTAAAACTTTCTGAAAGCCGTGTCCGCGGATATGGACGACTTGGAGCACAGTTTCTCGATCATAGACAAGCATAACTAAAGTACCACTTCTAATCTGACTAAGAAACTTGACTAGTAAATAGTGCAACACTCATGGAATGGTTAATAAAATTGCCAACGGATGGGGAGGTTGTTCGTCCGCTTCCTTGTTGGTAAGCAGGGAGGAGGATGGATCTGATGAAATTACCATTATAACTGTTGTTCTTAATTCACGGACATCCGTCTATCATTGGTTAGGCGGATGGTTAGCGTTTATCTGTAGAACTGCTAGGGTTTATCTTTCGCTGCAATTGCGTTACCCCAGGTTGTGTCCCCTTTAGAGGCATTAAGTCTTGCTGAGTACCCTTAGGGTCTCACACGATAAATTATTGGTTCAGATGGACAGGTACCCCCGCAGGACGGATACTGGGTGGAAGAAGCTGATGATGTGGGCAACGATCGTTCGGTGTAGAGATTCCGGGATCGGGGATCCGTGAGACCTGTAGTTGGGATGTGCTTATTTCTATGGCATCTTATGCCGATTTGCTTCTTATCCGTACTCGGATTTTGTTTGCCGCTTCCGCATGATACTCTGATGTGTGTTGTATGAGGAAGTATCCTAAAATATAGATCTATCTAGGTCATTTGAATCTTGCCGTATGGCGTTGCTATATTTCCTTTCTTTCTAGATGGTATGGCTCTGATGTACTCTTGTATGGTGGCTTGCGTACATACCCACTTGTGTACGTAGTTGATCCCTTCGCCTGCCGACTACGCCGCCCGTACAGGTCCCGTTGAGAGGGTAGTGGTTGGGACGTCTGAAAGGACTACCAGTGAGTGGCTTTTGGGGCCCCACCGTACTATTTCAACCACTACCACTCATCCAGGCTTGTATCTAGGAGCGTAGTTCACCGAGGTAGTTACACTTGACGTTGCGGCGTGACGCGGAGATGGTACCGCTTGCGAAGAGCTCATGGATTGAAGAACGGGTCCATCCCGATGCCTTGAAGCGTGATGGCGGGGTGCACTTGATTCACTTGAGGAGTGCCGAGATGAGCTTGATTCGCGCGAGCATGGCCTTGCGAGTCCATCAACGAGGCGTTGTAGCTTCTCATCCGTTGAGGCGAGTGCACGACCAAGAGCTTCATTTTGATGACCGAGGTTGTGTTGCATGGCATGCATTTGGCCACGGACTTCTTCGAAGCGGTTGTCGATGTTCTTGAATTCCACACGGGCCTCGCTAAATTGTTCATCTTGGCGCCGCTCGAAAGCTTCACAACGGTAGTTGAATTCTCCTCGTACCTTCCAATGGTCCCATCTTGTCATGAATTGTGTGTCATCCTCCGGAGGTTGTGGCGGTTGGGATGGCTCTCCATGCCTGTCCATGATGAAAAGCCAACAAGGGTTGTATATGGAGAGAAAGGGTGCGGAGAGTTAGCCTTTTACCTCACCTTGGAGATTATATCAAACCAATTGCCACACAAATGAGCGAAAAGCGTGCAAAGTGAAATGGGCAAGAAACTCACACACAAAGATGCTACAACTCTCAAAAGCTTTTGGTGGAAGGTTAGGATTGTGGAAAACCAAACAAAATGATCCAAGCAAAAGGTTATTGTCCTATGTGGTAAAGAACCAAAGATCAAAAGCAAAAGGATACGATCTACGAAAACACGGAAAACACACACGTGGAGAAAAACGGGGTTAGCACGACTATGAAAATGAGCACAAAAGGTCCTAACGAAGACTACGCTCGGTTGTCGTGCCAACTCAAGGAGAGACCACAACTCGTTTGACAAAAGAGGATAAGCAATAGATTTGTGCACTTGCCTCGGTGCGCTCTTTCTTCTCTCTTTCTTGGCTTACAAGCTTGGTATTCTCTTTGTATTGGGAGACTATGTATCTTTTTCTCTTTTTCTTTTGTACCTTTTTTTTGTTCTTTTTCCTTTTTCTCCCTTTCTATGCTACTATGTTAGCTTTTGTATTTGGCCTCACACTCTCACTTTCCGAAGGCAAGTGCATAATGCTTAGAAAAACACAAAATGAGTTGCTCTCATAGGATAGATACACACAAAGGAAGATATGGGGGTTGTCAAGGTGGTGCAAGTTATACCTTTGGTATTGTTGATGGCTTGCAACCATTGGTGGTGGATGATGTTCGAGTGTCGCGGTGTCGAGGAGCGCGGGTGACGTTGATGCGTAAGCTTGTGTTAAGATGGCGACAAACACGCGAGACACGAACAAGCTAAAGGGGAAAAGTCAGCAAGCGAAAATGAGGTGTCAAGAAGAAGGAAAAACCTTCTGTTACCGGCGGTAGTACCGCTTGGGATAGGCGGTAGTACCGGACGGCGGTAGTACCGCTTGTTACGGGCGGTAGTACCGGACGGCGGTAGTACCGCTTGTCACGGGCGGTAGTACCGCTGGTCACAGAACACGAACGAAAACGAGATCCACTTGACACAAACCTCAAATCCGTGGGGAAACTGACCGAAAGGCTGGCTAGGAACAACAGGGGCTATAGATCGACTCCCAAGGCAACAGATCTATGGACCAAAACCACGAAAAACTCACCAAATCCAGAGATCGATCCGAAGCCAAATTGGGGCTCTTTTTGGTGGGATTTTCGATTTTAAGGCGGATAAAAGAAAAATTGGGGGGAAATTCGTGATCAATCGTGCTCTTGATACCAATATGTTAGGGGGTAACCCTGGGGTTGGCCCGATCTTTCACGAATTCCACGAACAACGAGGGGAAAGAGGTGGTCGGCGGATGAAATCGAGGAAAGCGATGAAAACCACGAGCACACACACACCAAAACACGATACACGCCTACTCCTCACGCCGGTGGCAACCGGTCCAACATAATCCCTAGGATCGGTGTTGGGCGAAGCTCGCTCTCCACGCCAACAACGGGGGATGAGGTGCTTGGTGAGATCTTGACGACTTGGGGGCGAGACACCGAGAACCCAAGGCCTTGTACAACTTGAACGCACTAGGCAAGATCCAAGAGGGGGGTGGATAATCCGGTGCTCCTTGGTAGGAGCATGAGACCAATAGATATAAGTTCCTCAAAGGGTTTCCTTAATATCTATTATTATCCAAGTCTAGGGTTTACAATAGAGGGTGGGGGATATATATAGACCAGCCACATAAACAGGGGTATTTTGGGAACAAATAGCGAAATATAGGGAGGGTTACAAGGCGCCGGGCCGAATTAACGCGATCAGGCCCTTCCGGGTCCGGTAGTACCGGTCCAGCTCGACCGGTAGTACCGATCATGCGGTAGTACCGGATCCTGGACCGGTAGTACCGCTTGTCATCCTGGGACTTGCGCTGGGGCCTTCTGTTGGTGGAGGTAGCAGGGGGCGGTAGTACCGTGGCCCGGTAGTACCGGATCGGGGGCCGGTAGTACCGCCAGTGACAGAGGGCATTTGGGCAGCTCTAGGGCCTTCTGTTGTTGGCGGTAGCATTGGGCGGTAGTGCCGCCAAGCGGTAGTACCGGTCGCCAGGTCCGGTAGTACCGCTGGCGACAGAGAGCGTTTGGTCTCTTCGGCTGGTGCTCCTCCGTCCTGTGGGTTCTTCTCTTCGTACCTGATGATGCACAAGGTATGGGTATGAAGTAGCAGGCCATCCAAAGGTGTATCGAAGTCACACAAGGAGAGGAGCGAGTTCACCTTATCTTGAAGGAGTTTGGCTCGGGCGCGAGTCATGTGTCCACTTGGGGAGCTTGTGGGAATAGATGTAGTAGCGGTCGTAGGACGGGCTGCATCATAATACTTGCTTGTTACCATGACCAATAGATGCCTTAAGCATATGTGATCATATCCACTTGATAAACCATCCTAGTTTTACTTGCAAGCTTTATACTTTATTTCTTTATCAAAGCTTTCTCTTAGAGTTTACGTAGTGAATTGTAGATACTAGAAAGATATTTGAAGGTTGCATAAAGAGCATTAAATTTGGCCTAAGTAGATAATCTTGATGTCATCCTAAGGCATGAGATTGAACTTAATTAATCTCCACTTGTTTACCACCCCTCATTAGTACTTACCACCACTTGTAGATGCTAGTGCTAAGCATAAAACTTGATCAACTTTAGATGGGAATACTTAGTGAAAATGGTTATGAAAACCTTGGAATGATGAATCATTCTACTGAAATGTTTTGACATGTGTTTCCCAAACACCAGATGATTTGGATGATAAAAATGTTGAGGCATGAGCTTTAGCCCTTTATAAAACTGATGGTTGTCTAGATGCGATACCATTCCAATTTTACCGTACAACCACAATACCCGAAAATTGGGTAGGGCTTGACTGGAAATTTATATACCTTAGTATGGGTTCCCTCGCGGCCAAGGTCTGAGCTGAGGCTACCTTGTGAAGATTGTCCACCTGTGCAGTACCCAAGATGACAGTTGGTCATGGTTGGGAGGCCAAACTCACAGGAGAGGTGCCTATACTAGGGCGTGTAATGGAAAGATTAGGATTGATTATCCGCATACTGAGTATGGTGAATTCAGGATTTTTTCCTGACGGATGTATCGAATGTTGTGGTGAAAGTGTACAATCTCTGCAGAGTGTCAAACTATTCGAATAGCCGCGTCCGCGGTTATGGACAGTTGGAGTGTCCATACTGTTCCCCCGTCAGATGTTTTCAAAATGACTTGTGAAATGAATTGAGACTTTGACTTGACCACAACAGGGTTGTGACATGAAATTCAAGTTCCCACTTAGGTGTTATAAAATTTCAACTAGCTTTCTTTGCTTCTGAACTTAGTAGAGGTAAATCTGGCTTTTTGCAAAATAATCCTAGAGCTTAGTGTCCTACTACAAGAACCCCCTTCACTTGTTATTATTAGTTTGCGAGTACTTAAAGAGTACTCATGGCTTTGTCCCTAGCTATTCCCGTGGCCAGACTATGAAGAGGAGTACCAGGATGATGGACCGCAGGAAGGTTATGACAACTAGGATCATCTCCCATCGTCAGCATTCCCTGTGACCCCGAAGATGGAGCTTTGCCTACGCTATCTTTATTATTATGTTATTCCGCTGTTTGAGTTGTATTAAGAACTGGATCATGAGATCCTTATTTGTGTAAGACCTTATGTATGGTTTGTAATGGATGATGTACTGTGATATCCAAATCTGTTATGTCTCGCAAAAATGGTAATACTGGGATTGCGATGTATGGCATAACAGGCATCTGGGATTAAAAATCCGGGTGTTGATAACTAAGTACCCCATTTAGCAATTTTTCATTCTAATTACCCCATTTAGCAATTTTTCATTCTAATTACCCCATTTAGCAAAAGTTGTGCCAATTTTTACCCCATTTAGCAACAAATGTGCCAATGTTTACCCCATGTAAAATTTTGTGAGTGTTTTGGCAGGGGGTGTCTAGTATATGTGGCATGATCTGCTAAGCAAGAACCTATTACTCAAATATCATGAAGCCCTTATAGTTCCTATTTAAACCACTACTAGCAGTGCTACTGTTCCACTATGCCCAGTCCAGCTTGTTCTTCATGTAGCACAGATTATACAAAAACAAATAGCAAGATGGGAGATTTAAGAAAAAAATTGCAAGGAAAAAACAGCCATAACCGAAACAAGTCTATGTGACGCACCACCTATACTTATGGCATAGACGTACCTGTCAAAACGTTCAAAAAAATTACTGGGGGTAAAAATTGGCATAAGTTTTGCTAAATGGAGTAATTAGAAAGAAATTTTGCTAAATAGGGTAACTAGTGTCAAAATTCTAAAATTAGTGGGTAAAAACTGGAGTTTACTCTCCAACAAAATACGAGGTTCCACGTGTTGTTTTTGTTGCTGTAGCTCCCCGTCTCGTCATTGGATAAGCATCAATCCATATGTGGCAAGTGGCAATAATCATCTAACATCTGAAGCACGCATCACATGCTACTAAGGACTTGGACTAGTGGGCTTAATATAATTAGTAACATGTCTCCTAATGCAATTGGTGTAGGTATATCGTTCTCAAAAAATTGGTGCAGGTATATTGGTGATATGGTAAAATATATATTGTTCTCAAAGATACTAAACAGAGTCTGACACCGTGTGGAGATAATGCACCACTCCCGATCGGTAGCTATACTCACTAGATTTAGTGGTGTGCCTTGGCGCACGATCCCGTTGAAGTCGCGACAATTTACGTTTCCATATTAGCAACATCGAAAGGCCATTTAAGTTCCAAGAGGAGCGAAAGTCCATGCTAAAACGAAAGGGACAAAACACGGGAATTTATGAGGATAGGCACGAATAGAAAGTTCCATTCATTGTCACAACAGAGGCATTCATTACTTATCACACATAATCAAGCACAAAGTACTACATAATCAAGGACAGATGCATTACTTATTAGACATACTCTAAGACAAAGTACCAGAGACACAAACCATGACCACAGGCGAGATTAACATCAAGCATCTCCATGTGAATCATCTGAGTTTCAGTCCTTAAAGCCAGAGGAATCGCCATGTTCATCAATGTCTTTTTCATAAAGTGCTTTTTGTAGCTTCAAGGTTGTCAACTGTCTCGACCGACCGCTTGTTAAGATCTCCAAGAACGGGCCTGAATGGCAATGAATCTAGCGTCATGTTTTCCTTTGGCCTCAATGTAACCTGGAGCAGAGCTTGATGAGATTAAATCTTCACTGCGGTGAGAAAAAACTTGTATGTTTCTCTATGTATATGTCGCATTCCATCGTGGTTGTTACCAAGTGATTGGACTTCCCAATGAACTTCTCTTTAGTATTTTGCAGCCTTCATACCATATCTATATTCATCTTATTTTCTTTCTTGAAGTCAACATGGTTGAAAGTGGTAGTCGTCGTCTTCTGAGTAGTTTCCATAAACTTGATTGCTTGCACTACAGTATCATTAATTGTTTCTTCAAACGATGGATTGATGTATCATCACACTGAGTGCGGGTGAGGCGAGAACCATATAAAAACACTTGGCTCATAGATTCATCATCTCTGACAGGTAGGTTTTTGTACTCAGGGCATGGAAGCTGTAGCTTTTTCATCATAGCCTTAGAAATAAGTGGTTGGGATCTTAATGTTCTCCATGAAGTTTCTACCACATAATAGAAGAATTAGATTTCTATTCAATATATAACAGATGGTAGCACGGTTCTATACTGTAGTATCTTCATAGCAAAACATACAATGGCAATAACCAGTTTTATACCAAAATTTTGAATTTTCAGCTCTTGGCAAATCCAAGCAGAGTCGAAATGCCACATCTCTTAACTGTTCTTGAACCAAATGCAGACATAGAGAAATCCTAAAAATATACTATACACATACATGTTGGCAGATTTTATTAACATTCCTAATCAAGAAACAATAATATCAAGTTATGGAGGTGTTGGTGCGACAATTTACATAACTTGGTCACAATGATTTACACATTACATAGAAAATATCCACCTGTCAGGCATATGCCCAATAAAAAGTCGTAATATAAACATATATGTACCTTGCTGCGGTGCCCCAGCATACTGATGACCCACAAGTATAGGGGATTGCAACAGTCTTCGAGAGTAGTATTACCCAATTTATTGATTCGACACAAGGGGAGATAAAGAATACTTTCAAGTCTTAACAACTGAGTTGTCAATTCAGCTGCACCTGGAAATAGTCTTGCTCACAGTAGTTTATCAGTAGTAATAGTTTTGTAGTAGCAATAGCAAAGCAACAACAATAGTAAAACAAGAGCAATAGTAACAGTAGTAGCAAACAGTAGGATATGAGTGCGGTAGGCACAGACATAGGGATGGATGGACGGACGTTGCATGTACAAGTCTAAACATGTAACTTCAAGATCTAGGGTATTTGCAGATAAATAAGATAAAACATCCAAGTACTAAACAATCATAGGCATGTGTCCAATATATAGTCATATGTGCTCGCAGTGAGAACTTGCACAACATCTTTTGTTCTGCTAGCCCGTTGCAACGGGGCCTCAAGGGAACTATTGGCAATTAAGGCACTCCTTTTAATAGAGCAACGGAGCAAAGCATTAACACTCTGTGAACACATGTGATCCTCACATCACAGCCATCCCCTCCGGTTGTCCCAAATTCTGTCACTTCGGGGCCTTTGAATCTGAACAATGATATGTGTACACAACTTGCAGATAAAATCACAAACAATACTATCATCATGAATCAATAATAAGTTCATATCCGAGATCATGGCACTCGGTCCCTAGTGACAAGCATTAAGCACAACAAGTTGCAACAAAGTCAAATAACACTAATAGAGATACTAGGCACCATGCCCTAACAATCTTATTCAATTACATGATAGAACTCATCCAATCCCTACCATCCCCATAGCCTACAGCGGGGAATTACTCACTCATGGATGGGGAAAACATGGATGGTTGATGGAGAGGCGTTGTTGATGATGATGGCGATGATCCTCTCCAAATTCCCCGTCCCGATAGGGTGCCAGAACGGAGTTCCTGGTTCCGAATCGCAGTTTTTGGTGGTGGTGGCGAAGCAGAACTCTTTCTGAAAAAACGTCGAACCCTCCTGATTTTTTAGGTCAAGAGGTAACTTATAGGCGAAGAGGGAGGCCGAGGGGGTGCCTGAGGCAGGCACACCCCCAGGCGCGGCCTGGGCCCACCCGTGCGAGAGGGGATGTGGGCCCCTCAGTCCTCCACTCCGTCTCGTATTCTGGCTCCGTGAGTCTTCTGGTGAAATAGGATTTTTGGCATATTTTCTGGGATTTTTACCAATAGTTGATTTTCTGCACAAAAACTAGACACCAAGGTAATTCTGCTAAAAACAACGTCAGTCCATATTAGTTGTATCCAAATCACACAAGTTTAGAGGAGAAACAATAGCAAAAGTGTTCGAGAAAGTAGATACGTTTTGGACGTATCAACTTCCCCCAAGCTTAGTGTCGTGGGAATGGTCACGGCAGATGCTGCAATCGGCAGCGAGTAGTAGAACGAGGGGCAAGGGCGGCCAGCCATCTGCGGTGCGAGATGAGGGCGGAGACACAGGGTTTACCCAGGTTCGGCCCCCGAAGGGTAAAGACCTACTCCTGCTAGATTGTATTATGGAGGTGGTACAATGGGCGAGCTCGGCGGCTAGGCGGCGAGTCGCTTGGGTGTATGATGGAACGTATCTCTACACGCCCTGCAGGGAGGTTTATATAGGCTCACCTCCCCTAGGGTTTACATATCTCAACCGAATCAGTTAAGACTTCGGTACTCGTTTAACCTAATCCGACTGGGCCTTCAGCTTCTAGTCGCTTGGATCCACCCTGGGCCTTGATCCAGTCACCGTCATGCAGGCCCACTTGCCAGGCCTTGGGCCAGTCGAAAACGTCCTGCTAGGCATACCCCGGTAGGCGCATCCCCATCAGTAGTCCCCGAGGCCGTCGTCGATTAGGCGTAGGTGGCTGCTGGCAGTCGGAGTATACGACTTCAGAGTAGACATCCAGTCGAATCTTCGGCGGGCTCCTGTATAAAGGAGAAAACCAATCATCCAGATCGCAGCTTTGGCGAGTCGAGTCGGCGCAACATTGTCGGGTCGGCGAGCCGAGTGGCTGAAGTTGGACCGTTAAACGTGGTCAAACTAGCCGTTGGGGTAACCCAATGGTAACCTTTGGTCTAATCACCGCGTAGTAACGGCTCCCTGATTTGGCGGGTAACAACCGCTATATAAGGGGAATGGCAGGCGATCATAGAACCACCTTCTCGCCATTTCCTCCGACTGCGCGCACTTTCGCCTCCCTTCGCATCGCGATCCAGCCGACCAGAAATCCTCCGATCCCCCACAAATATTTCCACCATGGCCCTCTCCACCGAACCTTGGGGTAGATCTAAGTGCACGAGGGCGCAACTGGCTTCCTTTGAGGAAGCCGGGATCCTGCGAGCCGGCTGCTGGCGCATCCCCGCAGCCGGAGAGGTGACCCCGAGCCCGCGAGATAAGGAATTCATCTGCTTCACCAGTCATCTAGAACGGGGGCTAGGGTTCCCCACGTCCCTATTCTTCCGGCGCTTCTGCGCCTACTACGGGATCCAGCCATCAGATCTGGGTCCCCACAGCATCGAGCAGCTCGCCATCTTCGCGGCGTTCTGCGAATGCTACTTGGGCTGCCGGCCCTACTTCCATCTATGGCAAGATCTGTTCCACGGACGGATCAGCCGCGAGGAGGCGGGCGGCCCAATGCTCGCCGCGGGCGGCCTAACCTTCCAGCTGAAGTCAAAGGCTTCATTTTTCGACTTGATGCTGCCCGCCAAGGCAGCGAGCGACTGGAAGAAGTCGTGGTTCTATGTTGCCGAGGCGACCCCGGAGGGCGAGACGGCGATCCCAAGGTACTCCGCCAACCGGTCTGAACCGCGCTGTCTTCAAGCCAGCAAGCTCCCCAGCGACCAGCGGATGGTCGTGGACGAAATGCTCCAAACCATCCGCGGTCTGAAGAAGAAGGGCCTCCAGGCGATCAACCTGTACAATTGCTGGCTCGGGCGGCGGCTCGTTCCACTGGCTCGGCGCGAGCACTACATGTACCAGTACGCCGGCCGGGAGGACTCGACGAAGTCCTGCCTCGACGAGTGGAATCTCGAGGACTACACCGCAGCACTGAAGAAGATCACCCAGGCAGTGTACCTGGACGTACAAGCTGGGGTCGCCCCGTACACCGCAAAGCGTCCAGCCCCAACGGTAATCACCTCGCTTCATTCGCAGTCGCAGTCTTTGCAGTCGCGGTAATTCTAATTTCATCTTGCGTTTATTGCAGCTATTCCAAGTGGTGGAAGGATGGCTCCCGCCTTCGGATGACGAGAATTCGAGATCGTCCGTCCAGGACATGGGCGAGTCACCTCCCGCCAAAGGCGATTCCGGGAGCGACGAGAACAATGACGACGACGAGTCCGAGGAGGAGTCCGCCCCTCTGGTTCGCAAGACCCGCGGGCAGCGACAACGCGAGCTTGAGGCGAGTAAAAGCCTCGAGCGTCATGATGACGACGAAGAACTTCCGGAGACCACCTCGCGCCACCAGGCTACTCCGTCGAAGAAGAAGAAGAAGAAGAAGAAGAAGAAAGAGAAGGAGGTAAAGGCCCCTCCAAGGAAGAAGACAAAAGCAACGAGGCCGGCCTCGCCGCCGCACTCAGCGAGCAGCTCTGACGCCCCCAGCCCCGCCAAGGACGAGGCGCCGCCAACGACAACCATGCTCGACACGGCCACCGTCGAGGCGCCACTAGCTTCGATGCCTCCGCCATTCTCCTCAGTCTCTGGGCTAGGGGATGCTCCGGCTGCAGCAGCTTCGCCTCGCAGGGAGGCTCCTGCCAAAGATGTCCCAGAGGCTCCGATTGCGGCCTCGACGACGAAGAAGTCGTCCGTGTCTTGGGCACGCGACATCCTGGAGATGAGGCTTAGCCGCCGACTAGGCCCTGAACTGGAGAAGCCGGCCGGTCTCCGCATGGGGCTACGCTTCATTCCCGTCGCCAAGTGAGTACACTCACCTTCCTTTGTCTTCCATAGCAGCTTGAATTATTTTTCTTACATGATTGATGTACAGGACTGGAGTGAAGAGGATGGGCCACCCGACCGTGGCTAAGGTGCCATCCGTCGTCAGAGAGGAGGATCCTTCCCGTAAGAGGAAGGCGGACGAGGTCGTCATCCCTACGGATGGGGGCAAGAAGGCCAAGGGCGATGACGTCGTCACGATCTCTGACGACACGGCGGTCGCGCCGACTGATCCCATAACAGAGGCGGCCGCGTCCATGAAGGAGGGCGCTCCCTCGCCTGGAATGGCCGAGCCGACCTCCTTCGGGGCGGGTGCCTCCATCGCGACGTTCCCGCACTTCATGGCCAAAGTGTTGGAGATATTCCCTAGAGGCAATAATAAATGTAGTTATTATTATATCTTTATGTTTATGAAAAATGTTTACATTCATGCTATAATAGTATTAACAAGGAAACATTGATACTTGTGTGATTTGTAAACTTAATTTGAAGTCCCTAGTATAGCCTCTATACTTCACTAGCTTGTTGGTTGATTAATGATTGTGGTTTCCCTATCATGAACATTGATATGTTATCAACAACAAGATCATATCATTAGGAGAATGATATGGTGGACATACTCCTATAGATAAGCGTAGCATAAAGATCAAGTCATTTCAATAGTTCAATTGCTATATGCTTTCTGATACATAGTAACCTAATTCCTTCGACCATGAGATCATGCATATCACTTTTACCGGATGGATGCTTTGATGACATCAAACACCACACCGTAACTGGGTGGTTATAAAGGTGGCATTGAGTGTTCGGAAAGTATTGGTTGAGACACATGGATCAAGAGTGGGATTTGTCCATCCACATGACGGATAGATATACTCTGGGCCCTCTCGGTGGAATGTCATCCAATTAGCTTGCAAGCATGTGACTTGGTCACAAGGGATCACATATCACGGGAACGAGAAAAGAGTACTTATCAGTAACGAGGTTGAACTAGGTATGCAAAGATACCGACGATCATAACCTCGGATAAGTAACATATCGTGAGACAAAAGGAAATTGGTATCGTATGTAAGTGGTTCATTCGATCGCAAAGTAATCGTAGAAATATGTGGGAGCCATATGAATTTCCAGATTCCTCTATTGGTTATTGTTCGGAGAAGTGTCTCGATCATGTCCGCATAATTCACGAACCGTAGGGAGACACACTTAAGGATTCGACGTTGTTTGAGTAGTTATGGTATTATGAGAAAGAGACCGAATGTTGTTCGGAGTCTCGGATGGGATCCGGGATATCACGAGGTGATCCGGAATGGTCCGGAGAATAAGATTCATATAAGGAAAGTCCCGTTTCGGAGTTCGGGAATGATTCCGGTGTTTTCATCGGGAATGTTCTAGAAGGTTCCGGATTGTCCGGCACTCCGGGGGGGGGGGGGGGAAGGGGTACATGAATGTGTCATTACATATTGGAATGATTGCATCATGTACTAAGTGTTCTTGCTGTCCCAAATAAAGGATTAAATTGAATCCTAAAACAGAAAAGTCAAATGTCCAGTTTGAAAGTCAAACGGCTAAAACAAGAAACTGCGGGAAACAAGAAAGAGGAGTTGGGAACCGACTTGAGGGAGGAGTCTCCTCCCCAAGCCAGCGCGCCACCCAAGGCCGACTTGGGGAGGGACTCCCCTCCCCTGGCCGCGCCTCCCCACCCATAAAAGGAGGGGCAGGGCTCCCCTCCTAGACACACAAGTTTCCACCTCTAAATCTCCGGTTTAGAGCCGTTTTGGTTTAGAGCTTCTAATTGCTTTAGCCAGCGGTTTAGAGCCTTCTAATTGGTTTAGAGCCTTCTAATTGGTGTGTCTAATTACTAGACCACTAATAGCCTCTCTCATAAGCTCCACCATACTCGCACAGGCTTAAGGCGAAGCCCTGCGGGATTTCCCCTCTACTTCCGGTACCACGCCGTTGTGCTGCCGGAATCACGAGGAGAGTGCTACAACCTCCGCTGCCTGCTGGAACAAGGGAGAGGAAGGTCTTCGTCGAGTACCGAACGTGTGACCGACTGCGGGAGCGCTGCCGGAACGTGGCGCCGGAAGGATCGTCTACACGATCTTGAGATCGGAAAGAGTACGACTACATCACCCACGAGAATCCGCTCTCGTTAAACGCTTTGGAATCTTCGAGGGTAAGTTATACCATCGACTCGTTGCTACAATCTAGTAGATAGATCTTGGCTTGTTTGTTTGTATGCGATAGAAAATTTTTGTTTTCCATGCTACGAACCCCTACAGTGGTATCAGAGCCGTGTCTATATGTAGATCTGTTGCACGAGTAGAACACAATGGTCATTGTGGGCGTTGATGCTTTTGTTGTCGATTGCTTCTTGTGTACTTTGCATCTTGCGGTATGTTGGGATGAAGCGGCCCGGGCTAACCTTACATGACATCGTTCATGAGACTTGCTCCACGCTTGACATGCAACTTGTATTGCATAAGTGGCTTTGCGGGTGCCTGTTTCTCCTTGCATAGTTAAGATCCAATTTACAACGGGTGATTAACAATACTAGTATCAATGTTGTGGTTCTTGTTCGTAAGTTAGAACGACACTTATTGAAAGCCCCAAACCACGTAAAATATGCAAAGAAAGTAGAGGCGTCTAACTTTGTTTTGCAGGGGTGTGCAGTGATGTGATATGGCCATGATTGTAATTATATTTGATGTATGCAATGTTCCTTATTGTAAGTCGGCAACCGGCAGGAGCCATATGGTTGTCTTTAATTTATGTTAAGACCCGCGTGTCTATTCAAAGTAGTTGTAATAGTTGAAGCCGGTGGACGACAACCATGGAGTAGCGTCATTGACCTTGATGCAATGCCGGTGATGATGGAGATCATGTTCGTGCTTGAAGATGGAGATCGGAAGCACAAAGAAGAAAGGCCATATCATATCACATATATATTGAATTGCATGTGATGTTAATCCTTTATGCATCTTGTATTGCTTAGTAGACGACGGTAGCATTATAAGATGATCCCTCATGCACATGAATTTCAAGTCATAAAGTGTTCACCCTTAGTTAGCACCGTTGCTAAAGCTTGTTGTTTCGAAGCACCACGTGATGATCGGGTGTGTTAGATTCCGCAAGTGTATACAACGTGAGCAAGCCAGATTTGCTCATGCGGAAACTAAGGTTTGATCTTGACGAGCCTAGCATGTACAAACATGGTCTCGGAACACGGATCACCGAAAGGTAAAGCATGAATCATATAGTAGATATGATGAACATGATGATTGTTCGCCATTGAAACTATATCAACTCTCGTGATGATCGGTGTTGATGTAGTGGATTTGGTTCGTGTGGTCACTAAAACAATGTGAGGGATATTGTTTTGAGTGGGAGTTCACCTAGTTTAATTACATTAATTAATTTGAACTCAATTTGTCATAAACTTAGTCTAAACTATTGCAAATATGTTGTAGATCAATGGCAGCCCCTACCATCAATTTTAATGCGTTCCTAGAGAAAGAAAAGTTGAAAAACAATGGAAGCAACTTCGCGGATTGGTTCCGCAATTTGAGGATTGTCCTCACAGCTGGTAATTTGACCTATGTGCTGGATGCACCGCTGGGTGACCCACCTGCAGCTGATGCTCCCGATGAAGTAAAGAATGTTTACCTCGCTCGGAAGAATCAGTACTCCATAGTTCAGTGTGCTATATTGTATGGTTTGGAATCGGAGCTTCAGAAAAGGTTTGAGGATTCAGACCCATATGATATTGTCGAGGATCTCAAATTGATTTTTGAGACTCATGCGGCAATTGAAAGCTATGAGGCTTCTGAAAAGTTCTTTAACTGCAAGATGGAAGGGGGCAGCTCCGTCAGTGAGCATGTGCTTAAGATGTCTGGGCACGCAAATAAACTTCAAAGCTTGGGTATAGTGATTCCTAATGCTTTGGGGATTTACCGTGTCCTCCAATCACTACCACCAAGTTACAAGAACTTTGTGATGAACTACAACATGCAGAACATGAACAAGACGTTGCCAGAACTCTTTGCCATGTTGAAATCTGCAGAAGTGGAGATCAAGAAAGAGCACCAAGTGTTGTTGGTCAATAAGACCACCAAATTCAAGAAAGGCAAGTCTAAGCAAAAGGGACACTTCAAGAAGGGTGGTAAGAAAGCTACCACGCCGACGAAGAAGACCAAGGCTGGACCTAAGCCTGATACTGAGTGCTTTTATTGCAAGGGAGAAGGTCACTGGAAGCGGAATTGCCCAAAGTACTTGGCGGATTTGAAGAACGGCAACATCAAGAAGAAAGGTATATCTGATATACATGTTATTGATGTGTATCTCACTAGTACTCGTAGTAGTGCCTGGGTATTTGATACTGGTTCGGTTGCTCATATTTCTAACTCGAAACAGGTGCTGCAGAATAAACGGAAGCTAGCGAAGAACGAGGTGACGATGCGCGTGGGAAACGGATCAAAGGTTGATGTGATCGCGGTCGGCACGCTACCCCTTCATCTACCATCGGGATTAGTTTTATACTTAAATAATTGTTATTTGGTGCCTGCGTTGAGCATGAACATTATATCGGGATCTTGTTTATTGCGAGACGGTTACTTGTTTAAATCCGAGAATAATGGTTGTTCTATTTATATGAGTAATATGTTTTATGCACATGCACCTTTGATAGATGGTCTATTCTTATTGAATCTCGATAGTGGAAATACACATATCAACAACATTGAGGCTAAACGATTGAAATCAAGCGATAATTCGACCTATATGTGGCACTGTCGTCTTGGTCACATCGGAGTGAAACGTATGAAGAAACTCCATTCCGATGGACTTCTTGAATCACTTGATTTTGAATCACTTGAAAGATGCGAAGCATGTCTGATGGGTAAAATGACTAAGACTCCATTTTCTGGTATGATGGAGCGAGCTACGGACTTATTGGAAATCATACATACCGATGTGTGTGGTCCGATGAGTGTAGCATCGCGCGGTGGTTATCGTTATGTTCTTACCTTCACGGATGACTTGAGTAGATATGGGTATATCTATTTCATGAAACATAAGTCCGAAACTTTCGAGAAGTTTAAGGAGTTTCAAAGTGAGGTAGAGAATCATCGTAACAAGAAGATTAAATTTCTACGTTCTGATCGTGGAGGTGAATTTCTAAGTTACGAGTTTGGCGAGCATTTGAAGAAATGCGGAATACTTTCACAAGTGACACCGCCGGGAACACCACAGCGTAATGGTGTGTCCGAACGTCGTAATCGAACTCTCTTAGATATGGTTCGTTCTATGATGTCACTTACAGATTTACCGCTATCATTTTGGGGTTATGCATTAGAAACAGCCGCATTCACTTTAAATAGGGCACCGTCTAAATCCGTTGAAACGACACCGTATGAATTATGGTTTGGGAAGAAACCTAAATTGTCGTTCCTTAAAGTTTGGGGATGCGAAGCCTATGTAAAGAAGTTACAGCCGGACAAGCTTGAACCCAAAGCGGAAAAATGCGTCTTCATAGGATACCCGAAGGAAACTATTGGGTATACCTTCTATCATAGATCCGAAGGCAAAATCTTCGTTGCCAAGAATGGATCCTTTCTAGAGAAGGAATTTCTCTCGAAAGAAGTGACTGGAAGGAAAGTAGAACTCGACGAGGTTGTCGAACCTTCTCTCGAAATTGCGAGTAGCGCAGCACCGGAAGAAGTTCCTGTGGTGCCTGCACCAATAAGAGAGGAAGCTAATGATGGTGATCATAAAACTTCGGTTGAAGTTGCTACAGAGCCTCGGAGGTCAACGAGAACTCGTACCACTCCAGATTGGTATGATTCCGTTATGAATGTCATGGTAGTGGACAACACCGATGACCCCGAGACATATGAGGAAGCGATGATGAGCCCAGATTCCAATAAATGGCAAGAAGCCATGAAATCCGAGATTGGATCCATGTATGAAAACCAAGTATGGACTTTGGTGGACTTACCGGATGGCCGAAAGGCTGTCGAGAACAAATGGATTTTCAAGAAGAAAACAGATGCTGATGGTAATGTTACTGTCTATAAAGCTCGACTTGTCGCAAAAGGGTTTCGACAAATTCAAGGAGTTGACTACGATGAGACTTTCTCACCGGTAGCGAAGCTAAAGTCTGTGAGGATTATGTTAGCAATCGCTGCATATTACGATTATGAGATATGGCAGATGGATGTCAAAATAGCATTCCTCAATGGAGACATTGATGAAGAGTTGTATATGATGCAACCCAAAGGTTTTGTCGATCCTAAAGATGCTAACAAGGTATGAAAACTTCAACGGTCCATCTATGGATTGAAGCAAGCATCCCGAAGTTGGAATCAACGTTTTGATAAGGTAATCAAAAGTTTTGGTTTTATACAAACTTATGGAGAAGCTTGTATTTACAAGAAAGTGAGTGGGAGCTCTGTAGCATTCTTAATACTATATGTGGATGACATATTGTTGATTGGGAATGATGTAGACCTTCTTAATAGTGTCAAGGAATATTTGAATAATAGTTTTTCAATGAAGGATCTTGGCGAAGCAGCTTACATATTAGGCATAAAGATTTATAGAGATAGATCGAAACGCCAAATATCATTGTCACAGAGCACATATTTGGACAAAGTTCTAAAGAGATTTGGAATGGAAGAAGGCAAGAAAGGGTTCTTGCCCATGTTGCCCAATACGACCTTGAGTAAAACTCAAAGTCCGACATCGGCAGAAGATAGAGAAAGGATGAGTAAGACTCCCTATGCCTCAGCCATAGGATCTCTAATGTATGCCATGCTATGTACTAGACCCGACATTGCATATGCTGTTAGTTTAACTAGCAGATATCAAAGTGATCCAGGAGTGGATCATTGGACAGCGGTCAAAAACATCCTTAAGTACTTGAGAAGAACTAAGGATATGGTTCTTTCTTATGGAGGTGATGAACAACTCGTTGTTAATGGTTACACCGATGCTAGTTGGAACACTGATCCGGATGATTCTAAATCACAATCCGGATACGTATTTATTTTGAATGGTGCAGCAGTTAGCTGGAGGAGTGCAAAGCAAAGCGTTGTGGCGAGATCTTCAACTGAATCGGAATACATGGCTGCTTCGGAGGCTTCACAAGAAGCTATATGGATGAAAGAGTTCATTACAGAGCTGGGTGTGGTTCCTAGTGCGCTGGACCCAATGTCTATCTACTGTATAACATGGGCGCCATAGCCAATGCGCAAGAACCAAGGTCACACAAGAAGCTAAAGCATATCAAGCTACGTTTTCACGCTATTCGAGAACATATCCAGGATGGGGATATAAAGATTTGAAAAGTACACACAGATCTGAATGTGGCGGATCCGTTGACTAAACCTCTCCCGAGGGCAAAACATGACCAACACCAAACTGCCATGGGTGTTCGGTATATTACCATGTAATCTAGATTAGATGACTCTAGTGCAAGTGGAAGACTGTTGGAGATATGCCCTAGAGGCAATAATAAATGTAGTTATTATTATATCTTTGTGTTTATGATAAATGTTTACATTCATGCTATAATAGTATTAACAAGGAAACATTGATACTTGTGTGATTTGTAAACTTAATTTGAAGTCCCTAGTATAGCCTCTATACTTCACTAGCTTGTTGGTTGATTAATGATTGTGGTTTCCCTATCATGAACATTGAGATGTTATCAACAACAAGATCATATCGTTAGGAGAATGATATGGTGGACATACTCCTATAGATAAGCGTAGCATAAAGATCAAGTCATTTCAATAGTTCAATTGCTATATGCTTTCTGATACATAGTAACCTAATTCCTTCGACCATGAGATCATGCATATCACTTTTACCGGATGGATGCTTTGATGACATCAAACACCACACCGTAACTGGGTGGTTATAAAGGTGGCATTGAGTGTTCGGAAAGTATTGGTTGAGACACATGGATCAAGAGTGGGATTTGTCCATCCACATGACGGATAGATATACTCTGGGCCCTCTCGGTGGAATGTCATCCAATTAGCTTGCAAGCATGTGACTTGGTCACAAGGGATCACATATCACGGGAACGAGAAAAGAGTACTTATCAGTAACGAGGTTGAACTAGGTATGCAGAGATACCGACGATCATAACCTCGGATAAGTAACATATCGTGAGACAAAAGGAAATTGGTATCGTATGTAAGTGGTTCATTCGGTCGCAAAGTAATCGTAGAAATATGTGGGAGCCATATGAATTTCCAGATTCCTCTATTGGTTATTGTTCGGAGAAGTGTCTCGATCATGTCCGCATAATTCACGAACCGTAGGGAGACACACTTAAGGATTCGACGTTGTTTGAGTAGTTATGGTATTATGAGAAAGAGACCGAATATTGTTTGGAGTCTCGGATGGGATCCGGGATATCACGAGGTGATCCGGAATGGTCCGGAGAATAAGATTCATATAAGGAAAGTCCCGTTTCGGAGTTCGGGAATGATTCCGGTGTTTTCATCGGGAATGTTCTAGAAGGTTCCGGATTGTCCGGCACTCCGGGGGGGAAGGGGTACATGAATGTGTCATTACATATTGGAATGATTGCATCATGTACTAAGTGTTCTTGCTGTCCCAAATAAAGGATTAAATTGAATCCTAAAACAGAAAAGTCAAATGTCCAGTTTGAAAGTCAAACGGCTAAAACAAGAAACTGTGGGAAACAAGAAAGAGGAGTTGGGAACCGACTTGAGGGAGGAGTCTCCTCCCCAAGCCGGCGCGCCACCCAAGGCCGACTTGGGGAGGGACTCCCCTCCCCTGGCCGCGCCTCCCCACCCATAAAAGGAGGGGCAGGGCTCCCCTCCTAGACACACAAGTTTCCACCTCTAAATCTCCGGTTTAGAGCCGTTTTGGTTTAGAGCTTCTAATTGCTTTAGCCAGCGGTTTAGAGCCTTCTAATTGGTTTAGAGCCTTCTAATTGGTGTGTCTAATTACTAGACCACTAATAGCCTCTCTCATAAGCTCCACCATACTCGCACAGGCTTAAGGCGAAGCCCTGCGGGATTTCCCCTCTACTTCCGGTACCACGCCGTTGTGCTGCCGGAATCGCGAGGAGAGTGCTACAACCTCCGCTGCCTGCTGGAACAAGGGAGAGGAAGGTCTTCGTCGAGTACCGAACGTGTGACCGACTGCGGGAGCGCTGCCGGAACGTGGCGCCGGAAGGATCGTCTACACGATCTTGAGATCGGAAAGAGTACGACTACATCACCCACGAGAATCCGCTCTCGTTAAACGCTTTGGAATCTTCGAGGGTAAGTTATACCATCGACTCGTTGCTACAATCTAGTAGATAGATCTTGGCTTGTTTGTTTGTATGCGATAGAAATTTTTTGTTTTCCATGCTACGAGCCCCTACACAAAGCGGCCGCGGCGAGTGGAACTTCGCCATCGAGCCGTGCACATGGGGTCGTCGATGCGGAAGTCGACCAGCGTCATGGGTACACGCCAGCTCTCCTCGCGTCCGTGGATGCGATACAACTCCATGGCATGCTTGGCGCAGCCATCCAGGTATGTCCAGTCCCCGAGGATCAGGTCGGTGTTTTGCAGCGGTCTGATTCTTTAAGAGTTTTTTTATTATTTTTCGCATCCAGTCCCCGAGTGTGCACTCGCTGAATTTCAGCGGGTGGGCACTTAGGATTTCTTGATTCCTAGTCCCCGAGTGCGCACTCGCTGAATTTCAGTGGGTGGGCACTTAGGTTTTCTTGATTGCCAGTCCCCGAGTGCGCACTCGCTGAGTTTCAGCGGGTGGGCACTTAGGATTTCGCTTCGGCTAACTGTTTGAATGATGTGCAGGGTCTGCAACGTGAATCAGCTGACCGATTGGCAGCGAAGCACCGCGCGGAGAAGGAACTGGCCACCGTCCAGGAAGCGAATAAGGGGCTTCAGGCGGTTGCCGCGAAGGCGGAGGAAGCTCGCCAGGGACTTGTCCCCGCGGGTGAATTGGCAGCGGCGCACTCGGCTCTAAGCTTGGCTGAAAAGCGGATCGCCGATCTCGAGCGCGAGCTGCGAGAGGCGAAGGAGGAAGCGATCTCGGCTGATGGGCGAGCCAAGGCTGCCATTACGGCTGCCGAAGAGGATCGTAAAGTGTCGGACGCCCTTGTTGCTGGGCTTCAGGACGACCACACTTCGCTTCAATGCTTCATCACGGATCTCGCCCGCCCGTTGATTGGTAAGTGCATCTTCCTCTGCCAGTAGTGTGTGCCTTTTTGTGACGTCCGTCGCATTCATTGTTGTCTTCTACTCGCAGGTCGCATCATTGACAGCACGGAAGAAGCAAACTCGTTCGACGCGCGGCAGTGTGTAACCACTCTCTTCGACTCGGCGACGTTGTCGGCGACGTGCATCCGAGCCTATCTCCAGGAGATATCGCCCACAGAAGTAATTCCCAGCGACCTCGTCGAGGTGTGGAAGTACTTGGAGAAGGCGCCCGCGGTCGTTGAGTTCATGACGCGATCGGCGCGGAGCAGCGACGGCGCTTAGCCTTGGACTTGCTCACTTCCCGGAGGACTTCGACCTTGACGATGTGACGAGTGGCTATCCTTCGTCGACTGGCGCGGTGGAGCTTTCCGAGGTGCTCAAATTGACGGACCGCGCCGCGAAGTACTCCGAGCGTGTCTGGGCAATGGGCGACCTCCTTCCGTACCAGGAGACGATCGTCGCGCCCAACGACCCCGAGCCACCACATCGGGATTTCAAGGTCGAGCAGCCCTTCTGCGCGGCGATGGCGGGTGAGCTTACGACGTATCCATCGAACCCGTACACGCCGTTCATCCGCAATCGCCGAGGTGTTGGCGAGTCGTCGTCGAGGCCTACAGAATAGGATAGTTTGCCCTGGGGCGTTAGTAGCAGGTCTGCCATATGGGCATATTTTGTAATTTGAGACAATGCGACATGCTATTGAATGAGACATCGTGTCTGTTTTGGGATTTGTCGTGTGTTTTGTGATTGAGTTTTGAACGAGTCCCCGAGCGCGTCTGCCCTTCTGTGGGGTTTACCTCGTGTGTGATATGTTTGTTGTTCTTGAATATTTTGTGACTGTGGTCTACTCGCCCGGACTCGACGAGCCAGTCGCAGGGCGACTCCCTCGAACGCTCTGTACTTCACCGTTTTCCCTTGCGCGAACGGGGTCGGGTGGCCGAGTCGCCGAGCGTGGTACTTGGTTGTTCTAGGCGCGATTCGAGGGTGGGTGATGACATGGAGCATTAGTTTGGGTGCGTCACTCCTGCCTATCCCGTTGGGTCAGTCGCGTGGCGAGTCCTGGGCATGCTCTCCTACTTGGCGTTTTCCCGAGCCGCTCGCGATGAACTGGTCGTCAGTCCCCGAGCGTGGTACTTGGCCGTTCGAGTCACTATGTCAAGGATGCGGAGGATCGTTGGTGGCTGTGAGAAGCGAAGGCAGTTGTCTTGGCTCGTAGAGCCAGTCGGGCTAGGCGACTCCAGTGGGGCTCCGTGTAGGCGTTTTTCGTGGACGATGTACAAACTAGGGTGACCCAGTGCTTGTGCATCGCACTACTTAGCCGTGCCGATCGCTTGACCAAAGGTTGACTTCTACGGTTAGCTTGACGCTGTTATTACGAGTGCGAGTGGCACAAGACACGGAGAATAGGCGCAATTTGCGATAATCGATTATTTTTATTTCATAGCGACTGGAGAGTACATATGTGGGGTTTTAGGAGTAAAACTTCCGTAAGAGGTTTACATTCCATGGTCGCTTGACGTCGAGTTCGCCGTCCCCGCGGACGTCGATGAGGTAGTAGGCGTCGTTGCCGAGTACTCGCCCAATGGCGAATGGCCCTTCCCACGGAGGGGAGAGCTTGTGCATGCCCTTCTTGTCCTGGATGAGGCGCAACACCAGGTCGCCTTCTTGGAAGGTGCGAGTTTTCACCCGCCGGCTATGGTAGCTGCGGAGTCCCTGCTGGTACATGGCGGTGCGTGACCGAGCGAGGTCACGTGCCTCGTCGAGTTGATCGACTCCGTCTTGGCGGGCCAGTTCGTTTGCGGCCTCCGTATAGTGGACGACCCGTGGCGAGTCGTGTTCGAGGTCGGTGGGCATGACTGCCTCGGCACCGTATACCATGAAGAAGGGGGTGAATCCTGTCGACCTGTTGATCGAGGTGCGGATCCCCCAGATGACAGAGGGAAGCTCCTCGACCCAGCACCCGGCGGTGCGCTCGAGTGGTACTTGGAGTCGCGGCTTCAGGCCGTGGAGGATGCTTTGGTTGGCCCGTTCCGCCTGGCCGTTGGATTCCGGGTGGGCGACCGACGCGAGGTCGAGCCGGATGTGGTGCTCTTCGCAGAATTCGGCCATGGCTCCTTTGGCGAAGTTGGTGCCGTTGTCCGTGATGATGCTGTTTGGGAACCCGTAGCGATATATGATCTCGCGTAGGAATTTGGTGGCGGTCTTCCCGTCGCACTTCCGGACTGGCTTGGCCTCCACCCACTTTGTGAATTTGTCGACCGCGACCAGGAGGTGGGTGTAGCCGGAGGGAGCCTTCTTGAAGGGGCCTACCATGTCCATGCCCCACACAGCGAATGGCCAGGTGATGGGTATTGTTTTGAGCACTGAGCTCGGCACGTGCGTCTGGTTGGCGTACTTCTGGCACCCGACGCACCGCTGGACAATCTCGACAGCATCGGCATGTGCGGTGGGCCAGTAAAAGCCATGCCGCATAGCCTTGGCGACCAGAGAGCGGGCGCCAGCGTGGTGGACGCAGTCACCGGAGTGGATATCGTGGAGGATCTTGCGTCCTTCGGCGGGTTGGACGCAACGTTGGAACACGCCGGTGACGCTGCGCTTGTGGAGCTCGCCGTCGATGATGGTGTAGGCCTTGCTTCGGCGGGCGATCATCCGAGCGTCCGTCTCGCCTGCCGGCAGGGTGCCGGCCTCCAGGTAGGCGATGTAGGGCTTGGTCCAGTCGTCTGGCTCGGTGACGAGTGCGACCAGGGCTGCCTCCGGCTGCAACGGGACTCCGATGTCGATCTCCCTCGGGGGAGAGACTGATGGCTTGGTTATTGTGTCGAGGAAGACGCCGACGGGTGGTGCGAGTCGAGCCGACCCAATGCGAGAGAGGGCGTCGGCCTCCTCGTTCTTCCGTCTATCGATCCACTCGACGGAGTAGCCTGTGAAGTGCCCGCCCAACTTATCCACTGCTTGGCGATACGCCGCCATGGTGGGGGAGACGGTGTCGCAGGTGCCAGCGACTTGCCCCGCGATGAGGTCCGAGTCTCCGTAGCAGCGCAAGCGGTTGACATTCATCTCCTTGGCAGCTCGCATGCCGTGGAGCAAGGCCTCGTACTCGGCCATGTTGTTGGTGCAGGGTGTGAAGTCGAGGCAGAGGATGTAGCGGAGCTTGTCGCCCTTCGGTGAAGTTAGCACGATCCCTGCGCCTGCGCCGTCCGCATTCTTGGAGCCGTCGAAGTGCAGGCTCCAGTAATGGAGGTATGGCAGCTTCTCTGGCTGCTGGGCCTCTTCCCAGTCGGCGATGAAGTCCGCTAGGGCCTGCGACTTGATTGCTTTTCGTGGCTCGTATTTGATGTTGTGGACGCCGATCTCGAAGGCCCACTTGGCGACCCGTCCGGTCGCCTCGCGGTTGCGGATGATGTCTTGCAGTGGTGCTGAGGAGACGACCGTGATCGGGTGCTCCTGGAAGTAGTGCGGCAGGCGCCGCTGAGCTCTGAAGACCGCGTATACCAGCTTTTGGTACTGCGGGTACCGCTGGCGCGACTCGGTAAGGACCTCGCTGATGTAGTACACCGGTCGCTGTACCGGGCGCTCCTTTCCTTCCTCCGGTCGCTCGACGACCATGACAGCGCTAACGACGCGCTTGGAAGCCGCGACGTAAACCAGCATGGGTTCTTTGTCGGTGGGGGCGGCGAGTAGCAGTGCAGTGAGTACCACCTTCTTGAGGTCGCGGAGCGTGTCATCCGCCTCCTTGTCCCACTGGAAGGTGGGGTTCTTGCACATCAGGCGGTATAGGGGCATCGCCTTTTCGCCCAGGCGGGGGATGAAGCGACTGAGAGCCGCTACTCGCCCGGCCAGTTTCTGGACGTCGCGCAGGCACTCGGGTTTGCCGAGCCGGGCGATCGTGTCGATCTTCGTGGGGTTTGCCTCGATTCCTCGCTTGGATACGACGTACCCCAGTAGTTGACCTGCTGGTACACCGAAGGTGCATTTACCTGGGTTAAGCTTTATCTTGTATTTGCGCAAGTTGGCGAATGTTTCCGCCAGGTCGGCAAGTAGGTCACCCTGGCGAGCGGACTTTACGACCACGTCGTCGATGTAGACGTGGATGTTGCGGCCAATTTGGCTCGCAAGGCACTCTTGCATGCACCGCTGGTAGGTTGCTCCGGCGTTCTTGAGGCCGAAGGTCATGGCGGTGTAGCAAAAGGCTCCGAATGGCGTGATGAATGCCGTCTTCTCCTCGTCTTCGACGGCCATTTTGATCTGGTTGTACCCAGAGTAGGCGTCGAGGAAACATAGCGACTCCGAGCCCGCGGTGGAATCGATTATTTGGTCGATCCGCGGGAGGACGAACTGCTCTTTTGGGCAGGCGCTGTTTAAGTTTGTGTAGTCGACACACATCCTCCAGGTCCCGTTCTTCTTCTCGACCAGGACTGGGTTTGCCAGCCACTTGGAGTATTTGATTGGCCGGATGAAGCCTGCATCGAGTAGACGCTACACCTCCTCGGCGATTGCCCGGCGGCGCTCTTCATTGAAGGGCCGCAACGACTGTTTGATGGGTCGCACTTTGGGGTCGGCGTTTAGCTTGTGCTCAGCGAGCTCCCTAGGGACACCAGGCATGTCAGAGGGCTTCCATGCGAAGATGTCCCTGTTCTCACGGAGGAACTCGATGAGCGCGCC
The DNA here is from genome assembly GCA_910589765.1 of Avena atlantica. Classification (NCBI taxonomy): domain Eukaryota; kingdom Viridiplantae; phylum Streptophyta; class Magnoliopsida; order Poales; family Poaceae; genus Avena; species Avena atlantica. Next base: position 42,635,161 of record OU342734.1, on the reverse strand, counting down.
TTCCTATGCTGGGCTCATGCCCGTCCCGATCGTCACCGTCTGGCTGGAGTCGCCCGGGACCAGCTCGACGGTGCGGGTGTGCGTCGTCGCCTCGAAGGTTGAGGTGTTTGCACCTTCCAAGTTGGGCTTCTTGAGTATGGTAGGGTCGTCGTTGTTGACCCCGCTCGCGTACTTGGCGAGCTCATCGGCGTGGTTGGTCTCCGCCGCGATGACGGCGTCAGCGAGCTCGGCTCCTTTGGCCTCGCACTCGGCGGCCATGTCGGGGTCGCCGTTGATGGTGATGACGCCGCACGGCCCGGGGAGCTTCATTGCGTTGTACGCGTAGTGGGGCGCTGCCATGAACTTGGCGAACGCTTGGCGCCCCAGGACGCAGTGGTAGGGGCTGTCAAAGGGCACCAGCTCGAAGACGATCCGCTCGGTGCGGAAGTTTGCTGGTGTGCCGAAGGTGACTGGCAATGTGACCTTGCCGATCGGGTACGCCTTCCGACCGGGGACAATGCCATGGAACGTGGTGTGGGTCGTCTCGATCATCGACTGCGGGAGCCGCAGCCGCCTGAAGGTGTCCAAGTATAGGATGTTGATGGAGCTGCCGCCGTCCATCAATGTCTTGGGGAGCCAGTAGTCACCGACCTTAGGCTTGACCACCAGGGCGACTCGTCCTGGGTACTCGATGCGTGGCGAGTGGTGTTGGCGGCTCCACGTGATGGGCTGCTCCGACCAGTTGAGGAACTGGGGAATGTCCACCTGGGCCACCGCGTTGATGGAGACGGCGTGGGCGATGACCTTCTTCTCGCGCTTCGTGTTGAAGCCTGTGAAGGTATGGAGCGAGCCGGCCACTTTGCCGAATTTTCCGCCGTTTGGCGGGTCATTGTCGGGGTCCTCCCGTGCTCGCCGTGCCTTCTCGATCTCCCTGAGGGTGTGGCAGTCGGCGGTTGTGTGTGTTGCGGGCTTCCCTTCCCTGCTATGGAACGCACACGGTTGGTTAAGGAGGGCCGCGGGGTCGAACCTTGGCTTGGCCTTGTAGTTGCCGCCGTCGCGGCGTTGTCCTCCGTCGCGGCGGAAGCTCTCGGGCTCGCGTTGTGCGTGCCGGGCGTTGGCGACGAAGTCGACTCGTCCGTCACTGCGGTGCTTGCCGGTGAGGTGAGTGTTGCTGTAGCGTAGGTCGGACCATCGTCCGCTGTCGTTGCCGCTCGTGCAACGTTGACCTCCTGACTCGTCGTCAGTTTCCTGGTTTGGATCTTCCTCCGTGTACTGTTTGGCGATCTCGAGGAGGTCCGGGATGTTATCGAGTGTGCGAGAGTGTCGCTTGAGCTTGGCGACCAGGGGCTCGTAACGGCACGAGGTCTTGAAGCAGTGGATCGCGGTGTCCGGGTGAATGCCGACCGCGTTGTACCAGACTTCTTGCCACCGTTGGACCCAGTTGCGGGTCGACTCACGGGGTCCCTGGACGCATCTCTCCAGCTCCTCGATGGTGGTGGCGCGGGTGTAGGAGCACTCGAAGTGCCTGACGAAGGCGTCGCACATCTCCTCCCAGGAGTGTATACTGTCCTAGAGGAGGGTGTTGATCCACTGCCTGCACGTCCCCTCCATCATCAGGGGGAGGTAACGGGCGGCTAGCAGGTCGGTGTGGCCTGCGATCCCCATTGCCACGAGGTATGTATCGAGCCAGACGGCGGGGTCATATGAGGGGTCGTACTTTTCTATCTCCTTCGGCGCCTTGAAGTTTGGCGGGTACTTCGCGCCTCGGATCATTGGTCCGAAGAACTTGGGGCCGAGTCGACTGAGCGACCCCATGGGTTCGCCGTCGCGGCGATTAGTCAAGGTGTGTCGCAGGTCATCGGGCTGGCGTGCGCGCCAGCTTTGGTTGTTGATGATGTGGGTGCGGGCGTCGATGGGTTGACCGTTGGCGGCGACGAAGTTGGTCGCTGGCCTGGGGTCGTTGGTGGAGAGTGCCGCGTTCGCGGGTCGGTGTTGGAGCTGCAGTGGCTCCGGTGGCAGGCAGTTGAGGGTGTTTGCCACCATTGGGCGGCCGCTTGAGGCCGCTCTGCTTCCCGAAGAACGCGAGTATACTCGACCCGGCGAGTCGGCGCCCGCGTTTTGCTGCTCGACGGCCTTTGCGAGCAGGGCCCTGACGTACTGGATCTGTAGGGCGCCGTCGCCGGTGGCCGTGATGTTGTCGGCTGCTGCTCGGCCTGCCACAAGGTTGTCCATCGGGGTGGAGAATAGTGGGAGGCCGTTTGCGTCTCGCTCCCGTGAGGAGACTACTATCCGCGGCTGGTCCCTGGGAGGTGTGCGGTTGGGTGGAGGTGGGGCGCCCATTGCCGTCGACCCTGGCGGGGGTCGGGCGCTTCCTCCTGGTGGCGCGTTCTCGCAGTTCGCACGCTCGGCCACACGGGCCGGGTCGTTTTCATCGTCGAAGTTCAGGGTGCGCCCCTGAACGGTGGGGTTCAGGCGTGACCTGATCCGCTGCTGATGGTAGCGCGATAGTTCCTGCGCCGTCACCTGCTCGAGGAGAAATTTTTCGCGCTCGGCTTGTTCCTTGTGCACCGCCTCCGCCAGTTTCAGGCGGAGTTCCTCGACCTCCGTCGCCGTGGCGTTAGGAGGAATTGGGGTGGAGAAGGGGTCCTCCGGCGGCTCGGTGCCAGTCGCCATGTAGGTCGCGGCGTGGCGAACGGTTCCGTCGCGGAGGTCGGCGGAGTTTTCCGATCCGGAGTCGAATTCGAAGATCCCGAGGATGGAGGGGTCCTCGAAGTCTCCCACGTTGGAGACCTGGGTGATGGAGCCCGCGGGTGAAGCCGTGGTGATGGACCCGGCGAGTGACGCCGGGGTCGCCGAGTCGGCGTCGTCGTTGAGGGCCGCGTCTTCTGCGGCCGCTGAGTTTTCGGCCACGTCGCTGTGGGCCGAATTGTACTCGGAGGCGAGGCGATGGATCGTGCGGATCTGGCTCTCGGAGAGCCGATCGCGTGGCGGCGACTCGCGGATGCGAGCCGAGTCCTCCGAGACGATGACGTCGGTGAGGCCGACGAAGAGGCTGATCGTGCCGACCGGCAGGATCACACTGTGCGTGACGGGTCGCGCCGCCGGGACGTAGCTACTCGACAAGATTTGGAGCATCTCGCCGATTGCTATTATGCGTCCGGTGGCGACCGTCTCGTTGATGGGCAGATTGGATCTCGCCGCAGAACACCAGCCAGACCGGCCAGGCCCCATGGTGGGCGCCACTGTCGTGGGAATGGTCACGGCAGATGCTGCAATCGGCAGCGAGTAGTAGAACGAGGGGCAAGGGCGGCCAGCCATCTGTGGTGCGAGATGAGGGCAGAGACACAGGGTTTACCCAGGTTCGGCCCCCCGGAGGGTAAAGACCTACTCCTGCTAGATTGTATTATGGAGGTGGTACAATGGGCGAGCTCGGCGGCTAGGCGACGAGTCGCTTGGGTGTATGATGGAACGTATCTCTACACGCCCTGCAGGGAGGTTTATATAGGCTCACCTCCCCTAGGGTTTACATATCTCAACCGAATCAGTTAAGGCTTCGGTACTCGTTTAACCTAATCCGACTGGGCCTATCTACTCGCCTGGGCCTTCAGCTTCTAGTCGCTTGGATCCACCCTGGGCCTTGATCCAGTCGCCGTCATGTAAGCCCACTCGCCAGGCCTTGGGCCAGTCGGAAACGTCCTGCTAGGCATACCCCGGTAGGCACATCCCCATCACTTAGCTTATTGCTTGTCCTCAAGCAATTCAGTTGAAAACTGAGTGCGATAAAAGAACTTTCACGGACACATTTGCTTCATATGATGTATATATTCTCAGCACAGGAGTAGATACTTAGACAATTTATAATAAGGAGTATGCAACTAAGTCTACTCAATAGTCTTCGCAAGCTATAAAGAGAAACCAACTCAATAATAATAAGTAGCATGGAACATAAACATAAGCAACATTGCAATGCTCATAAGAGGGTATGATAGAGTGGTATCTCTCTTGACTTTGATGATGGAGCAAAACATGAATGCCAAGGCACCTCTAAAGTTCAAGTGAAGACTAGAAGTAAAGATATCATAGATACAAGCATCAAAGTCATGACATAATTAACCAAGTTTTGAGACAAGCACATTATACTAAGAATAACAACTATGCTCTTAAGAAGGTGCTCATAGAATAAGTGGTGACTCAACAAGGAAGTGAAAAGGTTTTTGAAAAGTTTGAAAGGCTTCCAAATGCTGAAAGTAAGGTACTCATTAGCTTTGAGCTCTCATTGCCCCTATCATAGGCATCTTTAGATGGTTAATGGTGAAAGTGAGGTCCAATATGAGTTATATGCTTGACATACCATAAACTGGAAATCTCATGTCCCTTGAATACGAGGGCCGCTCCTCATTCTACTCAACTTTAGTTACCGGTAAGTTCTTGTCATAGTAAATACATGCGTATCATAGAGAACCGCCAACAGGGTACCCCTTGCACATGATACATGAGCTATCCCATAATCAAAATGACAAGGCAAGCAGAGAATGAGCATCTCAGGGATCTTTTTATTTGCTTTTTGCATAGTTTTTATCGAGGATGCTTCACAGATTGCTCATTATGGTTATGCTGCAAGTTTCCACCATGATTAGGCATGGCTTAGGCTAGCGGCCTAGGCGTTTCTCTAACACATATATATAACTCCATGAACTTACAAGCTCCCCTTTTATTTCACACCGACGACATCCGTAAACAAAAGAGCATGATATCAACTGGGTACAAAGTACAGGTGCAATGTTGAAAGCGTTCCCCATGACAGCACGATTCGGCTAACTCCCAGCCTATCATTTGCAAGAATATAACTTCCATGGACAGTCACAATGGTTCAGGTTTATTAAGCGCAAGAAATAAAGTGTGCCATCAAGTTCGTGAGATCTTTACTAACTAACTATCTCAAAATAAGCAAACATTTTATTTGGAAGAAAACAAGGCATAATGAATATGCACGGAATAACAAATGATGCTAATAGGTAGGTATGGTGGATACTTTGCAAATATTGGTTTTGGGGAGTTGGATGCGTAAGTAGAGCTCATACTCAGTGCAAGTGAAGGCTAGCAATAGAGAGGGAGCAACAAACGAGAGAGCAATAACTGTCATAATCATGCTTGCAACAAAACAAGACTAATTATGGCATGAAAGTGATACAAAAACTCTGAGGCAAAATAAATCATCGAGGCTTACTGACTATTGTTCAGTCATATGCATGTGTGAGCATGTGAAAAGTCGATTCACATGAAACATTCAGAGGAGGATACCACAATATCATACCAAGTTATGAATAGAACAATGCAAGCAAACATTCATATGACATGCTACAAACTATTAGCAAGCTGGAGCTAATCATAAGAAAACAATAACTACTAAGCATCCAAAAAATAACATACACCTTACATGAATAGACTAATCATGCTCACAATGATGAGTATATGTACAAAAATGAAAACAAATAGAGTTCATTACCAGCGTCTTACCACACCTCAAGTTGTCCTAATCTTCATTATTGCTCTTCACTTGTGTGGCTTGAATAATAATATGAAACCAAACTCCACTGAGGACTACTGAACCCTGCAAATAACTTCACAAAACCAAAGAAGAACAACAAATAATTTTGGTGTTTTCGATTTTTTAAAGCAAGCAAACAAAGCAAAAAACAAACAAAGCAAAATCTTTTTGGATTTTTCTTAAGGCAAACCAAAGCAAAAAGGCAAAGAAACAAACCAAGAGAAACAACAAAAATATTTTTGGTCTTTTTGTGTTTTAGGAAAGCAAAAACAAAAAGGAAAGAGAAAGCGAATCATGGATATACAAAGAGCCGACGAAACATGATATATAGATGAGTGTGATGTCAGTATACCTCCCCCAAGCTTAGGCTTTTGGCCTAAGTGGGGCTCAATTGTCGTGGTGGTGGCACAGAAGATGCCATGGGTAGGCTAAAGTATGGGTCCAATGGATGCTAGAGGGATCTGGGAAGGGAAGATGTAGTTGATTCTACACACAAAAGACTAAGGTAAAGATCTTTATTTCTCCTTCCTTGGGCTACAAGTGCTCCTTGATCTATGTACAAGAAGAAAGAGAGAACTTTACCAGCCTAACGGTACTAAATGAGCCGATGCCCTTCTCAGGGTCCAAGCCTCCCCTTATAAAGGGGAGCCCTGGGTTCCTCTAGGGCTGACGTGGCAAGCATATTCGAGGAATATGCTTGTACCAATATAGTAACTCGGCGACCTCCTTTCCGTGTCGCCCTTCTAATGACGGCAAGGTTCCAGAGGGCCCCTCTGCGTGCCTCGGGCTTCAGGACTGTCACCTCCGTGACCTCCTTCTGCCCCTCTGTCGCTCTGCTCCTTTGTCCTTTGTGCTTGGCTCTGCTCAAATTCTCCCTAGCTTGTGACTAGAGTTTGACTTTAGGATTCTCCTTCTCCTGCAAGCTTCGTATCATTCGGCCCTTCCTCGCATAACTCGGCTTGTCCTTCACCTGTATCAAGATTACTCGGGCTAACCCGACCGACTTACGCAGTATCTCGGCCGGGTAATGCCTGGCTATCATCATAAGGGTCCTGCTCTTTCGTATATCAGCCGACCTCTACAGGATTCGGCCGACTTAGACTGTAACTCGGAAACTAGACAGGGAACATCCTTTCGTCTTTCCCCGTATTTACCCTATCCGAGGTCACCTCCCCAACATTAGTCCCCGAAGCTGATAACTTCGGCCGGGCCGTATCAGTTTCATGATGTTCGTTTCCCAATGTTTCCAAGTTATCTTTTTCTCGTTCAAGCTATCAGCATATCTTCTCGCGTACGCCTCGTCCTACGTGTCATACTCTTCATTGTCTGTCTAATTTTTTGTTCCTCTGTAATATTTACTAACAGGCTACATCTATTACTGTGCCTGTCGCGTCGGCGCTGCGATGCCTCGCATGCCGTTCCCGTCAGGGATCGTGGCCTTCTCTTTCATTGTGTGGTCGCCTGTGTGGCTCCACTTAGCGGCGTGCGGTCGTGCGGCGTACACGATATACACAGATAACCGCCACACCCACGATCCCACTACCTCTCAGGCGGCGACGTTATAAAGAGGGGCGCGGGGATGGGGGGTTCACTTTCCCCCTCCGCTTACCTGCGCCCTTCTCCTTCCTCTCGCCTTTGCCCCCGTTCGTGCTTCTGCCGTCGTGCGCTCATCTGGGTCTCCGACGGCAGGGACCTCACCGCACTGCTCCGTCGACCTTGTTCCCGTTCGCTTGCTCCGACGTCGTCGCCGGTGAGTTCCTCCGGTCCTATCGCCTAGGCTCTCCTCTAGACATTTCTACTTTTCTTTTGTTCTTGCGCGGCAGTTTCTTCTCTGCTCCGCTGCCGTTTTCGCGTAGAACCACGACGGGGCCTTGCAGTTCTAGGTTTTCCTCCGCCGCTATTTATCCCTCCGTAAGTCTCTCCGGTGACCCCATGTCAAGCTCCGTCAGCGGTGCCCTTATTGAGGATGACGATACTACGTTTGGGCCCAAGCGGGGCTCGTGGCAGGGCTCTTCCGTCACCCGCCGAGAGGTTGAGTGGCTAATCCGGACTCGCCGGATTCCTGTTGAGGTAACTTGTCACTTACCCGGCAGTGAATCCTCTCCAGTTCTTAGGGAGGGCGAATACGTAGTCTTCATGTCACATTTCGCTCACGGGTTTGGTCTCCCTCTCAGCGATTTCGCTAGGGAGTTCCTTGATTACTTCGGCCTTCAGCCGCATCATCTTCCTGCTAACGCTATCGCCTCCCTTTTTGCCTTCATCTCTGCCTCGGAGGGATACTTCGGCCTATGGCCGTCTGTGCATGTTTGGTCAAAGTTCTTCCAGATTCGATCCAACGTCGTTCCAGACAAATCTCTGCAACCCTCCGAGAAGTTGCTCACCCAATGTGGAGCCGCGTCCATCACGCCTCGGAGGAAATCCGAATTTCCTCGCATTGCAGGTCTAGAATCATGCAAGAAGTGGCATAAGTCGTTCTTTTACGTCAAGAACTCTGGGAATGAGGATAAGATTCGGCTTCCTGCTTTTTCCATCGGCCCCCCTTCCAAGAAGAACTAGACCTATAATGCGAGGAAGAGTCATGCTCTGGCCGAGGCTTTTGAGATTCGGCTGAAGGAACTGATCCGCTCCGGGCTACGCGGTGAGGATCTAATGACTACCTTCATCAGCAGCCGGATCTGCCCCTTCCAGAAACGCACACACAAGCTCTGCTACATGAGCGGTCCTCTCGATCCCAATCGAGTCTCGACGGTGGAGCTGGACAACTGCCTCATCTTCAAACGTGTCCGGGCTATCTTTAAGTCGGAGATGCCGGAGGACTGGGCTTGGGGATTGAAGCCGTTCACCCACGAGCATCCCCCTCCCGAGGTGAGTTTACGCCTTTGTGTTTTGCTTCCTAATCGCGTCCGTGACTCTTTTTGCTGATTTTTCTCTTTCTTGTCCTGCAAAGGTTTGAGGAGCAGAAGACTGAGGACGCCGAGGTTTTGTCACTCCCGTGGCCCACGGATCGGAATACTCTGGACAGCGGGCAGCCGGACTCAGAAGAGTTCGTTCCCAAGTAGGATCTCGCTCCGGCTCGCGCTCGCGGCAAGACCCCGGCCCACGAGGAGGAAGGTGATTCGGACGAGGTCCAAGTTCTAGAGGTAGTTGCCGCAATGCCAATTTCTTATGCATTTCCGGCTTCTACTTTCTCAGCTAATCCGGCCGGTCAGGTTCACAACGCCGAGCCTCTTGCCTCCCGGCCTCCCGTTACCTCGGGGAAACGCAGAGCTCCAGCTGATGCCTCAGAAGCTGCTCGCAGGAAACGAATAAAGAAATCAGCCCAGCACCCTCCGAAGCGTAAAACTATGCCCAGGGTTACTGGGTGAGTTGCTTTTATTTGTATTTCTTGTTTCTCTCTTTCTCCCTTCTGACTCGACCTTTTCTGTATTTGCAGGGCTCCTCTTTCTGTTAAGCCCAGCGGTCCCAGCATGACGAGTCGTACGACTCAGCCGCCTTCTCCTCCGCCTCCTGAGGATACCAGAGTTTCGAGTCCTGCTCGCGTTGCTTCTCCTCCTGCTCCAAATCAGACGCCACCTCGCCATGATGCGCCTGATATTTCTCCTATTGATGCCGATAGACCTCGGCCCACAGATATTCCTACCGAACCCGCTGCCTCCTCCGTGAACCCCGATGTTTCTGCTGAGATTCCTGCGACCCCCGCAGTCTTTACTGCGACACCAACTCCAGCCGAGGATATCAATATCTCGGCGCCCTCTGGAAGTTTTATAATACTTTACTTAGTTCAATTTTTGTTAGGGTTCGAATATCCAGCCATCTAGATACGAATTGAGCTTTGCTTGATTTGGATCTATCTGAGCTTTGAATATCCAGCCACCTAGATCCGAATTAAGCTTTGCTTGATTCGTATCTTTCTGAGCTTTGAATATCCAGCCACCTAGATCCGAATTAAGCTTTGCTTGATTCGGATTTGTCTTAGCTTTGAATATCCAGCCACCTAGATCCGAATTAAGCTTTGCTTGATTCAGATTTGTCTTAGCTTTGAATATCCAGCAACCTAGATCCGAATTAAGCTTTGCTTGATTTGGATCTGTCGCATGTTCGAATATCTTATTGCTATTTGTTCTGTTGCTTAGGTTGCGCATGATTGGCGTACCGCCGAATTCCAAAGGCTGCTCTTTGCCCATAAAAAGTTGCAAGAGAAGTACGAGAAGGTCATTCCCGTGGTGAAGAAAGCCGGTAAGTTAACGAGCTTTCGCATTATTCTTAAAATTCTTATTGCTTTGGAAGTGGGGTGTTAGCTGACTTTGCTGGTGAATAGGTAATATCAACAATCTTAATATCCGTTTTGAAAAGAAAGTCAAGGCCCTGGAAGGTTAGTTACTCTTTGTATTTTACGCATATCTATGTGAAATATGCGCCGGGTTTCTCTTAACCCCTCTGGCTTCGGTATAGCCGAGTTACAAACTTTTGCAGTGTCACACCAAGAATGCATACCCATGCCTGATATGATGCTGCATTTTTTAGAACAAGCTGCCACTCACTCGGCGCAGCTGAAAGACAAAGATGACTAGATAAGTCGCTTGCGCGCCGAGGTGGAGTCCCTCAAGCTTTCTCAGAAGTCTGAGTTAGAAAAAGTCGACCAGGAGTTCTCCGAGGAGAAGAATCCGCTAGCTCTGTAATTGCAGAAAAATAAAGAGCTCCTCGAGGCTGCCGAATTAAAGACACGGGGGATGAGCGAGGAGATCACTCACTTTGAGAAAAGCAAGAGTGACTGGGCTAAAGATCTTCAGATAATGCTGAGCTATATTCACCGTAAGCTTCTGACCG